>OX419607.1:6880178-7260440 GCA_948473455.1 Teleiodes luculella
GCATTAGGATCATTAGCTGGAGGAGCTGCAGGAATTGCAAAAGCAGTAAATGATTCTAAAACTGCACAAAAAAATCTTATTGAATCTGAACGACACAATAAAATGATGGAGGCAATTGCTATTGGCAATGGCAAAGGATTGTACATAAAACCATACAAAAATGGTGCAGGGCTATTTTTAAATAACACTTCAAAAAACTAAGAAAGCGGCTACCCAAACGCGCACTGACCAATATCGATATACTAAATCATACTTATGATATTCCTTATTTTAGAGGCGTATACATGAGAGACACTTTACCAAGAAAAACAAAAAAAAAAGAATGTGCTATATTAAATTTAGATAACTCTAATAATGAAGGCACCATTGGGTAGCTTATGCGAAAATTAACAAGTATTGTGAATATTTTGACAGTTTCGGCAATTTGAAACCTCCTTTAGAATTAATAAAGTATATGAAAGGTGTTACGATTAGTTATAATCACGATCAGTATCAAAGTTTTGATACTGTTAATTGTGGACATTTATGTATACATTTTCTTAGAAAATTTTGGAAAATTCATAAATAAAAAGCTTATGTTAACATTGAAAACTATCATTTCAAACATGGGTTTCACTCTGTCTATAACAGGACAAAATTCTGTGTTATCAACACATTATTCGCCTCCTCTGGAGCTTAATACTGGATATGAGTGTGCATTGATATACTTCTCTACTTTTAATTCAATACCGAACATTGATACCAAAAATAATAAATTTCATTATAATGATCACGAAATTCTTGAGATACCAGAAGGCTCATATGAGCTACAAGATATCAGTGATTTTTTAAGAACGAATGTAAAAAACTGTTCACTAAAATTATCAACAAATAATAATACGCTAAAGGTTACGCTACAATGTTCGAAAGACATTCATTTTGAAAGGGAAAACTCATGCGCAAGTTTATTTGGTTTTGGTAAGGAGGTATTAAAAGCGAATATAACACACGAGTCTCGCTATCCAGTAAGCATTTTGTCTACAACCATTGTACGAATAGAATGTGATATTGTGAGTGGTTCATTTGTAAACGGTATACCAAGACACATCATATACGAATTTGTACCCAATGTGCCACCGGGGTACCGAATAGTGGAAATACCAAAA
Organism: Teleiodes luculella; assembly: GCA_948473455.1. Classification (NCBI taxonomy): domain Eukaryota; kingdom Metazoa; phylum Arthropoda; class Insecta; order Lepidoptera; family Gelechiidae; genus Teleiodes; species Teleiodes luculella. Next base: position 6,881,324 of record OX419607.1, read on the forward strand.
AATTTGATCTACTTTCCTGTTAATCAAGAATCAATAAGTGAAATAAATATTCGATTATTAGACTCTAATAATAATCTTATAAATCTACGTGGAGAAGAAATACAGCTGTACCTTCATCTGAGAAAGAATGATAGACTTCAATAAAACTGGAAACAAATCTCAAAAAAGTGCCAGTATAAAAGTTGCTACTGTAAAACAAGCACACATCAAAAATATTAAAAAATTAACTAAAGCAAATAAAGAATTCCTTAAATTAATAGGCCTGTTAAAATGAGTATTTTAAACGTTTTGGAGCCACCAGTGTCTGATAACAGCATAGAGAGCTTCGAATTGCATTCCTACAAACCGTATGTGACAAGTTTCAACAAGAATGATGAAATTCGAATACCTATTAACCAACAAGATTTATACATCCTACCTTCTGCTAGTACTTTATACCTAGAAGGAAGGGTGAAAATTTACAACAGTGAAACTAAAACATATGTAGAAACGACTAATTTTGTTAACAATCCTATTTTATTCCTTTTTCAAGAAATTCGTTATGAATTAAATGGAATCGAAATAGATAAGATAAAAAACGCTGGTATTACAACGACAATGAAATCATATTTGTCAATGACAGAGAGTGAATCAAAACCTGCAAATGTTTGGGGTTGGTCTTTAAATGGTAGTTCTATAAAGAACAACGGCATATTTTCTGTATCTATACCACTGGATAAAATTCTAGGTTTTGCTGAAGATTATAGAAAAATAATTATGAACTGCAAGCATGAATTAGTTTTATTAAGAAGTAATACGAACTTAAATGCTTTGATACTAGGTGAAAAAGAAGTACTAGAAGATATAACTATAAACAAAATTGTTTGGCGAGTACCACACATCAAAGTATCAGACCGTGAAAAGGTTGGTCTTCTAAAAAATTTAGAAAGAGATCGAGCTATAACTTTAGCGTTCAGAAATTGGGATTTATATGAATATCCTTTACTTCCAAAAACAAGAAAACATACTTGGTCTATTAAGACATCTTCTCAGATAGAAAAACCTCGTTTTATTATTGTAGGTTTGCAAACTGATCGAAAACAAAATGCAAAGAGCTCTATGTCTGTATTTGATCATTGCAGTTTAACAGAAGTAAAAGTATTTCTAAATTCTGTGTACTTTCCTTATGAAAATTTGAACGTTAGTTTCTCAGACCAAAAAATTTCCTTATTATATGAACAATACTGTAGATTTCAACAGTCTTATTACGGACGCCGAGCAGCACCGTTGTTGAGTTTAAAGGAATTTAAAGATATAGCGCCTTTGTTTGTTATTGATTGCTGTCGTCAACAAGAATCTCTTAAGGGTTCGGTCGACGTGAGGCTAGAAATTGAAGCAGATCGAGACATACCTGACAAAACTTCAGCTTATTGTCTTATACTTAATGATTGCATTTTTGAGTACAGACCTTTAAGCAATATTATAAGGAAAATATCATAATGAAACCTCAAACTATATTTGTTGATGTACAAGGATTCAAAAATTCCAAAAATGATTTTATCGTTAAAGAGTTTGCCATAGCTACTATTGACTGGACACAAGTGTTTATTGTAAAACCACCTTATGCGTACTCTACGTTAACAAAGGAAGAGAAAAAGCAAGTGAATTGGTTAGAAAGAAACAGAGGAATACTTTGGAGTGATGGCTTCATTGACTACAGAGAATTTAAACGATTAATTCCGTTTTATTTACAAAATAAGAGTATTTTCGTAAAAGGAAGTGAAAAAGAAAAATGGGTTAAAAAAATATGTGAAAATTGTGATATTGTAGATCTTGGAGAAAAGGGCTGTCCAAATTTGAAAACTTTACAAGAAAAATATAAAACTTGTGAATTGAACTGTTTTATTCATAAAAATCAATGTGCTCTTAAAAATTGTATTTGCTTACAAAAATGGTTTTTTGATAATCATATGTATCAGTTCAAATTTTTTAGTAAAAGTGATAAGCTTGCAAATGTAGATTTTTTTTAAGAATTTAGTAATTAATTGTTACTTTTTTGTTTAACTCAGTGTAAAAATGTTATTATTATTTAAATATAATAAAAGACAAAAATATTGTTTGTTGTTTATTTTTATAAAATAATTTCATTATATAATAAATTCTTAAACTAATGTTCATTGCGTTCGGTTCGCTGCTCTTCCGCTGCTGCTAGCGCAGCCGTCATCTTCGTCGAAGGCGGCCGCATCGTCGCGTGAGTCTGACGTTCCGAACACTCCCTCCACCTTTCAATCACACCTGTCTATAACAAAATAATACTTACATTAGCCAAAACTATACAAGGAACTGTTTAAAAATAAGTATGACTTATTTTTATCACCTAAAACATACCTTGTTATATCTATATTGCACGATCTCTCGTTCCGTAGACCAAGCTCCGCACCGATCTGCCACAGTAACTGTGTTGTCTTATACAGTATATTATCTTCGTCTCTATACACAACATATTGAGCTTTTGAATTTGCTACCACATTCACATCTATTTCACTTTCTATACACTTTAAAAGTTCGATGCGCACTATGTATTTAGGAATTTCATCGTCACTCACAGCAAGGTAACTAGTTTGCATGTTACTTGTTCGAGATTCTGACATTTTAGGAATTGTAGTGAACCGAACGCAATGATTGCAAGGAAACAAATGAAGAACGTCTGGTGACTATATCACAACTCAATAGATTTACGTATGTATGTAATGATAATAAGACACCATCCACGTGATCCACCTGACCCCGCACCGCCCCGCGCTGCAATCATTTCGACCGACAAGTCTTAACATGCCTTTCTTCCTATTGCGGATATACAACATCAGCATATTATGACACTGGTACGGTCAAAAGCAAGCTAAGCAGAGCACTTTGGACTTTACATCGTTTTTATATTCATTGAATGAATATAAGATAGATCAGCGGTGTGCGTGTTCAGCTAACCTTGCCTTTGACTGTACATGTCATAACTTGATTTTGTGCCAACACTTTATAAGTTTTATTAAAATTGGTATTGTACAGGAACTATAAAGTAATTAAAAATGAAACAAAATATTTATTTAAGTACATGTAGTAGGTATCATATTTTTATTTCTTAGATTTAATTTAAAATTACAATGATTCTTACATTATTTACTTTCTTATTTTACTAGATACAATTTCTTAAATTGATAGGTTTCATTTAAAATTTATTACATTCGCATATGATTTTTTTTTACATTACTTATTTATTTTATTACAACAAAGTTACATTTATCTACAAATTAAGACATTTCAAAAAATATGCACTACCTAAATTAATAACTTCTAATTCTGTTATAGAACAAGGATTTGCAAATTTGATTAAATTATTTGGTAGGTTTTGGAAACATGATAGACTTTTTAATGAAGAATAATCTAATATTTTATTAACAATTAGCATAACAGATTTATATTCAATTTTAAGTTCTTCAAATCTTAAATTTATACAAATACCATAAGTGACGATAGCGTCCAATATTAAATTTATAAACTCCACTGTACATCGTTTATCACAATAAATGAGCTTATATAAATACATATCGTCGATATTTTTCTTGTTGTTAGGTACTGAATGTTTAAAATCTTGATATATATTTTCCCATTCGTCCAAAGATAAAAAAACTGTTTCTTGTGAATTATTAATCTCTAATTGAGGCAGAAAGTCATTTTCAACCCAAAGACCAGTTTTTATATGTATACCATTTGAATGTTTATATATTCTCATGGATACAACACAATCAAATAAGTAACCTTCGCACATGGTTAGACCAATATCAACGACAGACTAAAAGAAACTATCGCAGTGACCCCAAGATATAGTAGAAATTTTATCTTTTTGAATGATACGTTTGTCGTCATTAGCGGAAAATGCGACTTTGTTTTGCTCCTGTGTAAAAATTTCATGTTTAAGAGATTTAAAAATTATGTTCTTTTTGCGTATTATTTTATTTTCCATTAATACTTTGTAATAATCCTTCAATCCAATTTTTTTTATTTCACGTTTTTGTACGCCTTTTGCTTTTTTAAACTCTTGTCCTTCCGTTTTAATACAATAAAGCTTCGACCTAAGTCCTACAAACTCCGTAATAATTTGTCCTCCCATCTCGTCTTTAAAAAAGCCAGGTACCTTTTTATTCCGAATTAAAATATCATGCTGGTTGTCTTCGGAATAATTACTTGTATCAAAATATGACTGAAAATTTAATTTCAAATCATTGTAAAAATCTTTCGTTTGAATAGAGTAAAGAAAACTGTCGGTGTCTGTATAACAAAGCCTTAGTTTATCATGATAATAAGGTTTCATTACGGAATAATGGAAATTGAACATATGACTCTTTGACAGTTCTAAAACCGAAAATCCAATATAAATAGGTTTGTCAAGAATAACAGATTCAGGTTTCATTTGAACTCCAACAAAATTTTCTGTAAATATCGTTGCACTATGAAAATTCGGTCTTGCTATAAGTTGTTCTGCAGACATTTTTTTCTTCGTTTTATTTTTATCATCTCTCCATACGTTTACCATTTTGACATCAATTCTTTTTTCATTATCTTCTAAAGTTTTACCGAATACACTATTATTAAATAATTTAAATAAATCTTGTTCGAACTCAGACTTAGCCTTTTTTCTAAGCTCAGTGTTCATGTCAATATACTGTTTCAAAAAAGGCTTTTGTTTAAATTGTAAAACTCGGTGTATTTTTCTGAGTTTTAATCCATGTCTTAAGCAAGTCTGAAGATGAACGAAATGAATAACGTAATAGTATTTGTCATATAAATTTGGTATTAATTTAGGATATTTAGAACCAGGAGGTGCAAATTTCTCAGCACAGAATGGTAAATCATTATGAAGACTATGTAAGTCTTCTGGATATTCAAGATCTACTTCCAAAATATATCCATAGTCACCATCCGAGGGTAAACTATTAAAGTCTATATGTTCAATGTCATGTTGCTTTAGTAATTTAAAATTAGAGTATGGTAAAAAACCACACATAGCGTAACCATATAAATTAACACAATCTATGTATATCAAAAAGTTTTCTTTCAGGTTTGGATTATAGTTATTTAAGTATTTATTATTAGCTTTTGAATATCTACAAGAACATAAACATATACCACCACGTATACCTTTTTGAATCATTCTTATGATTTCCAATTCATTTATTAATTCTAATTTAATACCCGTTTTCAATAACATCGCATCCCAACTTAAGCTTGGAGCTGTTAAGTAAAAGGCTGGATCTAACTTGTAATACAGTAAACAGGTCTTTCGGAAATTCTCAAAAACATCCGCTAGTAGTAAAACATCTGTTTTTAAATATAAATCAGTATAATCCCCGAGATTTTTTAAACCAAAAGCATCCCAAACTTTAAGCGCGTGCCTGTAATCTAATTCTGAAATGATAGAACCAGTCAATTTGCTATAAAAACAATCTATGGGTGGTAGTTCAGTTTCATTATATTTGTTCCAATTAGTCATGTATTCATAAGGATAGACTCCTTTTCGTCTTAACAAGTTTAATTGATCTACAGCATGGAAAAAACGAGATAAGTGCATAAATTCGTTATTATTTAGGCCTGCTACTAGTTTTTCTAAACTTGTTCCTAAAAATTTAAAAGAATCCACGAAACGAACAGGCAAACAGTCTTTATCATCAATATTGAAAAACTTGGTAAATGAAATGTAATTTTCTTTATTCTTCGCTATTACTTTTATTCCACCAGGCATTTCACCTAAATGCCGAATAAAAAGATGACTATCATAACCAGATAGATTATGGAAAAATACGGGCACAAAATTTGGCAACCGAAACTTAAGATTGCAATAAGAATGAGCTGCTCCTCGATAGACTCCTGTGAGATGGCAATGATCTCGAACTTTATCATCAAACAACGGATTCTTACAAAGAAAACATAATTTTGCATCCAAAAAGTTTTTTTTATCCTCAGCTGTCAGTTTAATTGGCACAGGTGAATTAAATACTGAAGTTATTTGTATTATATCACGTAGAAGATATTTTAAAAACTTTTCTACACAATCCAGACCGCGATACGAAATATATTTGTTCAGGGAACTATCATACGAACATACTACGTAGTAAGCAAATGCAGCTGGCACGTGTTGTTGTAAAGTCAAAGTGTTGGTATCAACACTATCACATTTTGTGGTAACAGGTTTCAATAAAGATTCAAAGTCAGCGTAAATAACGAAAGGCATGTTTTGCATTCTTTCGTAATGATCAAATTGAATTGTAGTGCCTTCATTAGGTAAAATAGTTTTAACACCGCTGCAAATGTGCGACTGGAGTTTATCTTCACTATCAAAAAATATCATACACTCTTCACATAGGAAGATTTTCGAATGATGTTTAGTTAACTGTTGGCGAAGTAATTTTGATAAATTTTTAATTAGACAATAGTGCGATTTATCATTATTTTCCAAAAATAGTAAATTCGCGTGATGCTTCTTACGACATTCACTCTTATACAATGGCCCAACAACTTTTGATTTGTTTTGAAGTCCATATACGTTAACGCTAATGTTTGGGTTATTTTTTTCAAAAACCTTGATGTCTGTTAGTCCTACTGGAAATGTCATGTCTTTTGTATTAAGTATAGTTTTAAAATGGGGATAAGCAGATGTTCGCTGGGCATTATTTTTTGCTGGAAACAAAGCTGCCATTATACACCACAAAAAACAAAAATTATCATTGTTTTGAATATTGATGCAGGCGCGTTTGTATTTAATACACTTTGGTAGATCAATATAACTTGAAGCTCTCATAGGATTATACTTGTTTATATTTACTTCAAGATACAGGTTTCGCATAAATGCCCACCCGCTATCTTTTTGCTCAAATTCTTCAATTTTTTTATTTATTATCTGAAGAACTCTAGAAAATACGTCTTCAAAGTTATAACTCTGATGAAGAACAATATTTTCTGTAGAAAAAGATTTAATAGACATAGAATTATCTTTTGGCAAAAAAAACTCTGAAAACAATTCGAAATTGACCTTCACACTATCATGAGCTAGCATACGCGCAGAGAGTAAGGCGCGGACGCGTGATCGCAGCCGCGCTAGGAACTGCGAAGGGGGAAGTGCCTCAGCCGAGACGCTGCCATCATCGCTCCCGCTCGCGGCTGCCTCACACGACACGCGATAAGATGCAATGCGACTTCGGAATGCGCTATTGATTTTTTCAATGCCATCACATTCGGTAACTGCAGTATTGTTTTTGTGTAAGATAGACTTCAAATGAGCTGAAAAGGCGTTACTTTTAACTGATATATCGCAAACTGTGCAAAATATTGATCGAACCATGTTTTATACACGCTTTACTAAGTACTTTTAGGTAAATTATTAAGATATTAATGTGAAATATTAATCAAGTAATAAGTATTCAATATTACCTATAAGGAATTAAATCAAAAGTACAAGTTTATTAGTTTTAACTTTTATTATAGGTAATAATAATATTTTAATTATTTTAGTGGAATGTTTACTCTATAAAATAAGAAAAAAATATATTAGTTTTTACTTATATCAAAATATAGGTATTTTCTATCTTACTCGTATTCCATGTAAGCAAACTACCTAGTAAAAATATGATAAACATCTATCTAATACATAATACTAATAACAAAATCACTTGTTATATTTGGAGGCAAAGAATTTACCCTCCTCGGTAAAGTATGTCTTTGCGCCTTTAACAAATTTCCTTAAATCGTGCATTTCAGGGGAATGAGAATCCCCCTGATATCTGATCCAAACTGCGGCCTTGTCACATCGTTCGTAGCCGTCTAGGTTACGAACCTCCTCCGGGTTATAAATGCGGACCTCCGCTAACAGGTCCCCCGACAAGGTAGCCTGCCGGCGCACGGAGCCGCCGGCGACGCGCCTAGAGAATACGCAGTTCGGGGGGTCCTGCTTCGAGCGCACCTGGTCGCCGTCCTCGTCCTCGTCGGAGAACAACCACGCCTGCGCGCTGGGGGCCTCGTCCTTGCTGTGAGCAGGTTTTCCCCTGCCTGCTTTTTTGGGTGCAGGCTTCACCTTCTTCTTCACACTGTAATTAAATGAGAATGATTAATTTCATTAAAATAAAAACAATAAATTTAGGAAGTAAGTTTAAAATAAGTTTAATGTTTAGATTAGGTTATGTCTATTATCCGTAAGTATTTTATAATCAAAGTTGAAAAAAAAAAACTTTAGTTTAGATTGTATTTATAAATGGGTACGTACAGGTCAAAGTATCATATTGATTTTTTAATTTATTTGATTAAATGTTTTTTAATGTGAGAAAATATACACTACCTTACTAATTCCTCCTCGTCACTATCCAGGAATTTTTCCCCTGCCCTCTTCTTCTGCACTTTGCGATAATTTTGTTCAGACCTGAAATTAAATTTATTCAAATTATATTAATCATTCATGGTACTATTTATTCCCTAGAGAATCAGGAAACAAAAATATACTGCCACAAGATAGGTAGTTTAAATGATATTTATCATGTTAAAGAAAATGAAACTGCAGGGACAATATATAAATGTATGTAAAACTTACGCACATGATCGCGATACAATGATGCCTCAGGGTGACGGGTATAAAGCAGCTCGAGGTGACTGGGTGACGTGAGCAGTCGTCGGAACCACAGTGGAAGTCCTGATTTTCAGCTTGAGCGTCGAGCACAGAATGTAAAATATTCACGACACATATCCGCTTTTATATTTTAAAAATCCTAAGCAAGCAAAATTCAATGAAATTATTTCACACGCTAAAGTCGCATAATTTGCAGAAAAATGATTCTGATTTAATTGAAATTGGAACCAAAATCTGACGACAACAGCGAAAATATATAAAGGTAAGTTCACAACGATAGAACAACTTGGTGTCAATAAGTTTTTTAAGTTGCATATTTTTTATTTAATTCAGTGTATGTATAATATTTTAAAAGTTTTAAATTATATTATTATTCTATCTACAAGCCTTGTTACCTGATTATTACAAATAAAATAAAAATAAAAAACGACTATATCCGAAGATAGTAGCCGGGACCAGGTTTTACGTGCCTTCCGACGCACAGAATCATTCCAGATTCCAAGGTCGACCGTGCCGGGTTTCGAACCCGGAACCTCCGTAATGTGGTGAGCGTTTTACCACTCGACCACGGAGGTTGTCACAACAACGATGAAATATATCAACCTATAGGTACAGACTTAGATTTTACAGATAAGCAAAACTTTACTTTTAACTTGTACATTATACTCATATTATTATATATTAACTGTTTTATTTTATTATTTATACGAGTTTTAATATTTATACCTCTAAACTCTACATAGTCAAAACCGTGCTCATATGAATCTACCTTAATTTTTAACCGACTTTGAAACGATAATAGGTGGAACCAACAATAGGTACAATAAAGGTTGATTGATTTCAAAAACATTTTTTTAACTCGTTTCGAAAAAAATTTAATGACCTATCGCAAATATACTTGTAATTGGAAAACCTCATAATGAAAAAAAAAAAAAACATTTTATCACCGAGACCCACACTTTATTATTTCTACAATGATAGGGTTATTTTTTTAAAAAAGGAACCGGCTTGTTGAGCACTAGGCTAGCGTCGTCGTCAGCAAAAGTCCTAGCTTCGCGGAACGAGTCATCGTCAGCATGTTCGCGTTGCATTGATGCTTTAGGGTTCTTTAGGAATTGCATTTATACTTCATAGCGTGGGAACGTGACCTACATTCAACAGTATGATACCTAAGTAATATTTTCTAAATAGTTTTCTTTTATTTATGCTATGATAGAGAGAAAGTTATTTTTATTCTAAGGCTAAATATTTTGTAACTATAGTTCGGTAGATGAGAATGTCCTGCAAATAAATGTTTCTTATTCTTAATACACCACGATTTTGTTATAAATATCTGAAATTTAAACAATGACAAATATTCAACGAGATTTTTCGTTCTCGTAATAGCAACAACAACAACAACAACAACAATAACTATAATTAAGAGAGTAAGGTACGTGACGACTTATTTTCTTAATTCAAATATTTATATACGTCTTACTTACATTTAAATTATAAGCATAAAAAAAACCTGTTCGTAGAATGTAATTCTATGTTTATTTTGTACGGATCCCATCAATTCAATTCGAACTTTATTAAAGGTATTGGGTTTAATAATAATAATAAATAATAATAAAATCATTTATTTCAGGCAAAAAACCCATAAAAATTACAAAAATTACAAAAATAATTAAAAAATGATGTATAAATAAAATAAAAATAATAATACCTAATAATTAAATGCTTAAAAACTACATCTGCGTCTACCTATCATTTTCGGTTACCACTGCGGTGCGCCGACAGCCAACTACGAGCGATGCCGGCGTCCAAATACTCACACATTGTACGGAGGATCCCATTGTCAGAATTGCGAATGCGCTCCCAAAACGAGGCGATTCGTGTGCGCATTACCGCGAAAAAATCAGGGATTCCAGCGGCGGCAAACATGCCCGACGCGCTGCAGTAGCGCGGGTGTCTCATCAGAGTGCGGTATGCATCATTATACTGCACTCTGATGGCGGAGTAAGAACGACGCGTGTAGCCGACCCACAGCTGACATGTGTACATGCCCTGACAGTAGGCCCGATACAGCGTCGTCTTAACATCTTCTGTACAGTTCTTAAATCTGCGCGCGAGCATGTTGCACCGTACCGCTAGAGCCCTGCGCTCGCGCTCCATGTCACAATCGTCGCTGAGATCCTCCGTCAACATGTGCCCCAGGTACTTGAACACCGCCACCCTCCGTACCTGTGCTCCATATAAATATACCGAGGGCACCGTCTCCGGACCCTTCCCACTCTTGAAAACTACCAGCTCAGTCTTCAAAACATTATATTTAAGTCCATGACTTAACGCATATTTTTCACATACAGCCAGTAGCTTTCTTAACCCCCCGATCGAGGGACTAAGGAGCACCATATCATCTGCATAACTCAGATTGTTCATGCAGACGCCACCCACGTGGCACCCTACCCCCGTTTAAGTTATTGCCTTATAGCGGATATGTTATCACGCTCCGTTCACTGAGGGCCGGTTAGAACTCTAATAAACGAAATCTATGTTTGGCATGGTAAAACGTAAAAAGCAATTTTGGTTTTAATGTAAACAAGAAACTTATTCATCAGACCTCATCAGAAGATCTTTGAAATCACTTTTTCCTCAATTCATTATGTCATTTACGAAATATTTTAAGAAATAATACATGTGACAAATAAATTGTCATGGAATAATAATAATAACTTAATTAATAAATTTAAATGAAAGCTTTTTAAATTATTAAATTGTTGTTATTTATCATGTGTTTCATCCTTTACCTACTGCTGTATTTGTCACTTGTTTAGAGTATGGAACTATACAGTAAATTTATAAAAATTCAACACCCAATAAATATAATAAATAAATCACTGCATATATGTATTCTTCTTGTTCTAAGGTCGGCTGGAAGATGCTACTAAGGCTGTCAGTTTTTCCGCTAATCGCTTACAGTTTATACTTAGGGTAAAGATTGATGTTACTGTAAGCAGTTTTGTACTTTTCAAGTTGTCGTGGTGAGATACTGACGTATTGTTCATTATTCTTTCATCACCACTAGACGGGGGAAGTTTTTTCAATCTAAGACCCTCAACCATACACTGCTGAGGTTGAAAGTAGTTCTTCTATAAGTTTCAACCACTCATTTGATGTCATTGTCGGGAATTTTGTTTTGGTCCAGAACTTGACTTGTCACTACTGAAGTTGAAGGAAGTTTTCTGAACTTCAGCCAATCAACGGATGATGGTCCAAGTCAGTTTTGTATACCAAGACGAATCCCAGCCAGGCTCTGCTGATAATGAACGAAACTTATAATTCTTTAAATTCAGCGAACTACAGCCAATCAACCGATGTCAGTGTCGAGGGAGCACTCTTAGCAATCCAGAACCCTCAGTGATGTGATGTGATGTGATGTGTGTGAGAGAGTTTTAGAAAACTTCTGGTGAGTATTTAACACGACTCGTTTACACTGATCACTTTCTACACCTGTTGCGTTCATAACGGAGTATTGGGTGTTCTAAAACTGTTTTCGAATCATTGTTCACTAAGCGTAGTGAAACGAGCGGAGCTATAGCGAGGCGAGATGAACGGAGTGCCAGTGAACGATGATCCGAAAACTGTTTTAGAATGCCCAATACTCCCCTACTTATGTCTGTAACTCCTTTTTGAAATAAATTATTGTCTTCAAATATGTATAGTGATTGATGGTGTATGAAGACAAACTTGAATATTAGATCTACAAGAATAGACACGCAACAATCGCGCTCAGGTGTCAAATGATGATTAACAGAAAGAGACAAAGCGCTTCCTCGCCCTTAGGTAAATCTTTTCTTTCGAAGGGCAGGAGCCGGAATGAATCGGGGAACTTTCCAAAGGCACTTCCATCCGATGATTGCAATCAATCCCTGTAAAAGGTTCCCGACAAAGGGCTTGAATACAAAAGGAGTTGTAATATTTCAACAACGGTTCGTGTCGATAAGGTGTATTTTAAAGAGTGAGTTGATTTTCAGTATAGTTCTTTGTTACCTTTGCGCGACTAATGTCCAAACATGAAAAATGTCCAATCATAAAAATTACCAATCGTGACCAATCATAAAAATGTCCAATCACAAAAATGACCAATACTAAATAAAAACTTGGGCTTGTACTTGTTCCAAGGACTTTTCTTGCATAAATTTTTGGTTTACTGCGATCGCACTAAATTCCATTTATTGAAAGAAAATCTTAAGAAGGAAATTAGTCAAGATCTGCTGCAGCTGCCTTAAGATATGATGATCTACTCTGCATGTTATAGACTCAAAATTATAATGAATTTGCGTTTCCCAGCTAAGAATTGGACCATCCTTAATTTTCCAAGCTAACCTTAAAAGCATCGGTTTTCAAGTGGCTAGGGCTCTTGACTTTCTTGACTTCTATTCTGAAGTGGGGTGGTCAAGCTTCGGCTCGTACAAATGTGGTTTCGATTTTTATATTTCTTCATCATTTCAGCCTGTAGACGTCCACTGCTGCCCGCATACGGCACGTAATCCAGCCACTCTAATATGCCCGGTACACGCGTGACAGACATAATTTTGTCGTGCGTATTCTCTTATCCTATTGGAAGATATTTCAATATGGCGGGTTTCTCGCGCGACAAACTTTTGTTATAGCACTGCATGTTACGGGGGGTAATGGAAGGCAGCGTCCACTTGTGTAACCGAAAACAACTGCGATTCCCAACCTCCCTGCTAACCTTGGAGATTATAGCAACACTTCATTTTTCAAAAAAATGCTAGCTGTGGACTTTTACATTCTGATCACTACATAGTATAAAACAAAGTAGCTTTCTCTGTCCCTATGTCCCTATGTATGCTTAAATCTTTAAAACAACGCAACGGATTTTGATGCGGTTTTTTTTGATACATAGAGTGTTTCAAGAGGAAGGTTTATATGTATAATACATGCATAATTTACTTAGAGGTAACCCACAATAACCATTTTCCTGTGCGAAGCCAGGGTGGGTCGCTAGTATTTTATATAACAGCATCAAACTTACATAGTTTCCTTTGATATTATCGCTTGCTGTAAAGTAGATCATACTCCATCATTTTAATAAAATTACGTCCGCCTCTGCCAGTGCAGTATTATAAAAATTGTGCAAGGTACTTTACAGACAAACCTCACGAGAACTGCACTTTAGTCGCAGTTATATCATCGTTAACAGCCCATAAATGTCCCCACCGAGGGGCTAGAGACTACCCTAAGTCCACGCTGGCCCAGTGCGGGTTGGTCAACATCACACACTACCTTTGAATCCACGCTAGCCCAGTGCGGGTTGGTCAAATTCACCACTACCTTTGTGTCTACGCTGGCCCAGTGTGGGTTAGTCAACTTTACACAAAATACCTTTAAGACCACGCTGGCCCAGTGCGGGTTGGTCAACTTCACACACTACCTTTGAGATTACGCTGACCCAGTATAGATTGGTCAACTTCACACACTACCTTTGAGATTACGCTGACCCAGTATAGATTGGTTAACTTCACACACTACCTTTGAGATTACGCTGACCCAGTATAGATTGGTCAACTTCACACACTACCTTTGAGATTACGCTGACCCAGTATAGATTGGTCAACTTCACACACTACCTTTGAGATTACGCTGACCCAGTATAGATTGGTCAACTTCACACACTACCTTTGAGGCCACGCTGGCCCAGTGTGGATTGGTCAACTTCACCCACTACCTTTGAATTTCTTTACAATTTACTTCACCGTACGGGCGTCGTCGCATAAAATCGCAAATACGAGTATGTAACTAAACTAAGGCAAAGATTTCATTCGACAATGGTGATAATTCTCTTATCTACTCTTTAAACTAAAATTTAATTTGGATTTTTTTTTCACTCATTTGGAAACAGAAGAAGCGCATTATGAAATTGCGTATGATATTTTGGCATACACCAAGCTTGAGCGATTGACGCGTCAAATAGAATTTTTAAAACTAAATTGTCCATATGTTGTCACTTTTTGTCCGACAAACCGACATTTAATTTAAGTTAGACATCCTCCGCCGTCAAGTGGTCAAAAGCTCGTCTGACGTTACGGAGGTTCTAGGTTCGAATCCCGGTAGGGATTCGTCGAACAAATATATATTTTGTGAGACTTTCCCCAGTTTGGTTAGGACATTGCAGGCTGAATCACCTGATTATCCGAAAAGAAAGATGATTCCGTGCTGAAGGCACGTAAAGCCGTTGGTCCCGACTACTATCTACGGATGTAGTTGTTGTAGCCTAAGGCGGCTCAACAATTCCGACACCAGGGTTTGTGATACGTTAACCTTGAAACAAACTCGATAAGCAAGCATTGAAGTTAAATATAAATGTGCGACAATTGTTGTCACAGTGCTTTTTTTTTTAATTGGCCTATGCTTGAGTCGAAAAAGTACGACGGATCAAGCTTCACCGGACTTGCGGGGAGCGGAAGACTCTACCCCAAAAAAAGTCATATACCAACGCGTCTAGGGGCGGCTCAAGGGAGCCTCGGACCACGGCCTAGCGCGTTAATATTGAAAAATATCGTAAAGGAGACGGTGCCTGAGGGGCTCCGTCTCTGATTAATCACAGTGCTTCATAAGAGCCTTACAGTTCGTCTGTAAAGCTCGTGTAACCTCTATCGATCAGCTGAGGCAGAGTTGATCGTTGGCCAAAGCGAGTGCGCTTAATGGCAAGCTAGGCCAGATGCTCTCGTAAAACGTACCAGAGGAACGCGATTTTTATTTTATTTGAAGTTTTTGCTTATACAAGAGGTTCTCAAGCCTTTATATTAGTTATATTTTCTTTTAGATTCTTTAATAATGTTACACATTTGTATGCTTTTGAGATGTGTTGGGAAAAAGTAATTTATGTTAGCTCTATGACAAAAAAGTCGTGAAACATACCTAATCTTACTTCTCAGAAATATCTATAAAGTAGAGCGTGACAGCATGATATAAAATGGCAACACCGTGAAGGAAGTGGGCCCATATTAATTTCACGACTTTTTTGCCAGATACCTGTGAAGTCACAGTTACCTGGGAAAATTGTTCTTTCTATGAAACTAATTACTTAGAAAGATGATTTTGGGTTCACGCGCAACCCCCCGAATTTTCGATATATTTTGCATCGTTCTAACAAGCCTTTTCATTTGTAGTTTGCAATATTTTTTTATTCCTAAAAGTGACTAAAAAAGAACTGAAAGTACGAGCGCCATATTTCAATTCAATCAGTCCTTGTTTCGCAAGTTCCAATCGCACTTAACCACATTTTCAGAATGTTGCGTCAATGCGAACTGAACCTCAATATTGGCCCTATTTCGTCTATTCTATCTTATGTAGGTAAATTCCAACGCGTCTCGTCAAAGGCAACAACACAGCGTTTTTTCCGCCCTAAATGTTCTGTTCGTGAAAGCTTGCCATCTCTCCCCATTTACTCATTCTCTTTTTCCCTTTAACAGTACTTGAGAAACCGGTTATGTCGATATTGTGGTTCCGTAGCTAAAATATTGGCGGCAAGGATATATATAACTACTATTTAGCTACTTTGATATAAACGTAAGGTAATAAAGACAGCTGTCCCTTGCCAACAAACTGCTATACAGTTTGGCGAGTGCAATAATTGTACGACCTATATTGTATGTTCATTAATAAACATTTAATTTTTCAATAAACTAAACGAAACCATTAAACAGTCTTTTGTATAGCGAGCAACGTACATTTTGATCCTTAACGGACTATACTAGCTTTCTTTTCTGCTGATTTAACAGTTTTTCCCGCGGAAATTATGAATTTTCCCGCGGTAAAAATAGCCTAATGTTCTTGCCCAAGGTCTATTCTATCTTTGTGCCAAATCCGCCAACGTTAACAGTTTTTTCCTTGGGAATGATTTTTCCAGTGTAAAAGGTAGCCTTTATTCTTTCCTAAGGTCTATTCTATTATTTGTGCCAAATTTCATCAAAATCGGTTCTGTAGTTCAGGAGTCTATTCAATATTTAGAATATTTTAGGTATCTTTTTACACCTTGGGTTACATTATTGAAGTTTTAGTAAGGATCCCTATTTTTTGAAAATGGAATATAGCCTATGTTACCCGGGGATAGTGTAGCTTCCCAACAGTGAAAAAGTTTTATAAATCGATTCAGTAGTTTCGGAGCCTATTGCATTCAAACAAACAAACAATCAAATTTTATCTCTTTATAATATTAGTATAGATAACAAAGTGTTTTCTCAAGTAAAATTTGTCCTATATAATTAGTATTTGTGGATGTCACAAATCAGAAACCTAAATAAGTGGAAAAAGTATATGATAAATTGTAGCGTGTTGATACAAAACCTTAGTGTGATCATTTATCAGCTCCGTAGTTTCCTTTCGAAGCGAAGGGTCGTGGGTTCGAATCATACCTGAGCAAACACTTTGTGCGACTAACGCACCTGTATTTACCTACCTTGTGAATGTTGTTTATTTTATACAGGGTTATTTTTTAATCAGTGCACAAATTTTGGGTAGGCATAGATTAAAGAAAATAAAAATACCCGTATATTTTTATTTTATCACGTTTCATACAAAAAAATCGAAATATCGCAATTTTATGCATAAAATTGGTATCAAATTTTGTATGGGAACAAATTTAATACGCGCCAATTTTCTTGATACTTCGTATAAACACTCATTGGCTTAATTAATTGGACACGTATTCTGACGTTTTTTGAAATTCGTTCCCTAAACGGTTTAAAAATAATGTCATAATTTGTAAAAAAAAAATAAAAAAAAAATTTTTTTTATCGTCTCATGTGATCTAGTAACGGTACTGACTGTGGACACAAAATTTGTGCACTGATTAAAAAGTAACCCTGTATAAGTAGGTATATATTTGTCTGTTTATGTGTGTATTAGTTATTCTGGAAATCCATTGTTAACCCAGTTAGCCCTACCGGGTGTTATAACACCTTCAAAAACCAATTACAAATAACCACAGATTAGTCCTAAAAAATGCAATCTGTGACTACTATTTCTTCTCTAATTTCATTAATTAGTCTTTGAAGCTTGATTATATGCAGAAATAGTGAATGTTTAGTTTAAATATTAAATTATTTATCGAATTTAAAAAATAAAAATATTTTCGGTCGACAACGTGCTCAAAAAAGTATCTTTATACTATATTTTCAGATATAAAAAATAATAATGTGCAATATTCGTGTATAAAATTGTACAAATTTCTGCATTTTTTTACCTAAATGTATCATCGGTGTTATAACGCCCGGTAGGAGAATAGGCGTCTGTAAATTTTACTATTGTAAGACAGATGGCTTCGAGGAATCTGCATAAAATCAAAAAGTATGTTTTATTTATTAGAGCCGCCTTTCATTTTTCTAAGGCTCTTTTAATTTTACCACAAGAAAACTTAAACATATAGGTGACTGATGAGTATTTAGGCTTCAAAAAGTTTATAAATATGCATAAAACCTCTCAGGTTGCTACTGAAGAGTAGGACGACATTTACATTGTGATTTTTACGGTCAAGAACCAGTACACTATCTATAGCTATATGTATAAATATTGTGGTATAATACAGTATTTTCAACTTAGTACAAGTATACAAAAGAGTATACAATCTTAGGACAGAGCCCAAAGTAACTTACAACATGTCATAGTTTGAAAAGAATAGGTAATATAACATTGTATCTATCTTTTCTAGCTAAATTAACATGTATAGGTACTATTAGGTACTGTACTTTTCTACGTAATCATAACCCTCCTGATAAATTTGTCAAGAACGTTCAAAAAGTGAAATAATAATTGTTACTACCAGTAGTGAAGTGAACTGCTTCTAATTTTTTTTTTTTTTAATATATACCGTTAAGCCTCCAAGGTTCATGTACTGGGAAAAAGTCTACCGATACTGACTTACTCCAGATTAGTCCAGATCTTAGTATAGTTAAGATGTATGACAATATGCCGCGAGATCGATTAATTTTATATGAAATAATGATGATAAGTTTTAGAAGTTGCGTCCAAAATCTTGATTTGTTTCATTACAAGTAATATTGGTAAACTCATAAAATACTAGTTTCGCACTTTGAGTCCAGCAAAAATACATAGAACTATACTATATATGTAAATAAATAGATAGAATGCATCATAAATATAAGTCTTTCTAACTAAGTAAACACTTCCCATACTTTGATTGATAGTAGGGTATTCTCCTACCGGGTGTTATAACACCGGTAGTTTTCCAGCTTTTCCGGATGACCAAAAATTTTTTCATTATTATTTCATAGTTGGTGGCGGTATATATACCAACATATCTAAAAACCACAATATTCTGAGGTGCGAAATAGTTTCAGGGCTATCTGGGTGTTTTAGTTATATCAACTAAAACTTTACAATTGGCCATTGTAAAGTTTTAGGTGATATTTCAAAAATTGGAATTATGCATTTAAAAACCTGCAAGTTTTTACATCTCGGGATATACGAAATGATTTATAATTATGACCTTAAAAACAATTTTTGTGTCAAAGTATTTCAGGCATTAACCTTCAGAAATACCTAGGCTGTGTCTAAATTCATCTAAATTTTATTGAATATTTATAGAAAAAATAATTTAGGATACGTTGTCGTTTAAAAATGACACATATAACTGCGGAACCCTACAAAAATTGTGGTAAATACACTCAAATTTTCTTTTTGCAAATCACATTGTATTTAATATTCTCTTTCCTAAAGACATCATCCGCAGAATCAGGAAAAGCATCTCATGCGAAATTGATCTCCCGGTTCTCATATAACAAATTGATTCTCAAGAGAAAAATATATATTTTCCCTTTTTCCTATTACTGCGTAAGAAGTTAATCGTATAATAATCTGGCAACATTAACAATAGCAATGGACTTATAGATTAATCCAAGATATGAAATGGCAATGATAAGTTTGGGTTCGCCTGCTACGAGTATGCCAGCCAAAATCAATAAAACAATCACTACATAATATAAAACAAAGTCGCTTTCCCTATGTCCCTATGTATGCTTAAATCTTTAAAACTACGCAACGAATTTTGATGCAGTTTTTTTTAATAGATAGAGTAATTTAAGAGGAACGTTTATATGTATAATACATGCATAATATACTTAAGGATAACCACAATAATCATTTTCCCGTGCGGAGCCGGGGCGGGTCGCTAGTAATATAATAAAACTGTAGAGGTCATAGAGGTCGAAAATCTTTACATAGAAAAAAAATGCTAAAGACCGAGTCAGGGGATGTAATAACTTGTAATAAGTGAAATTAAACAAATCAAGACTATTTTAAATTTTTTAGTTCCTTTGTTTGTCTGTTTGTACGGGCTAATCTTCGAAACTGTTTGACCGATTTGAATGAAATTTTACATGGTGGTACCTTCTAACTTTGTGCAGAACCAAGGATGTTTTTTTTGCATCATGACTTCTGCGTTTTTATAACTCCGCCAATGTCACGTGCCAAAGAGAATACAAGATATGAATGGATAGGAACAATTGCGTCACATTTCTGTGCTGTTTCCTTCTAATTCCCTTCCTTAACATGTATGCTGCTATAACACTAACACTTCCTTACCCTATTACGCAACTCAACCCCTCGGATCTCGTGCCTACAATATTGCTATTATTACTATATAGTGAAGCCTTAGTATACATAATATAATATTAATAATTTAAAGCATATCCTAGCATTGTAATTAGGTACTAATTAGATGATCATTTGACTTGGTACAGTTGTATAATAAAGCCTATTATTTACTTCATTTATCTTTGGTCATATAACGTTAGGTCAATAAAATGTCCCCACCGAGGGGCTCGAGCTCGAAACACACTCTATAAGCAAGTAAGCATAAGCTGAGTTATCAAGTAAGCATAAGCTGAGTTATCAAGTATGCATAAGCTGAGTTATCAAGTAAGCATAAGCTGAGTTATCAAGTAAGCATAAGCTGAGTTATCAAGTAAGCATAAGCTGAGTTATCAAGTAAGCATAAGCTGAGTTATCAAGTATGCATAAGCTGAGTTATCAAGTAAGCATAAGCTGAGTTATCAAGTATGCATAAGCTGAGTTATCAAGTAAGCATAAGCTGAGTTATCAAGTATGCATAAGCTGAGTTATCAAGTAAGCATAAGCTGAGTTATCAAGTAAGCATAAGCTGAGTTATCAAGTAAGCATAAGCTGAGTTATCAAGTAAGCATAAGCTGAGTTATCAAGTATGCATAAGCTGAGTTATCAAGTAAGCATAAGCTGAGTTATCAAGTAAGCATAAGCTGAGTTATCAAGTAAGCATAAGCTGAGTTATCAAGTAAGCATAAGCTGAGTTATCAAGTAAGCATAAGCTGAGTTATCAAGTAAGCATAAGCTGAGTTATCAAGTAAGCATAAGCTGAGTGAGTTATCAAGTAAGCATAAGCTGAGTTATCAAGTAAGCATAAGCTGAGTGAGTTATCAAGTAAGCATAAGCTGAGTTATCAAGTAAGCATAAGCTGAGTTATCGACCGAGGAGTATTGCGTTAAGCCTGTTTGTCAGAAAATTAATTGCTCAATTGCTCTTCATTCGAATGTTTATCCTAAACGGGTTTCGAATCTTCAACCCTGCGCTATGAAGGCTTTCTACCAACTAGGCGGCAGGGCTGTCAACTACTTTCTAAACTTACCATCCAAGTGTGAGAATTATTAAACCTTTTTTGGGTCATGTTTGATTATGGAAACGCATTTATTATTTTGCCGTTAACAACTCATTATTCCCCACCGAGAGGCTCGAGCCTACCCTGAAATTAAGCTGAACAGGCTTTAGTCGACCACGCTGGCCCAGTGCGAGTTGGTCAACTTCAAACACAACCTTTGAATTTTGTTTTTTTAGAAATTTGCTTAATTCCGATAAAGTTTATTAAGTCACAAAATATAAATTAAGTCACAAAATATAAATTACTTCGCAGATGTGTACACTTTGCAGGTTTCTTCACGATGTTTTCCTTCACCGTAAAAGCGTCGAATAAACGTACATAATATGAATTCGAAAATATAAAACACATTGGTACGTGCCGAGGTTTGAACCCGCGAACTTCTGAATGGAAGTCAACGGCCCTAGCCACTTGGCCATCGACGCTCTATTTCATTAATAAATATTTTTTTATTTTTTTTAACTTCATTTTACATTTTAATTCTTATAAGAATAAAATATATAAATAAAATCCATTTATTTTAGATATTGTTATATCCATCCATATTAAGTTATAAAATTATAATATTTTATTGTTATTGTAGTATTATATCAGTAAATATTACATAAATCATCTTTTTTCCTAATAGTATTACGCAAAATTAATTTAATTACCGTTCATATGTAGAGTATAAAATATACTACTAAAATTTGAATTTAATCTCATAAAATAAACATTGTACTTACAAGCGTAGTACTCTCGTGGAATACAACAATATCTCCATTTTTGTGCTTTTCAGGAAAAAGGCAAGTGTAGTGTGGTGAAAGATCACCCAGTCTGATTATTGTATTACAGCTGTCTCGTCCTAGCACGGTTGCGTGACGCAGCGCCATTTTGGCACTGAAGGAATTCGTTGAACTGGAGTAATCTAATAATCAACGAGCTCTCACAGGAATACACTACATTTTCGGTCCTATTTCGGTTTAATCAAACGTGTATACTGTATACGATTCCTTCATTTTTAGTGACTATAAGTTGTTTCCTTAAGGTACATTTTACTTTGTGGTCTATGAGGAAAGTTATGTGTTTGAAGTTTTTATAAATAATAGAACTACCTGTAGTTACAATAATATATAATATTGCCATAATACAAGGTGTTTCAAAAGAAATTTTATATTTATTTGGTCGATTTAATTAGTGCCGAGAACACGAGGGTCTACATTAACACGATATTATTTTTAAGAAATAAATGTCCAAAAAGTGTATTTTAGTAATTAATAAGCATTTTTTCTATAATACATTTTTACCGACTTCAAAATAAGGAGGTTCTCAATTCTATATGTACCTACCTATAAACGAGTATTTGATATAGTTGAAATTAAAAAAGGAAATATAATTCTAATAGTGTTAGTTTAATTTATTTGTTATAGATACCTCACTGTACCTCATTACATAGTAAAAATGCGGTAAAAAAATTCAATACAATTATGTAGGCAAAGACTTGATACAAAATTCGAGAATTTCACATTATTACAATTTATCGATATTATGATTTTGGTTCAGAGACAATCTCTAATCAATCTCTATGTCTATCTTTAGCTAATTGTAGGTTTTCGTTGAACTAAACATAGCCATAGAGATTAGATTAATATGTAATTCAATAGCGTTAAAGACAATTTTGCACATGCTTATCAGTTAGTGATTCACTGCTCGCGAGCGTACCCATGATCTAGATAAGTCGGTGTTTTTCAGACCACCGCACACAATACAGTCATGCACGAAAGTTAACCAATTTTTTAATAAATTTTTCTCTTACTCTACTTGTTGTCTTTATCTACATTTTCTTTGTTGTTTTAATTTAGACTTCTTTTCATATTAAAATCATTTTGTTGAAAATGTCTTGGCAAAAGTAGGAAACTTTTATGGAAAGCTATTGTTGCTATTGTATCTTGAAAACTTTTTGTGAATTTTATGCCGTTGTAGATTCATCATTGTTCATTATACCGGTATAATGAATACGGCTTAAAATTCATTATGATTTTATAATGAAAAGAAGTCTAAATTAGCTAGTAGTTATGCCGGCATCATCTTACATTTTAGACAGTAGTTTAAGGCCATACAAATGTTCACGTTTTTCCCCTAAGCAACTTTACGGTTATTGAAATTTAATGTTCGGGCGGGATTCAAAGCCGTGGTCTTAGGCTGGTCGTGGTCATAGTTTAGTGTAGCAATTAATTAAATACTAATTAACCTTCACATCTTTTTTATAAAACCATCGATGTTTTTGATAGATAACATTTAATAGAAAACTGAAGACCCCTTCCCGCCTCCAAATTGTATGCAAATGGCGGCCAAACAAAATGGCGGCACATTGATGTCTATTTTGACTTGACCCCTGTCTGTTTATTGTAAATAGAAAAAGGTTTCCAGATATCCACAATATCTTCGAAGTAAATTCGAAGAAAATCCTCCAATATAGTGCGCCTATTTTCAAAGCGAATAGTCCTATTTCAATTCAAATTTCCTGTTGTTTTAGTCAACAATGGTCAATCTAAATGACAATGGCCACATCCAACGCCATTCTGCGCAAGGATTCTGTATAGGTATCACTAGAAATGACTGGATAGCTGAATACAAAATCCGTGACAAGCTATAAGGAACTCTTTGTGTGCTGCTATAAAAACGAATTACCCGTTGACAATTAAAACTTTAAAGGAGGAGTAACAACTTTCTTCTATACTCGTACCTATAATTAGTAATTATGTTCATTTCTTTTTAAATTAACATAAATACAAAAACCAGTTTTCTGCCCCGCGGCTTTGCCTGTGCTAACAATTTTGCCCATGGGAATAAGGTATTTCTAAAAGGTAGCCTATGTCCTTCCCCAAGAACTATTCTATTTATAAACCAAGTTTCATAAAAATTCGTTCTTTGGTTTGATGTGAAAGCGCAACAAACAGACAAATAAACAGACAATTACTTTCGCATTTATAATATTAGTAGGGAACTAGGAATATTATATTTATTTGATACACTGTCACTTTAAAATGGCCTCCTGTTAGAATTTGCTTTCATGAGAAAGATGCACATAAATATTAGAACTTCCCTTTAAGTTTGCCATATTACCTAGAGTCAGCTGTCCAGTTATTACTCTTCAACTCTTGAATCACCCGCGGCTTGCCAGATTCTGGGAGAGCCCGCGAGTGCTAGTTTGATGAAAGATGACTAGATGCTTGATAGTAGGAAGAATAATAACGAAGCGAGTTAAACAACACTGATAATTGTATATCTTAAGTAAATGTAACTTTTAGATCATTTCACAAATATAATAACATGCATGGTCCAATAAAACAAGGTCTAACCGTTCGACCACGTGACTGACACAAGCCTACGTCATTTTGCGCTGTTCATCCTTGTCTATTACACGCGTTCTACAAGGATGAATAGGAAAATGACGTAGAAATGACGTAGGCCCGTGTCAGTCACGTGGCCTAATGGTTAGACCTTGTTTTCTTAGACCATGATAACATGTAAAGATTTAATTGGTAATTTCACAAATAATTTGGAGTGCGGCAAAAGTGAATATTAAAATGTAAGAAATGACAGATGAATGACGAATGAATTCCAAAATTAAATATTCGAATTTAGATGAAAAATAAATGATAAATGACCTGACACTGGCACAAAGATCTCTAGTGCCATAAAAAAAAAAAAAAAAAAAAAAAAAGATAAATGAGATGTGAATGAGGAGGCAACGAGGCGGCATGCAAGGCTCCTCGTTACACTCATACATAGATTTACAACAGACCACTGATAAAATATGAACTATTCAAAAATGGAAGGGCAAAGAGCTGCTCGAGCACGTCTTTTACCACAGTGAAAATACAACCATAATATAAAAGATTAAGGTTGTAGTTAGTAAAAATCACATATTTCATTATGATTCCAGTGCACTATGTAACCGAAATGAAAATGCGACCGTGATGGAAGAGAATAAGATTGTAATTAGGAGTTTACACAATGCACTATTGTATAACGCGCTATATCTATGACCGTTGCGTTGTAAACCAATGCTCTATTATAACGCTGGAGTGCAAAATGTCCAAGTTGCAAAAGGTCCAGCTTGTTAAATGGTAATAATAAGACCTGCATCTAAAGAAAATAAAATTTATGCTATTAATTTTTTTGTTTCCTTTTAGTAGCATAAGTTATATTTCCTTGAGATGCAGAATGTTTTATATTACCTATTCCTTGTTTCTGCGCACTTAGTCCATTTCTAGCGGCGACAGCCCAGTTTGAATACCTATTCCTAACATAACAAGATTATGTCATCGAAAATCCGTATATCGTTCGGTGCAGGGCTTAACAGGTTTATGACGTCATAGACTCAAATTGATATGGAATAGGTGAATGATTTGGTTTGAATGAACGAATGAACGCCATATTCGTAGCAGACTGAACAACTTTCCCCATCGAAATTCAAATTCAAATTTTCATACAAGTTTTGTGTCACGTGACCGACTACTTTGTATAAAAACATGAATTTAAATTTCGAAATTTAAGTGTCAAAGTATGTTATATTATAAAGTATATTCAGTTTCATGGTTGGGTTAATCCTTAAAAAAAATTACCTGTATTATATTTATATATTAAGATAAGAATATATAAATATTCTTAATAGGCGGTTAATGATGATGATTATTTGTATTGTATTGTATTGTATATAAATCGCATACGAATATGCATCGCGAAGTAAGTAGTAAGTAGTATACATCATCGACATATTGGACGTGACTGTACCGTATATAAACACAATACATTTGGGGCTCATCCTATTTCGTGTGACGTCACCCGTTATCGCCGGATATCTTGTCAACGCTGCTGTTATCATCGCTCAACATCCTACCAAAAACAATTACGGAGGTAGTTTACGAAAATAATTTGAACCTGAATAATAGCTAGTGGTTTGTATTGTAGGTGAAATTGAAGTAGTCAAAATAAATTATGAAAATTATTTAGTATCATGTGTATTCCACTACTGTATTCCACTACTGTACCTAATTTTACTAATATTATTAACGCGAAATTTTGTGAGGACGGATGAATGGATGGATGTTTGTTACTCTCTCACGCCAAAACTACTGAATGGATTTGAATGAAACTTTACAATGCTTATGTATACATTACAATAACATATAGGCTACCTTTTACCGCGGGAAAATCCCTCATTACTAAAGGAAAAACTGTTAGAGTGGCCGCAGCCGCAGGAAAGCTAGTATTAAATTATATAAATTAGTACTTTCACTATATTAAAAACTGACAGTCTGAGTGCTATAGTTGAATTTGTTTACGAAAAAACTGGAAATCATTTAGTAAGAAGATAAATTTTAATGAACATTTTCTAACTAAGAACAAAACTGTAAAGTAAACTGTTTATTTCTGTAAACTCATTTCCTTGTTCGTACGGTCAAGAGTAGATTACGATAAACACGCGCAATACAATCTGTTTTGTTTTGACCTAAGGATTATGCAAAGTCCAAATCAACAACAAAAGTCCAGTCCACAATCGTAGCCAATAGACTGAAAATTATTAACAAAATGTTTGTAATAATAACATGTGTTATGTTATGGCATTATGATCTCTATTCAAACGCTGCCACTCTTGGAGTAGCGCCAACAACTTGTCATGATAAAAGCTAAGCGGATCTTGAGATATACCGACCTTTGACGATCTGCACTTAGAAACCAGCAAAAGGGTTTTATTTGGTCAACCATTTTAGATGATGCTCAGAGCGAATTTTTTTACGAAACCCGTGTTATTTATTAGCATTCTTTGCTTTTCTCTTTGCATTCTTAATCTGTGTTAGCCTATTAATTTATTTATAAAAATAATTATGTGGTTAGCAGATCCGCAGGCGAACCAGAGTCGCCGACATAGCCCGAAATATCGCTAAACTTAAGTGACAATGGGCTGGGCACATTGCGCGTAGAACCAACGGCCGTTGGGGCAGAAAGGTTCTTGAATGGCGGCTGCGCGCCGGAAGAAGTAGTGTGGGCAGGCCCCCCACGAGGTGGACCGACGATCTGGTGAGGGTCGCGGAATTACACGCATTAGACAAGGATGAATAGGCAAAATGACGTAGGTCAGTCACGTGGTCTAATTGTAAGACCTTGTTTTCTTGGACCATGGTAGGTAAGTACTAATATTGTTTCTTTTTTTTATTATACACCGAGTGGGGATCTATATGAGCTATTACCACAAAATTGACAAGTTCAAGACGAGGAATCAACTCTGCATTTGGAATAATTTAGGATTTATTTTGGTGGATTTCAGTATGATCCGCAATAAAGAATATAGTTTATGGCAGGATATCTCACGAGATGGAAGATGACGTGCGGAATGTGTTATTTATTAGAATGTGCATGATTTATTCAGTACCACGAATATTTTGGTATAGTTTTCGGAAATATGAAAATGCTTTCTACAAATACTATAATATAAACATTAATGTATTCGAAGTTGTGTAGGATTATAAAATCGATAGACAGTATCTTGGCTTCGCTTCATAAAAAAAATCTGTGGATTTTCATCAATTTTCATTTGATAGTTATGTCCGCCGACTCATATTTATAAATAATCATATATTGGGACATTTTATACACAACAGTCTGACCTCTACCTACTAGACAGTAGCCCGCACAGTAACCCCTACTATGGGATCAGATCAGACAACTGATTTATGTAAAATTTGACACCAATTTTATAAAGGTCAGTCCTTGGCTAGTTCGTAAAAAAATATAACTTTTTAGCTTTTTTCTGTGGCCTTGTTGCATAATTTCAAGTGAAACTGATTTCGAATCGCCTCTTTTTTAAGATTGTTTGTTTTTTTTCTTATTGTTTACAATTGTACAGTTTAAACAAAGCTTTGACTTTGTAAATTTTTGTTGTATTTTGTTTAAAAGCGGTGATAAAATAAAAGGTGCGATATAACCGACCAATCTCTAAGTTGTGTCAGTTTGGTAAAGCACTGGAAAAGATAGTCACGGACCAAACCGCTAGTGTTGTACGGCGACACATTATACCTAACCAGCACGGCTTCTTTAAAGGTCGGAGTGTTGATACAAACCTGCTTTCTTTTTCAGAATTTATTTTAGATGCTCTTGACAGTAATGCGCAAGTAGATGCCATATATACAGATTTCGCCAAAGCCTTCGACAAAATTTGTCATAACACGCTGCTGCTGAAGCTTTGGCGCCTAGGAATACATGGTGATCTATTTCGCTGGATCAAATCTTATGTAGAAAATCGCTCTCAGGCAGTGGTTTCGGGGGGATATACTTCACAATTTAAAACAGTTAGCTCTGGTGTTCCTCAAGGGTCTCATTTGGGACCATTGCTATTTATTTTATACGTTAATGATATTACCAAAGATATGCTTCATTCACATCAATTGCTTTACGCTGATGACACCAAAATTTTTCGAGTAATCAGAAATGTAGAGGATTCGAATTTGCTGCAAAGGGATTTAGACACATTTGAGAATTTCTGCCACTCTAATAATTTGTTTTTGAATCCTGATAAATGTTTTGTTATTAGTTTCTGTAAAAAAAGGACAACTCTAAACTTCTCCTACTCCCTTTGTAACAAGCAACTGACTCGTGTCACAGAAATTCGAGATCTGGGTGTTCTGCTTGACTCAAAATATACCTTTATTCCTCATATCGACAAGACCCTAAAAAAGGCTTTTAAACAATTAGGATTTATTTTGCGAGTTGGCAAACCGTTTCGGAAAAGTTTAACATTAAAAATATTATACAACAGCTACGTCCGTAGTCACTTAGAATTTGCTAGCTCAGTTTGGCACCCTTTCTTTCATAACCAGATAGACAGAATTGAACAAGTTCAAAAGAAGTTTTTAAAGGCTCTCGACTATCGTACCGGACACGGTTACTCCAGCTATGAAACTTCAACTGTGAGACACAACATTACACCTCTGAGCCGTCGCCGTGATCTGATAGATGCTACTTACCTTTACAAAACTATTAATTGTTTGATTGACGCTCCTGCATTACTACATGCTATTTCATTTAGAGTGCCTCGAAGACGTGAACGAAACTGCAGAAAAAAAAACACTTTTCACTATTTCTAAAAGTAAAACCCGTTATGCTAGTAACAGCTTCGTACGGCGGTCGTGTAAATTATATAATGAAAGGTTGATGAATGTTGATATTTTTAACGAAACTTTAAATTCTTTTAAGAATAAGTCCTTAATCTCCCTTACTGCCACTGATTAATGCTACAAACAAACCATATAATATTTACATAGATATTTATTATTATTTTAATGTTCGTACCTTAACCATGTTCTGCTACCGATTAATTTGTTTCTTGCACATGGTGTTGTGTGCTGCATTCATGGATTGTATTTATATTATTCCTAATGTGCTTTTGTTAAAGTTTTTATTGTGAATTCCTCATCTGTGTAAAGAACTCCGTTTAATCATTTATGTACCTCTTCAAGGGAACTATAGGTCTATAATCGAATATTTTCTTTGTACCACTTTATGTATGTGACTGTTTGTTCCTCAATAAAAAAAAAAAAAAAAATAAAAAAAAAAATAACCAAAAACAGAAACAGAAACAGAAAAAAAAAAACAAACAAACAAACTCAACGCAAACAACCAACACGCTTCAAGGCTTATTGATTGCCATAAAAGAACGCTTTACTTATAGGATTAATCACCGAAACTTTGATCAGGTGCGGGAGATTCGGCGAATCGTTTTATTGGTAAAGTAAAAGCCGAGTAAGATCCAGCCAGCAGCGGCGTTAGGTAGTTCGATTAAATGACTTTCTAACAAACGTGCAAAGAATTCTGCTTATTTTACTTTTATTTGGACGGTAATGTACTGGGTTGTGAAGGCGCGGAAGGGAATATTAGCTTATTAAGAGTTCTTGAAAGCTCACATTAAACAATGAAAAAAGTTTTTAAACAACAAAAATGAAAAAATGTCGTTGTACTTTTTTCAAAATTAATAAGAAATTATGTCGTTGACAAACCTTTTTCTACTTTTCAGATGCACCAAGAAGATATTACCTGAAAAATTAAAGATTTTGTTAAACTATTTTGTTGCCTAGATTTGTAGCTTTCGAAAGAAACAATTTTCAAACAATTAGTTAGTTACTACATAAGGCTTCCCGTGAGGATGAGGTATTTTCCCTCGGTAAAAAGTAGTCTATGTGTTATTCTAATATACAAGCTACATAATTTGTAAAGTTTCATTAAAATCTATACAGTACTTTTAGCATGAAAGAGTAATCCATCCATCCTCACAAACTTTCGCATTTATAATATTTAGTATGATTATGACACTTAAAAGTATTACACGTATTTTACAGTTTATCATTTGGCATTATTACATTCCGATATACAGCAATAAGCGCTATAGAAGTGCTATAGAAGCGCCATCTACCGCCATAAAGCATTTAACTGCCGGCAACGGATGCGGCTTATAACGGTGTTATATCTCTGAATAGATTTAAGAAGCTATTACATTTAAACCCCCTTTATCTTAGCTGTTGCACGCTTTATTAAACTTCCAATAGTTTACAACAAAGAATTTGAAAATAGTAGGTTTGACGTACCATGGATGTAGCAATACAGTTACAGTAGGTACAGAAGCCAGCACATACGGTTGGATATTCGCACTACGGAATTTGCCCCTACTGCTACGAAATACGGCCACTCTCAAGATCAACTTGTCCTTGCTGGACAAAAGCCTCCCCACACATCTCCACAACGATCGGTTGTGCTTGGCCTGCATCCAGCGGCTCCCCGCGACCCTCACCAGATCGTAGGTCTACCTTGTCCGTCCGGCCGTCAGCTGCTTGTGCTTTTCTTTCTTATAACCCCGGTTTAATTATAATTCATTCTTTTTCTTCTTCTTCTTCTTCACATTTCAGAGCTCATTTCGAGTCTCCGCCATTCTGTTCTGTCTTTTGTTTGATCTCCTGATACGACACGACATCTATTCCTTCCTTAATTTGGTCTATATATGTTCTTCTAGGTCGTCCTCTTTTCACTTTTCTCTTCTATCTTTCCTCAATTATGCTTTTGACAAAGTCATCTTATCGTATCAGGTGACCCAGCATCTTCCCCCTTCTATTTCCATCAACCGTTCAAATAGTCATTTCCTTATTCACAAGTTCTAAAGACTTCTTCATTGCTTTTCCTTTCCATCCAGCTAATTTTCCCCATTCTTCGTCAACATATAGGTATCAAAGGCTTGCAATCTTTCCCTATCACGTTGTGTCATTAGCCACGTTTCACTCCCGTAAAGCGCAATGCTCTAGATATACTTAAACCTTGATAAGACGTAGGAGTATACGGATTTTCCTCGAGATTCTGGCTTTGAAGAGGTGTTTTTGCCGTTAAATTTATAATTTATATAATAATAATTTATTTGAAAGTGAAAAGAGATGCTAGTAATGAATCCGTTTATAAAGAAGACTATAGAAGAATAAAAAATAGTGGTGAGGTTTTTTTCTTTATTCATTGACTGTTATTCCGAATTACCATTTTAATTAAATTCAAAGGACCTTAACATTGATATCAAGTAAGAATTAGCTCCGTATCTAATTTTCTCAGCACGGTTTGAGGATGGCAGAACGACGCTATCAAAGGAACAAGTATTTAATTAATGTGTAGGTAACTTAATTATTTGCAAGCACGTGTAAGGCTAATGCTGATAGACTATAAATAAAATGTTTAGATATTCTGTCTAACGCAACTCTTGCTATAAAAGTGCGTAAGCTCGCCATATTCAGGGTGTAAATGGAGGCTCAGCAAATACTGAGAGGATGCTAAGTCAACAATATTGAGCAAACTCAAAGAAAATATTTTTTTAACAAAACCATTATTAGACAGTCCCTTACAAAACAGTCATTTTCATAGGATAGTTTGTATGGATTCAGTTGCCGAAAAAAGATTCTTTGGAATGTTTACTGAGCATTAATAACAACTCATATATGTCCACACCGAGGGGCTCAAGCCTACCTGAAATCAGGGTGAACCACGCAGGCCCAGTGCAGGTTGGTCAACTTCATACACTGCAGCAGTTCCGCAGCAGATTTCCTCGCGATGTTTCCTTCACCGTTAAAGCGTCGAATAAACGTACTGTTGCGTAATGTATTCAAAAATCGAATACACATCGGAACGTGCCGAGACTTGAACTCAATTTTGGAATATAAATGTATGTACGTTTATTAGACCCTTTTACGGTGAAGGAAAACATCGTGAACTGCGATGATTCTTGGGTTGTGTGTGAAGTTGACCAACTTGTATTGGGCCAGCGTGGTCGACTAAAGCCTATTCACTCTGATTTCAGGATAGGCTCGAGCCCTTCTTAAAGAACGAATCTGTAGTTTTTTGTATATAGCAGTTTTACAATTTTGTGCCTATATGTATTGAATAGCTTTCTGTACATAGCAGTTACATAATCTGTGCCTACAGTTAGTCTCGGTAGCACAGACGTGATTTCCGTCGTACGGACAGTGACATCCAATTAGCGGGACTTCCCGCCACCATCGCTTTTTATAGGTTTTTGCAATCGCCGCGAAAATCTGTTTGTGCTGAATAAGGTTATTTTTTGCTGGAGCCGTTTTTCGCCAGTTTTAAGCAATAAATCATTTCTAATAAGATTAATTCGAGCCGTTCAATGGAAGCAATCGTGAGCTGATGGCAACATATTACAAGTTTTACTATGCCCAAATACGTATTGGTTGGTCTTAATGCTTATTAGTCGACGGTCGTTTTATCTGTATAAAGACAAGTTTTGCTGGTCGTGTCTGTAATCTCCATGGATTTAATAAGTACTAGTTGTACAGATAGTAGACAAGTAATTTTTTTTTATGTCTTTGAGGGTGTGCAAAATTACCGAAATATCTTTTTTTCATATAAAATTAACTTTAGAAAATTACTCTAAGAAAATTAAATAATAATCATTTTGTGTCTAACAAAGCTCCAGTTTCTAAACTTGACATAATCGCTCTACGATATAATGAATCAACCGGCATTTTGAGGTTTTTGAAAAATCATCCACAAAAAAGTATAAATAGAATAGAAAAAAATCTGGGAGGGATAGAGCGCGCCTAATCGAGTATGAACCGTAAGCACGGGTATGAAATGAAGTCCGAATATCTTCAGCGCGTTCGTTTAGTATCAAATGGTTATTGGAGCTGATTTACGAGAACATTTTGAAATGTGCAGTGATAAGTTGCAAACATGACTCGAGGAACAAATCCAAGAAGAAAAATGTTATTGATTTCACCGCCCATACAACATCTGCTTACGCTTGACATAAAAGCAGCAGAGGAGCGATGCGCGTGCTCTAAGGTATATAATACCTATTTTTGTAAATTGTTTTCTATCACCATTCGATTACTCTAAAACCTAACCCCAGCCCTTTTTTACATTTAAACTGTGAAATCAGGAAACCGTAAGGCCCAGCGCACACCAGGAGAGGCGCGGCGAAGATACTGAGAACGTATCAATTAAAACTAAACCTTAAATATTTTGACATACGGCGGCGCGGCGGTCTCGCGCCGGCTCTCGTGGCAGCTTCGACGCGCCGCGCGCTACTCGATTTTGGCATGCCGTTTTCAACCGTATATCAAAATATTTAAGGTTTAGTTTTAATTGATACGTTCTCAGTATCTTCGCCGCGCCTCTCCTGGTGTGCGCTGGGCCTAAGTGAAAAAAAACATGGCCTTGGAAACTCGGCAGGTAGAGACTTGCTAAGTAACGTAATCTTCTGTCAAGAGGCCGTAAATTAGAAAGCGGCCTGTATATACCATAACGTGTCTGTATGTACAGGGTGTGCCAAGGGCGCGAATGTGTCGTAAAACCACCCTTATGACGTCACACGTATAACGTTTAATGTCTACGGGAATAAATGTAAAATTTGTGGTGTGGAAAGAAACGACCATTATGCTTGTTGGTAATGGGTTGCTAAGTTGCAAATGTATATCGCTGTATTCAATTTTACAAGTACCGAAATCTCAACAGTTTAGTGAGTATAATAATTAAAAAACCATAATATTAATAATAATAATAATAATAATAATATACGTTTATTTGCTGGACATCACAACACAGAATACAAAATTCGACAAAAAGAAAAGAAAACTACATTATAAAATTTACACCCTAGAAACTAAGCATAAAACTACGTGCAAACATTTCCCTGTGTTGCGACACCCACACAAAAAGGCCCCCACTCAGCAAAAGCCGCAGCCCGGCTGTTATAAACGCGAAAGTATGTGACGATGGATGTATGGATGATTGTTACTCTTTCACGCAAAAACAACTGAGTAGATTTGAATGAAACTTTACAGTAGGTACATCAGAAGATCACTAGGCTACTTTTTATCGCGGTAAAATACCTCATTCACGTTTTTCGTTTAGCTTGGGCACAGCCGCGGGGCGGAATGCTAGTATATAGAAAAGGGCTTTTTTTTCTGGGGTACAGCGTATGTTTCTGCATTCCAATAATTTTCTACCTTATTATTTTTCTAGATAGGCACTACCTATATACTTCTGTAGTAAGTAAGATATTAAAAAAACTAATTAATGAACACAATTTATGCGAGAATTTCGAGGAGATAAGGGCTTTGGTGGAAGTTTTTAAACGTGCTTGTGCGAAAAGGTGTCAAAACAAGACATACATCTCGAGCTAGCCTTATCTCATGTTAGCCTTTTGTTGTGGCTTGACAATCACCCTAGAAAATTCAAAAATTCAATAGAAATATTGATTTTCAAACTGTTCCGATTCGCGACTTGTACTTTATTTTTAATAAAGCTATAACTAGCTTTCCGCCCCACGACTCCGCCCGCGTTAACTCGTTTTCCCGTGGGAAAGAAGTATTTTCCCGCGGTAAAAAGTAGCCTATGTGTTATTCTGATGAATAAGCTATTTTAAAAGCTTTTATTTAACTTGCAATATATGTATGTATGTCCTTATCTAGAGATTAGCGATTACAAACAGACAGACAGATGGACATTTTTTTTTGTTCAGCTACACTCCCTTTATCACTTAAAATCAGTCTTTTTTAACAAATCGATGTACAGACACGTCTATTCTTCAGTTTTATTATAGTATAGATAGAAGATAGGGAAAGCTAGCTATAACTTCCCTTTTTCTGAGTATTAGAGATCTCTATGAAAAGATCCCGCAATTTCTGGAAACTTATCATTTGATAAGCAGTGCATTTCGCGGATTACAACGAAAATGAAACTTTTCGTCACTCCCACACGAAATAGTAGTTTTAGGAGGTTAATTATAATAAAAACAACTAAGTATATCGATAAACGTATGAATATTATCAGTTTTTAATATATTTTAGATTATAGGATAGACTAATCCTACGCTTTGAATATTTCGACAAGGCCAACATTGTGGCCAACGATTCCCGGGTTATTCCTGTGATTTACAACACATCTGTCACCCTTCCTTGTCTTACACCCCTCTACCCCCCTTTGCGTTTACTTCCGTTATCAAGTAGGTAATATCCTTCGAGTCGAGTTCTTATGTTATATTGCTCGGGAGCACCTTCTTCATATTATAACACTTTGCGATAGGGATGGATTAAGGCTTACGGAAAAAAACTGCTATTTTTTTCTTATAAGTGCTTAGATCTGTTACACTTTTACACAAAACACTTAAAAAAAGCGAAAATATTTGCAAGGATATAAGTAGGTAGTAGGGTTTCGGTAACGGTCATTTAATTGTGAAAATAAACCGAAATTATGAGATTAAAAAAAAGAACACAGGGACTGAAAGCTAAGTTATATTATAACATTATTTTCTTCTGTGGTTATAATTAACTATACACGCTGATTATTCTCACAAATCATACTCTAAACTTAAAATTAAGTCGCCCATCTTTGTATAGGAATCGGAAAAGAGGTATGATGGCGAAAAGGTAAAAAAGAAATTGACGCTGGCAAGGTTTCTTCGACATTTTCACCACTTTTTAAAAGCTTTTATTTAGTTTGCAATGTATGTATGTATGTATGTATGTTTGTTCGGGTGGAATCTTTGAACTCAATTTTGAAGTAGATTTCTTCAACCGATTGAGCTGAAGTTTTGTATACACGTTAAGTTTGGATGACAATGCACGATATGGTTTATGACGTCATTCTAAATCCAATATGGCGGGCTATCCAAGATGGCGGAGTAGTTATTTTTAATGCACTTCTACAATATGGGTATCAAATGAATATGAAGAACATAAGAAAGTATAGCCTAAGTCGACCGGAGGGGTCTCAATAAGCGTATGACCAAGTTTATTTGCATCCAAGACCGCACCCAATCCAAACAATACGAAAGCAAATTAAACAATCGAAACAGCAAAAATACATTTGTTTTGCAAAGTTGCTTTTACTGCCGTTCTACAAAAAACAACCAATAAAAAAAATTAGATAGTAAATAAATATAACTTTTTTTACATATACCTACGAGTACCATCTGTTGTGGCACAAGTGGTAATGCGCCTGAATGGCCCAAACAGAAAAGGAGAGGTTCGAGTCCCAGCCCGACCAAATATTTATCATTTTCTCTTCGATTTAAAATAAATTAAAAACCACCCTAAATCAGGTTTAATGACCGAATTCCGACAAGACTCAGTTCCGACAAGACACTACACCGGCAAGTTCAGTAGGTTAGGTTAGATTAGGTTTTATGTTTTGTCGGAGCAGTGTCTTGTCGGAGCAGAGTCTTGTCGGAACTCTGTTTTGGATTCCCAAAATCCGCCTCTATTCTTTATCCAGCCAAAATAAGGTAAATGATAGCTCTATCGTAACAAATTCCAAAAGCTCCCTTACACCGCCCCCCACCGTGCCGCCCCTCGATTACACCCCGACACTTTGACATGGGCCGAGCGAGATTGACACGTCGACAACCTTTAATTTGTTGTGAAGGTACTTTAATATAACAACAACCCCCATTTGAATATCGGAAACAGTCTGCAACTTTTCCAAAGATGCGGAAACTGTCAAGATTAAAGGATAAAACATTATAGTACGAGAGACGCCAGCTTTATTAACCGTTTTTTTTATTAGGGTTCCGTAGCCAAATGGCAAAAAACGGAACCCTTATAGATTCGTCATGTCTGTCTGTCTGTCTGTCTGTCCGTCCGTCCGTCCGTATGTCACAGCCACTTTATTCCGAAACTATAATACATATACTGTTGAAACTTGGTAAGTAGATGTATTCTGTGAACCGCATTAAGATTTTATTACAAAAATAGAAAAAAAACAATAAATTTAGGGGGTCCCCATACATAGAACTGAAACTAAAAAAAATTTTTTTCATCAAACCCATACGTGTGGGGTGGACAGGTTTTCAAAAATGATATTTAGGTTCCTAATAAAAATTTTTTCTAAACTGAACGCTTCCAAAGTGGAAAAATGTGTGTCCCCCCCCCTCTAACTTCTAAAACAAGAGAATGATAAAACTAAAAAAAATATATGATGTGCATTACCATGAAAACTTCCAACGAAAATTGGTTTGAAAGAGATCTAGTAAGTAGTTTTTTTTTATATACGTCATAAATCGTAAACCGCAATTTACCTTTCACTATTATTAAAACTTCGATCAAAATCACAACGAACTACAAAAACTTTAATATTATGGTACTGGCTGCTACGGAACCCTTCATGGGCGATTCCGACTCGCACTTGGCCGCTTTTTAATTGGCCTTTGCTTGTGGCGAAAAAGTACGACAAATCAAGCTTCACAGGCCTTGTAGGGGAGCGGATTGCTCTACTCCAAAGTAGTCATGGGGCAACATTTATAAACCGACTTCGAAAGAGGAGGTTCTGAAATAGTTTGTTTTTTTCTTTCGTTTTATCATTAAAGATCAACGTGACTCACCTGCCAAGCTCTGGTAATAAAAAGATAATTTTAAAAATATATAAAACCGCCTTCAAGGTCCTAACCTACACTAAAAAGTAACAAATAAAATATAAATCTAGCTGAAAGCATAGAAATTTGATATGGCTATAAATATTCCTTATTTACATAAATTGTAACATCATATGTTTTAAGTTTTTTTTTTTCCAAGTATTTTTCCAATTTTTGGTTCCAAGTTTTTTTTTTTATTATTAAAGAAATCGATGTGTCGTTAAAATATGACCACTATTATGTTACCTATTTTATATTCTTTTTTTACTAATCTTAAATTCGGATTTTTGGTCGCTCAATAGCCTTATAATACACATAGGTATGTGTACGTACATGAATAGATACTAGTAGTATTTCTTGTTCACAGTAACGTAAAAAAAGTGGATGATACTTAACAGTAAGAAAGGAAGTGGACAAGGCCTTCCTGAAATAAAAGCTTTTATGCTTAGTTTTGAAAATTGCTACACACCATTCGGACTATGTTGGTTCAATTGATGTGTGTGTTTGTGTGAATGTGTGTGTGTTTATGACAAGTTTAACGAACATTAGTTACTAAGACCTCGCTAAACTTATTTCAAAAATACGCCAAATATCCATATCTTTCCAACAAAGCCCTTTGCAGTGGCTCTCGCCCTAAGATTCCGTCAAGATGAGAACTTTGATAAAATATAACAACACTGGCCCTGCCTGTTTCTTGTCAAGCTGATAAATTATTCTGACTTAGTAAACGTTAAATTATTATCAATAAATTATACTTAGCGAGCAACTTTTCGGTTACTTTATTGCGTTTAAAATTCATTTTAATAAAATTATTCAGCCGCTGCGCCGCTGCTGGTGGTTTTCATCTGCTACAAGAAGATTATTATTATGAGCAGGAAAAAAAAAAGAAATCTATACTAATATTATAAATAGGAAAGGTTCGATTGTTTGTTTCTTTGTTTGTTTGCATCGAATAGGCTCCGAAACTACTGAACCGATTTCAAAAATTCTTTCACTGTTGGGAAGCTACATTCACCCTGAGTAACATAGGCTATATTTTATTTTCAAAAAAATTACGAATTAGGAATCCATTACAGCTATCAATTTAAATATAAAGTGGCTACTAAATAAATGAATTGCAAGGTAGTTTTTAAATTTAAACTGGCATCGAGTATTTGTTTTGGCAACTAAACTTATTTTCAAGCAGAAACATATGGCAGATAAAAAAAGACAAAAAGGCATTTAAAATGTGGCTTCAAAAGATTTTTTGCGTCATTTTAAGAGTAGTTCTTTGAGCACCCTCAAAACGTGGTCACAAGGTTTTAATTCCTAAACTATCGACCATACAGTGTTGGAACTAAATATAGATGATTCCTCATTTAATTATGCGTACGATTTTAACATAAAACATATAAAATCATGTATAATATTTTGAAAAATAATATTTCAACATCGAAAACGGGATCAAAATAGTCGTTCTTCGCAGGTCACACTTGGTTCGCGCTCAAGGTAATCCTTGATAAGTTTTGCATTTAATGCGTACCTAATCGTATAATTTATTACGTGGGATGAATAGTTTTTTAACTAGGCACATATTTATAAAAGAATATTCATTCTATCTCTTTGTTTCGAAAAATTATATTATATAACATCTCTGTCACACGATTTCGCTGGTTTCGTGAGCGCTCAATGAAACTTCACCTATCTTCCAAGAACGCAAACTTGTCGCTGCAAATTTTAGCTTGCAGACACTTGGTAGTGACCCAGCATCAGTGGAGGACACCAGTGTACTCATCGCTTCAAAACTAAATAAATATAAGTTATTCTTCGATTATTTTCAAGTTGGCCTGGTCATGTAACTTTCATGCGCATATGTAGAAAGATATACTATGTTATTATCAAAAAAATCTTTTTAATAAAAAGAAGATAGATCGAGCGAGTTTATTGTCATGTACTTCATTTGTAAACTTACTTAATACTTTTATCATAATTCTCAAAAATGTGTTAATTTTGTAACTTTCGTGGCCCAATTTTCGTGGACATTTGACCATGAAAGTTACCTGATGCACCACGAAAGTTACAAATGTCCATTAAATACTCCGTATTTCTTGTGATGCAGTAATTGCATTTGCCCCTAATTATACCGAAAGCTAGTAATAAAATATTCTAGCACGTTTGATGTGTTTTTTTCTATGTAATATGTAATTCTGTTTAAATGCTCTCTCGTAGCTAATTTCATAATTTAGTCAGCACAAAAGTCAGTTTTTTAATATTATTGAATGAGTAAAAACTTTCAAAGTCAACTTCAATAAGTTTTACTGTAAAATTTTATTTTCAGATTACTTTCGAACGGAAACTATGCCATCACAGAGTTCAAAGGTGCGGCGGGAGAAGAAAAATGCAATATCTCTGTCATTTGTTCATTGATTTACATTTAGTAAAAACTGTACACATTATTTTTAGGGCTTTTTTAATTTACATCTATTTATATTAAGATTGCATTATAAAAAAAATCGCCACGAAGGTTACGCGGAGAATGTTTTCTGAAGAACTACTCTTAAGAGCTCTAAACAAAGTATAACACAGGATGCACAGTTATTATCTTATCTTTCTTAAATGTATTTTACGGTTACGTAAAAATCAATGCCCAAACAAGCTTTTTAGATGGAAACCAACAGTTGAAAATTATAAATGACACCTCACTAATATTATTAGTCGCCAAGTTATTATTTATACTACCTTGCCTATATTTTCAGTCGACTTTTTATTATTTTTGCTACCTTATAGTAGTTGCCTTTATTTGATTTTTATGAGTGCCCCGTTTTGCGGCTTATTTATGATAATTAATGCCAAATAATTAAAATGCTGCCAAATTATTTTTTTAGTTGCCAACAGTTTGTCGCCGTTTCAGTTTTTAGTCGCCTCGAAAATAATAAGCCTTAAAAAAAGCGGCCAAGTGCGAGTCGGACTCGCTCATGAAGGGTTCCGTACAGCAAGTAACATAATATAAAAGTTCTTGTAGTTCGTTGTAACTTTGACCGATGTTTTAATAATAGTGAAAGGTAAATTGCGGTTTACGATTTATGACGTATTAAAAAAAAACTACTTACTTGATCTCGTTCAAACCAATTTTCGTTGGAAGTTTTCATGGTAATGCACATCATATATTTTTTTTCAGTTTTATCATTCTCTTATTTTAGAAGTTAGAGGGGGGGGGACACACATTTTTCCACTTTGGAAGTGTCTCTCGCGGAAACTATTCAGTTTAGAAAAAAATGTTATTAGAAACCTAAATATCATTTTTGAAGACCTATCCATAGATACCCCACACGTATGGGTTTGATGAAAAATTTTTTTTTTAGTTTCAGTTCTATGTATGGGGACCCCCTAAATTTATTGTTTTTTTCTATTTTTGTAAGAAAATCTTAATGCGGTTTACATAATACATCTACGTACCAAGTTTCAACAGTATAGGTATTATAGTTTCGGAATAAAGTGGCTGTGACATACGGACGGACAGACAGACAGACAGACAGACAGACATGACGAATCTATAAGGGTTCCGTTTTTTGCCATTTGGCTACGGAACCCTAAAAAGGCACTATTGTCACAAGGTAAAACAGTATTTATAGGTCGCATCGCAGGAGCGCTGTTTCGAGCTTAGAGGTAGATTTTTTTTTGTTGTACCTACATTCTATATCAGAGGTTGGAAGAGCCAGCTTCGCTTCTTTGTTCTATATCTACGGTTTCGAGTCAAACCAAAGAGAAAAATAACTATAACAAAACCTGAACAAAACTATAAATACGGGGGGAAGTTTTCTTTCAAACCGACAGCGTATTTAATTATTTTTTCTCTTTGGTCATAGCAACTGCCACTAGTCATTATATTTTGATTAAGTATATTTTTCTCTTTGTTATTTTATTAAAACGGTACTTGTTTTCCAAATCTTTTATAAATCCATTTTAATTGTTTTCATCATTTACGATGACTGTAGAATGGCTGCCAAAAGTCAAAACAGCTTGCTTTTGCATCAAAGATCTCCGCAAGGCTAGTGTTTATTTGCCTTGGATAGGATTTGTAAGTTTGTTTCAAAGCTTCCTATAATAAATAATTATAAGTACCTGTAGAGGTCGAAAATCTGTACATAGGAAAAGTCAGGGGGGTACGAGTATAAGAAGTGATATAGAACTTATCCAGATTTTTTTTCTGTTTGTCTGTTTGTACGGGCTAATCTCCAAAACTGTTGTAGCGATTTAATTGAAATTTTGTATGGTGGTACCTCATTTACCCGGTCAACATCTTAGATAGTTTTAACCGCGAGAAAATATCTCATTCCTACGGGAAACCGCATGGAAAAGTCAAAAAACAACGCGGGCGTAGCCGCGGGCGGACAGATAGTTAAATAAAAATATAATAATATAAAAAAGCTATTAAATGTGTTCGTTTTACTCTGCCCAAAAGATAATGGATATTATGCACTGTAAATTTGATTATGATTACCGAATTGCCCTCTCTAATTGGGCACTTTCATAATGTTCGGTCATCATGAAAAATGTCCAAATAAATGTCCAATTTATCCTTCGTTCTCATAATATTACATTCTCAAAATATTACTTTCGCAAAACATTACATTCGCAAAACATTATATCTACAATGACGCAGAAGAGTGTTTTAAAAGGTTTTTAATTTAGATATTCTATGTACAGCAACAATAAAAAAAATAGCTAACATTACATTCGCAAAACATTATATCTACAATGACGCAGAAGAGTGTTTTAAAAGGTTTTTAATTTAGATATTCTATGTACAGCAACAATAAAAAAAATAGCTATCGCCTACAGTTCCGTCAAATCCTGCAAGCATTCGTCGATGCTTTTTTCGTTTTTCATACATTTCGAAATTATCACATCGGCTTGTAAAGACTTTTCAATATCTTGTTGTCGTCGTTTTTTTTGCTTGCTTAAACTGTTATAAACTTGAATAAAGTCGGTTTTTTATCAATTATCGAGTTAATTCTCCTATGCCAGCCTTCTATTGCGTTGTTTGTTCGAAATTTTTCTTTATGGCAACTGAATATTTCGCCGGTTATCAAGTTAATCCACTGTTTGCTGAAATAGTCTTGAAATTTTGACGATAACTCATTGGTAGGGGCTTTTTCACAAATTGATAAATATGCCTCTGGGATCAAAACCGGTGGGAGCAATGCCAGCATAGTACAAAGACGAGTAACGCGTTGACCACCACCTGATGGAGTAAATCCAATTTTTTTTGACATTTTCCAAACAGCATTTACAAAATGATAGTAGCACCCTTTGATGCTGCATTCTGGAAATATATGTTTAACTGCTTGTATAGCTGCCAATTCGTAATCACATTTGTAAGTCGTGATATTCATACCG
Organism: Teleiodes luculella; assembly: GCA_948473455.1. Taxonomy (NCBI): domain Eukaryota; kingdom Metazoa; phylum Arthropoda; class Insecta; order Lepidoptera; family Gelechiidae; genus Teleiodes; species Teleiodes luculella. The sequence goes on from OX419607.1 coordinate 6,925,007, forward strand.
AACTGTTCTTTTAATATCTTGAAAAGCCTTTCGTAAGTCTCCATATTTTTGTTAGGTAATAACGCGAAAATAAGTGGAACAAAACATACTGTATCATCGTTATTGGACATGTCCACATGAAGTGTGTACAGCTGATAATAAGGTTTTGGTGTTATACGGAATGTCCCATCACCATACATTTCTTTTTTCTTTTTGATCAATTCTTTAGCCTCTGGAGTGCCGAAAATAATAATTTTGTCTGAAGTTCCCTCGTCGTATAAATAGAAATGTTCAACAAGTTTTTCTGGTAATTTTATACTTGCGATATTTGAAAAAGTAGTGCGATCCAAATTTAAATACTTGTTTCTCGCTCTGTACAATGTATCCTTCTTGGAAGAAAATAGAGGAATTTTGTGCTCTAAATTCTGAAATTCGCCGTTTTCGTTTGAAAAATGCTTTTCAAATAATTTTGGAATCGAATCAAAATTGGTGCACACTTCTTTCTTGCATTCTTCCATCTTAGCATCGATTTTATTTTTTAAAATATTTGGAGAGCATTTATGTTGCGCTGTTCTAACAACAGCATTTCTTGAATCCAATGTTATTGAAGTTTTACATTCCGTCTGATTACTGCACCTCCAATTCGTCGTCCCGGTTTTATTTTTCTTAAAAAAATTATACCTGTAACCATCGTTGAGCAAAACTTTTTTTCCTTTCTGACTCTTTATAAAAACATTTTTTTCTGCTTCTTCATCTACTCCGTTCCACATTATGCAAACAATATTACTATAATAAAATTATATTAATATTAATTTCATCGCCTCCGTTGTAACTAAAAACAAATAGGTATGACATGACATAATAATGACGTAGTGTCATAAATTATGAGTAAAAAGGAAAATGCACAAATGAGTTTTAATGCAAAGAGTATAGGTATATAATTAATTAAGTACGTTGCGGTAGTAGTGTTATATACTTAAGTAAATATTTATGAACTCATTTCGTACAACGTATTTTTTGCAGTATTTGTAATTCACTTTTAATTTACGGCTATAAAACACTTTTGTACTTGATGTTTTCAAAAGAAATGTTTTGCGAATGTAATGTTTTGCGAAAGTAATATTTTGAGAATGTAATATTATGAGAACGACTTGGTCCATCCATAACATAATATCAGCAGTCTGGCTCTTGACACTTCAGATGGCCGTGTGTTAAATGTCATGTTCCACATATTTATTTATGTTCCGTCTCCTAATTTACCTCCCTGTTTTCAATTCATTATTTAATGCCACAATGGGCAGTGTTTGGGAAGCTGCGCAATATCTTTTCGTCCCAAATACCGCAGTTTCTTAAATCTAAAGTCTTTGACCAATGTGTATTGCCAGTGATGACAAATTACGGATCTGAGACGTGGTCGCTTACGATGGGCCTCATAGGAAGGCTCAAAGTCACCCAAAGAGCGATGGAGAGGGCTATGCTTGGAGTTTCCTTGCGTGATCAAATCAGGAATGATGAGATCCACAGGCGAACCAGAGTCACCGACATAGCCCGAGGAATCTTAAGTGGTAATGGGCTGGGCACATTGCGCGTAGAACCGACGGCCGATGGGGCAGAAAGGTTCTTGAATGGCGACCGCGCGCCGGAAGACGTAGTGTGGGCAGGCCTTCCACAAGGTGGACCGACGATCTGGTGAAGGTCGCGGGAAGCCGGTAGATGTGGGCAGCGCAAGACCGATCATTGTGGAGATCCTTGTGGGAGGCCTTTGTCCAGCAGTGGACGTCTTTCGGCTGAGATTGAATGGTACAAGTACAGTCATGATTTTTTATACGTAGATAAGATACACCAAATTTCAATTAACAAGGCGATTTCAACGCGCAATATGATTTTAAGTTCTAATTTTTTTTTTGTTAACTAACGTAGGATAAGTTTAGTTTTACTAACCAAATTGTATCAAGTGAGTCTATGTTACTCTAAATAAATAAATATTACAAAATAATAATAATAAATAAATAAATCCTATTCGGAGAGAAAGAAAATAAAATAAAAAAGAAAATATAAATAATAATAATAATAATAATAACATCATCCACCAAAAACTCACCCACCAACATAACTTAATCACATCTACTCAGGCATACTAGGTATAAGTACAACCCCGAAACAGTCCTAGAAAATACCTCTACAAAGCTATACTTTGACCGAGCCATACTCACCGACCGTACCATTCACTACAACAGACCAGATATCACATTAATAAATAAAACTGACAAAACCGGGTACCTGATCGATATTGCTGTCCCTAATACACATAATCTGCAAAACACAATAGCTGAAAAAGTAACCAAATACACCGAACTAAAGGACGAAATAACCCGAATTTGGCACCTCCAGAAAGTTACAATAGTCCCGATCGTTCATACAAAAACAGGCGTAATTCCGAACCAGCTGCACCAGTCACTGAAGACACTCAACTTACCCCCGCACACTTACCACCTCCTGCAGAAGGTTGCAATTATGAACACATGCCGCATTGTCAGAAAATTCCTACAAAATGAACCAGACTGCTTACCTTTACTTCACCTTATTCCACAACCGCAACATCCACAAATACCACTGCAACTCATACCTCACAACTTTGTACTACAGAACCTATCCCACTACTAACCTCACAAACTCTCCCTTGTCCAAACATGCATCAACTCACATATTTTACAAACTCACAGAGCCTCCTGAACTCTTGTCCTGATACGCACTTGGCTTAGGCCCGTACGTATTGGTTAACCGGTGAAAGCCGAGGGAAAAAAGATTCTGTCAAAAATAATAATGATAATAATAACCGTTTGTCTCTTTTTTCAGATATTTGGAATATTTTTTATTTGGAATGCCCTGGCGAGAGCTTGCGTTTGGTTTGGCTCTGAAGCTTTTATCTTTACAGGATGGTATTTACTTATACCTTATTTTTTCCCTGCTATTGGGTTAACGCTCGCGGATCCAGCAGTCAGAGTAAGTAAAAAAAAAACCTGTCAAGTGCGAGTTGAACTCGCCTGGAGAAGGTTCTGTACAAATAAAGTTCTTCATCACACTTTGTCACACGTCCGTCTATGGATCACGGATTTACATACATTGTGACGCCCGCGGCGCGTCCAGGACTTAGGCGCGCCTGCAAGGCAACAACACGAAAATGAAGAAGGGCAATCCATTTATACATTGATTTTATTAAACGCAGAAACAGATAAAAGATACAGAATTTCACATAATTAGCACAAGAGACTGACAATTTTGAAGTAACGGCCGGCCCGTTGAAAGGTAAATCCAAAAGTTACTAAAAAAATGAATGAAATGACGGATAATTTGTCGATTGAATTCCAAAATTAAATGTATTCGAATTTAGACGAAAAATGGTAAATGACGAGGATGAGGCAACGAGGTGGCATGCACCACGTTACAACATGTACCGAATTTCAACTCGATCGGTCCAGTAGTTTCGGAGGAAATGGGCGCTGAGTCCGGGACGGACAGACACCAGAGTGATCCTATAAATTTAGTTTTTGAAGTACTCGTTCGTTCGTTAACAGCTCATATATGTCCCCACCGAGGGGCTCGAGCCTACCCTGATACCAGGGTGAATAGGCCTTAGTCGACCACGCTGGCCCAGTGCGGGTTGGTCAACTTCACACACAACCTTTGAATTTCTTCGCAGGTGTGTGCAGGTTTCCTCACGATGTTTTCCTTCACCTTTTGAAGTACGGAACCATAAAAACCTGGGACCAGACCTCTCTCTGGCTGGTCAGCGATGCATTATTATTCTATCGATAGTTTGGCCAGTGTTGAAATTCGTACTATGGTTTGCTCCATATTAAACTGGACAAAAGGTCATTGTAAGGTAGTAATTTTAACGCAGTAGATGTAATTAATTTGTTTCTTGTTTTTTATGATTTGCATGTTGTAGGAAACTTTTATCTTAAAAGTTGCTATTGATTTATACCACTAAATTACTACCTAGTGTTTGTGAGGATGCGATTATTTTTAGCTTCTCGATAAAATGTTTTAAATTTTGTAGTCTACCTGTGGAAACCTGTTATAAGTTTTTTAGTTATGCTGTTGTTGAGTTTTTGTGCACTGATGGTTTCTGGAAAAATAAAAAAATAAATTGATGCCTATGCAGATAGATGCAGGTAAAAAAATTATGCACAATGCGCACATTTTTCTCAAAAGATACGCGACTACTTACTACAGGAAATTATTGCAAAATACGTAATTTGGCATACCGTAGTAGAAAGTGGGGTGACCGTGTGATCTTGCCAGACACTTTGGCGTTACATTATTTTTAATAAATTTCAAGAAAAGAGGTCGATAAACTTTTGTCCAGATTTATATTAAACAGACCATAGGTATAAATAAAGTATTTTTACTATTATTTCGTAGTAAATACTATCCTAACTAATAGTAGAACTATATTTTACGAAAGTACTTACTATATTTTTTATTCCTTTCGCCCATTAAAAAAGGAGGACATAAAAAATAACACCAATTGGCTACATGTTGTGACGAATTACCGCAGAAGTGGGCGGTGAAACTCCGCTCCAATATAAAAAAATGACAGAAAATGTTAAAATGTAATGTTACGATTATATATTTAAAACGTTCCGTACCTCAAAAGGAGAGCATAACTTTGTTGGCCGTATATCTGTCTGTCGAGACCCTTTTTCTTGGGCATGCATGGAGGTATCAAGCTAAAATTCACATCAAAATATACTTCTACAGTCTTTTGGAGCTGTGAAAAAATAAAACTTCTAAGCCAACGCCTTAGAGTATAAATAGAAAAATTTCTGGGAGGGATAGATTAAGCCTAATCGAGTATGAACCGTAAGCACGGATATGAACAGTCCGAATATTTTCAGAGCGTTCGTTCAGTATCAAATGGTTATCGGAGCTGATTATTTTTCCCGGTTAAAATAAGAAATTTAATAGGAGAAAATTTTGAAATGTGCAGTGATAAGTTGCAAACATGACTTGAGGAACAAATCAAAAATTAAAAATGTTATTGATTTCACCGCCCATACAAAATCTGCCAAAATTTGGTTACGCTTGACACAAAGGCAGCGGAGCGATGCGGGTGTTCTATGTATATTTATTCTCTAAGGCCAACGCATTCAAAAGATACCGCCGTTTATGCCGCAAATTTTCGATACTCGCAGGGGAATCAAAACCTTATAGCATAGATAAAGGAAAAACTGCGAGTAGCATAACCCTACTAATATTATAAAAGTTTGTGAGGATGGATCGTCGGTCCACCTGGTGGGGGGCCTGCCCACGCTACGTCTTCCGGCGCGCGGTCGCCATTCGAGAAACTTTTTGCCCCAACGGCCGTCGGTTCATAGTCATTTTAAAGAGTCTATAGTCATTTTAAAGGAATATTAATAGACATTTTAATTTTTTATGCTTTTAGCTAGATTTTTATTTCATATTTAACCTTTTAGTATAGGATAGGATCTTTGAAGGGTTTTGTATATTTTTCAATTATCTTTTTATAATATAATATTTTCAATTCTAGTGCAATGTTCAAGTGCGTGACGCTGGAGTGTACGTAGCTCTTATCGGATCGGTCATTTATGTTATCTTTGGAATCTCACAACCAGTTCTTTACTTCACGCAATTCAAGGAGGAATGTCACCCACCAAGCATTTGCCAAAGCGATTACAAAAAGAATTTTTTGCAGAAAAATTTATGTTCGAACTCTAATAATGACCCGAGTTCCACCTACATGGGGATACCTTTTATCATGAACTGTGTAATGGTATTTATTATTAGCGGATGTAAGTACAATACAATACAATACAACACAACACAACACAACACAACACAACACAACACAACACAACACAACACAACACAACACAACACAACACAACACAACACAACACAATACAATACATACATTCTTTCTGTTTTATATAACTAACACCCTCAAAAACCCCGCAACTCCCTCTTATCTCCGATCTCGGTTCATTTCTCTACCCCCCGACCCTCGTTCTAGACGTTCCTGTATTACTAGGACACTCCAGAACACAAATTTCTTTATTTATTTATTTATTTATATAGGTACATCAACATCGAATATATTGCTCATTGACGGTATTGAATAATATCTTATGTTCTAATATAAACGACAATTACAGATGTACACAACATTCACAGCTAAGCGCTAATATATAATTTAAATATAGAATTTTATATCTGTAGTGAGATCATGTGGTATTGATTAGGTACTAATTAAGAACTAAATTATTTATTTAGTACAGTTTTAAATCTTTCAGTTAGCGTGCTGTTCAATTATGGAACAAGCTTCCCAAAGCTATTCGAGACTGTCCTTCCGTAAGCTCCTTCAAACAAAAACTTAAAGAGCACTTCCTATCCCAAATTTAACTTGTTTGTCGTATAATTTATAAATATGTATTATCTATGTATTTGTACGTATTTCTATTATATTTATTTATGTATGTATGTATGTATATTTATGTTATAGTATAGACTTATTGTTTATTATGTATTTTATGTAGATATTTTGCACTTTCGTCTGTCTACTCCGCATTCTCCTTTTCCACCACTGTGTTGGTTGGCTGGAAGAGATCAATTATAGAGATAAGCTCGCCTTTGTAAACTAGTCATATAAGAATCCCCTTTTTTGTTAAATTGTGCAATAAAGAATATATATATATAGGGTAAAAGTCGGTAATACGCCCCGATTGACAAAATGCCCCACTCATCTAAAGCTACGCAGCACACAGAACCATACACGAGTAGCTGACAGTCGCCTAGCAACATGGCTGACATGCACGCGTGGTTTGTTTCGTTCGACTGAAAAATATTAATAAAAACTAATTTTTTGGCGTCAAAACAATATGTGGTAAGTTGCAATTTTTTTTTCATATATTGATGTCTATTATAGATGTGTTAAATTGACTTGCACTGTTGTAAAACAGATAAATACACTTTGTTCTTCTGCTGCGCTCAACGTTATAACCTTACAACTTTGACTTGGTACTTGGTGGGGCGATTTAAAAACAGAATTTGGTAATATGCGCTGCTTCGTTTTTTTAAAACGCCCCAGTGCTTAAATGGCATAGAAATGAATTATTTTATGTTTTTATTACAGAAAATGTCTCGTATAGGTACCTATATGAGCGTAAGACTCTCCGAGCTTCTTGGAGCGGGAAAGACTTAGAAGAGGCCATAATCTCAGCCGAAAGACATCAACTGCTGGACAAAGGCCTCCCCTAAGGATCTCCACAATGATCGGTACTGTGCCCCTCACCAGATCATCGGTCCACCTCGTGAGGGGTCTGCCCACACTACGTCTACCGGTGCGCGGCCGCCATTCGAGGACCTATCTGCCCCAACGGCCGTCAGTTCTATGCGCAATGTGCCCAGCCCATTGCCACTTAAGTTTGGAGATTCTTCGGGCTATGTCGGTGACTCTGATTCGCCTACGGATCTCATCATTCCTGATTCGATCACGCAAGGATACTCCAAGCATAGCCCTCTCCATCGCTCTTTAGGCGACTTTGAGCCTTCTTATGAGGCCCATCGTAAGCGACCACGTCTCAGACCCGTAAGTCATCACTGGCAACACACATTGGTCAAAGACTTTAGACTTAAGACACTGCGGTATTTGGGACGAAAACATATTGCGCAGCTTCCCAAACGCTGCCCATCCAAGATGGATTCGACGGTTGACCTCTTTCTCAAAGTTAAATCTACCTGGCTGGACTGTTTGTCCCAGGTAGACGTAATGGTCTACAACTTCGAGAGCAGAGTCCCCAACATTTATTGGAGTCGGCGTTCGACATCTCCAAGGTCTCAGCCAAGACTACGATATCGTCTGTACAAACCGTAGGTGAGAGATGTGCTCGTCATTGATATTGATGCCATGTCCTTTCCAGTCCAGAAGCTTAAAGACATCCTCCAGTGCAGCGGTGAACAGTTTCGGAGGAATAACGTCTCCCTGTCTTACACCTCGCTGCTGCTGGATTGGTCTGGAGTTCTGATCCTGGAGTCGGACTGACATAGCGGCATTATCGTACAGACTCTTCAGCACCTCGATATACCGGTAGTCAATTTGGCACCTCTAAAGAGACTGCAGCACTGCCCAAGTCTCAATCGAATCAAAGGCTTTCTCATAGTCCACGAACGCCAAGCATAGTGGCTGATTATACTCTTCGGTCTTCTCCACTCAGCGTGTGGATGTGTTCTATGGTACTAAAGCCCTTTCGGAAACCGGCTTGTTCGGGAGGCTGGAAGTCGTCGAACCTGCGCGCGAGACGATTCGTGATGACTCTCGAAAACAATTTTAGTGATAGACCCAGGAGCGAGATGGGCCTGTAGTTCTTCAAAAGGTTTTTATCGCCTTTTTTAAAGAAGAGTTGTTCCTTCGAGGATGACGGAATTGATGTGTCTTATTAGTTTAAAAAGACTTAGTACTAATGTTAGTTTCGTAATACTAAATCATTTTTGTGTTTTGATTCTCTACGCTCGAGGTCTAAAAATAATAAAAATGTCAGTAACTATGTTTCCTATTAGTTTAAGCTACAGTCATTATGATTGTCAAAATACCAAATATTATTCTAAATTAGACATTTTGATTATATCTTTAAACACGTAAGTTTTATTTGACTTTTTTTGAAAACGGGGCGTATATTACCAGGTTTTACCCTACAATACAATACAATACATTACACCTACTTCACACAAAGTAATTACATGCATTATAATTCTATGTTCTATATGTCGTCGGCAAATCGTAGAACTTGTCATTTTGTAGAATGCTTCGGCATTTTACAAACATTTGGCATTCTGTAATTTGCCGAAAGCAAAATTGCAGAATATATTCCCCTTCGCAATGAGCCACCTGGCATATAGAGCGGAATGATGTACTATAACATACTGATGACAAATGGCTTGAAATACAAAAATAAATAATTAAAGTTGATTTAGTAAAACTTCACTCACTAACTCAACTGATTACGCAGATTTTGAATTATTTTATTCATGTTCAGATTACACCGCCGCCGTTGTTGTTATTTTGACACAACAGCGCCGCGCGTGAACTCATCATTTATTGGAATTGAAAAAAAAAGCGGCCAAGTGCGAGTCGGACTCGCCCATGAAGGGTTCCGTAGCAGCAAGTAACATAATATAAAAGTTCTTGTAGTTTGGTGTAACTTTGATCGATGTTTTAAAACAGTGAAAGGTAAATTGCGGTTTACGATTTATGGCGCATTAAAAAAACTACGTACTAGATCTCGTATATTTCTTATAGTTTCGGAAAAAAGTGGTTGTGACATATGGACGGACAGACAGACAGACAGACATGACAAATCTATAAGGGTTCCGGCTTTTGCCAGTTAGCTACAGAACCCTATAAATGGCAATTTCTTCATTTTCAAAGCAGTGAGCGTTTGTAATAATGTCAATGCATTCTGTAAAATGTCGAGTTCTACAATTCGCCAACGACTTATACACAACGTAGTGACGTATTTATTGGCGCTGTGAGCTATAGACCTTGCGAGAAACGAACTTACAGTTGTTTGAAAACTACCTTTCAATTAATTTTAGTAGACTTGACACTTCACTACATAGTATAAATAAAACAAAGTCGCTTTCTCTGTCCCTATGTCCCTATGTATGCTTAAATCTTTAAAACCACGCAACGGATTTTGATGCGGTTTCTTTTAATATATAAAGTGATTTAAAAGGAAGGTTTATATGTATAATACATGCATAATATACTTAGGGATAACCCACAATAACCATTTTTCTGTGCGAAGCCGGGGCGGGTCGCTAGTCATGTATAAAATGATACATTATAATAGTCGCCAACCCATTATTTTTAGCATCTATTTTCCTTTTTTAATATCCCAAATTTATATTATTTTGTCGCCGTATTAAATACGTGTCATTAAACTAAGTTAGATTGTTTGTTCACAGTTGATGTCTACATAGCTATAGTATTTAATTCCTTTGAGGATTAACCATGAAGTTTTATAGGAATGGTAAGTCTGAATAATTAATAATTGAATATCTAGTTGCTGTAGTCTATATCTATATCTATCTATACTCTATAGTCTATACTAATATTATAAAGAGGGGTTCTCTATTGTATTCCCTAAACTTTGTTATCCTACTTTTTATTTTCCTTAGCATTTTAGTCCTAAATATCGATTGTCCTAATGATCCCTAGTCCTATTTTTTTAACTCCTACTGTTCATTGCCCTATTTTTTTTCATCCTAATGATGGCAAGTCCTAATGTCCATAGTTATAATCCTTTATATTCCTAAAATGTATAGTCCTAAATAAATAAATAAAAAAAAAACTTAGCAAAAACAGGTTAGCAAATTATACACGACAACTTTTGGCGTTATTTTGGCCAGCCACAAAGATAAAACTGTATTGTAGGAAGAAATAATTGGTTTACTAAAATACAAAATTACAAAATAGTATGTGTCAGTCAGTCGTGTCAGTCTCGCTCGCAGGTCTCGCTGTTAAAATTTTGGTTGGTTGCTCATAATGTCGAATAATAACTATTATCAAGTGTTCAAAACAATTAAAGGACAATTATAATTATAGTTCAATGTGAACGGTAATGTACCTATACGAGAAAAATAGAACTCATACATAACGGTAATGTCTACTGGGCGTGTGAACTGAGATATAATAAGATTTTTCTTACGTACTATTCAAACGTACCGAGGATTTTTTAGATATATAAGAGAGGAGAATCAAAATTAGGAATTTCAAACTTTAGTGACATTAATATTAGGACTAAAGAATATTAGGACAAGTATTACGGTAGGATAATCAATATTTAGGATGATCGAACATTAGGACAATCGAATATTAGGGAAATGATGTTCGGATAATCGACTTTAGGACTATAAACATTAGGAAATACAACAGGCTCCCATAAAGAGGATTTGTATTTGGAAGATTTGTATTTTTGTGTGTGTGTGTGTTTGTAATGAATAAACTCAAAAACTACTGAGCCGATTTCAAAAAATATTTTACCACGAGAGAGCTACATTCACCCTGAGTAACTTATGATTTATTATTTTTTTCTCAAAAAAATAGGGATCTTTAATAAAACTTCAATAATGTAACCAAAGGTGTAAAAAAATACCTAAAATATTCCTAACTAAACCGATTTTGGTAAAACTTGGCACAAAGATAGTATAGATTTTGGGAAAGAACATAGGCTACGATTTACAAATTAAAATTTCTCATTCCCACCTTACTGAGAACAGTAAGTTATTTAATTAAGTATGTATATTAAGTATTAAGTTTAGTTTTAAAACATAAAATATCAACAGGTTCATTTGTACCGTGTGCACAAAAATTTAAACGTCGCAGCACTGACCTAAATATAAACAAGCATAATGGACTTGATCACTAACATAAAGCCATATACAGTTTAAAGCGCTTGTTAGCGTTGAGTTGAATTGATTGCAAGACATGAGATTTGAAGAGCTTTGAAGATTTGAAGAGCTGCATAAGTAGGTACTTTGTAAATCTGTCAACGGGATTTTGTGTGAACCATCTGTCAAAGATTTTGACTCGGATTTCATCACTTCATCTTTTTTTTTCTATGTACAAACATTTGACCTCTACAGTTTTATTATAAAGATACTATACTCGTAGTATACCTACAAAAAAATCACGGTGAAAAATGCACAATAATTTTCTATAACTAACTAGCTGCCTGCCCGCGTTGTTTTTCATATATTCTCGCGGTATAAAGTAGCCTATGTTACTATACTATCCCCGGCTCTCAACTTATCTCTGTGCAAAAAAACTGGTCCAATCGTTGCTTACTTTCAGTGTAAAAGAAGGACAAACAAACAACCATACATCTGCATTCATAACATTGTATCCATACATGTACGTAGGGTAGACCGGGGACAAAAGTAACACGGGGCAATAGTAACATCGGCGATATTTCCACACATATACAACGCTTAAATGTGTGCGTTGGCCAGATCACGCGTCTAACGTGTCTCGACCTGCTCACCAATCGGCAGCGCGCTCGCTGTGAAACGGACGTGCTCAGAGGGAATTTTTGTTTTTCCACCACCACAAGTAAGTTTTTTACTCTGAATTACGCACTTTTTTTGTAGTTAGTGAAGGATTTATAGCCAAATCATTGTAATCACTCTGTTGCTAAGATGATTGGCTGCCATAATTGTGATAATTCCGCTGCTAAATTTCGATAGTTTTCTTGCTAATTTCATATTTCGTCAAATGTACTACTTGAGGGTAATTGTAACAGCAGGGAAGGGGTCAATTGTAACGGTACAATCAACCCCGTGCTACAATTGACCCAACACGCATTAATTTCACATTTTTTCAAATTTTCGAATAAAACAAAAGCAATTGAATTTTACGGCGTATGTGATAGGTATATTCTACTCTAAATTTAATGTTTTGTTTTCCAGATGCCTCAAAAACGAATAAAAACCGATATCGTGGCTCAAAAGACATTTTACTTTTTGAAGAAAAATCCAATTTTTGACTTTCAATCTCCTGCTGGTGCATATTTTTTGAGAGTAATCCGTTGGCTTAATGAGAAAATCATGTTCGTCATAAGTTCATTTTCGATTAAGTATTTTTTTAATTCAGGGACGGTTGTAACAGGGGCAATTGTAACTTCGTACAAAAGATAAAATTGTGTTTTTATACGTTTTACTGTCATTATTTAACTAATATTAATCCTTTGGAGTTGTATTTAGCCCAAAGCGTTCCTGTGTTTACTTAAAGTTAATTATTATTCTGTTTAAAGCTACTAACAATCTATTTTAATTTTGTTAAACATTCATGTTGATTATTAAGTTTATAAAAACAAATTTCCTTATAATTGAGACTGATAAATAAGTTGTTAAACTACGCATATAAGTAAATAAAAGTGGTGATATTAATCTACTCTGTCTTTTATTGTCTTTTGAAATGTTGTTACAATTGACCCATACTAGGGGTCAATAGTAGCAGTGAGACCCCTCGAATTCAAACTGGATTTTCGGTACGATAAATGCAATTTAAGTGTAATTTAAAAATAAAAGCTTAAAGACAATGAAATTAACCTACTACCAAATGATCCAAACTTTGGATAAAGCGAGTAGATTTTGTGTTATAGGTAATTTAACAAAAAGTGTTACTTTTGTCCCCGGTCTACCCTACATAATCGAACATGCTCACTAAAGTTTCACGACAAAAAATCTCTCTGATCTGAGAAAAAAATATTCGGAAATCCAAAACTATCTACTTTGGCCCTCGAATAAACTATTTGAAGTGGCATTGCGCTGAAACTGATGCTGGTAACATTTTTTCGCAGGACTGATCAAAATAACTGGAGTAAGCAGCAAGCAATTTCTGCAGTGGGACCAAGCGGAAACGCGCATTCTATGCGGGATACCGGAATGGAACGATGAGCTCATTGAAGGCTAAAAAGTGTGCCAAAAAGGGATTAATTAATTCAGGCGTCACCACCTGGAAATCCATAATACTGGGATGAATTTTTCTTTTTGATTTAGGTAGATCTTTGTTTATGTACTATATTATTTATGTGTTTTCTGTTTTGGTATCTATAAAGAATATTATATTCTTTATTATATTCTCTAAGAATATTATAATATTATATTCTTTAAAAGAATATTATATTCTTTATAGATACCAAAACAGAAAACACATAAATAATATAGTACCTACATAAACAAAGATCTAAATCTAAAGAACAAGCAAAACAAGTGTGAAAGTATACAATACAAATTTGTATTGTATACTTTCACACTTGTTTTGCTTGTTCGTACGATATGTAATCCACAATCCGGGTCTATATTAAAACCCATAATTAAAAAAGTATATATCGAAAATCCATAATCGATAAATGTCATAACGATTAAAATCCATAATTTTGAAATCCATATATTTAAAAGCCCTAACTTTAATATGAATATTGTTAGTATGTATAATAATTAAGAAATATAAATTTGACAAATATAGTAAACATATATTAAATTATTATTTTTATCACCAAAAATGCTGTTTCTCTTATCTTCTTTTTTACCAAAATATCTTAAATTCATGATTTTGAAAGATTATACAGTTATGGATTTTAATAGTTATGCTAAATAATGGTATGTATTTTTGAATTATGGATTCTAATCGTTATACTATTTAAAGTTATGGCAAGTCTGTTATGGATTTTCATAATAGGGATATTTATGTTATGCAATTTAAGGGGCACCCCCACAATCCACCCGCTATAGATGCAGATGCAAAGTCGATGACATCACACCACATTTTAATTTAATTACTCTCATATTTTGCCTCACACACCATCAGGAGTAGTGATGTTCCCGGGAATATTCCGACACTAATAATATACTTTCCGTTTGAGACCAACAGGACGAGTCAGTAAGATCTGTGGGGTCGGTCGGGTCAAAAAGTAAAAAAAGTCAAAGTTTTTATCCGAAGTAAGATTTTACAAATCTCTTTTCGACGTCTAGGCGAGTTCACAATTTGGCTGTCTTCTGTGGAGAAGAACCCGCCGCAAGAAACTTTAGGTGTTGCATCTTTTTAAAATATTTTCCAAAATATTTTCACAATATAATTTTAATCAAATTTATTAATATAACAAAGAGTGCAAACGAAATATACAATTAGAGGAAGGCAACCAGTCAAAGTAGAAAAACTAAACTATTAACCAAAAAATCTATCACAAGCAAAACAACCGGCAATCGACTAGAGCAGACCAGTCCCCCCAAGCAGCACCACGTTCACGGGTTTGACGTATGGGTCGTTAGGTACTTACCTAATCAGAAAACACCAACCCGGTTTACCACATCTAGCCAGCTTGAATAGCTCGTGAACGGTACATCACTAATCAGGAGTTCTAAGACCGTGCAGTGACTAAACACATGTAGAGTATTCGTCCTTCACGATGTTTGCAATATCAACGCGCTAGGCCGTGGTCCGAGGCTCCCTAGACGCGTTGGTATATGACTTTTTTTTGGGGTAGAGTCTTCCGCTCCCCCGCAAGTCCGGTGAAGCTTGATTGGTCGTACCTTTTCGACACAAGCATAGGTCAATTAAAAAAAAAAAGTATTCGTTGCATGTGAATGTGATATCATCGCCATACGGTTATTCGATTCTCTTACGGTGAAAGAAAACTTCGTGAGGAAACCAATTTGCATTATTCACTCTGTTTCTGGGTAGACCCGAACCCGTTGGGGGGGACATAACACAAGCAAATAAAAAAAAATAAAAAAATAAAAAATGAAAAAATGAAAAATGCATTTATTTAACAATAATGTAAGTACAACCTTAATACACATTAGGTAAGAGCTACGACATATAATTACGTTGTAATAAGATGCTACCAACACATTATTGTGACGTTTAGTTCTAGCATAGGTTTTTCGTGGTCCCCACACTAGGCAAGCCTGTATCGTAGGGTCCCAGATTCCGATTACTTAATTTCGAATTAAGCCCTTGGTCATATGCAGATAAACAAAAACCAAAAATAGAAATTAAAACTAGTACAAGGCAGGTGGGTGAATAATACGAAAAGAGGATTGGTAAATACGGGCAGTCCGTCGATGAAATGTCGTAAGCTCTGGTCGTAAGCTTGATGACTACGTTAAAATACCCTCTAAAAATTAGATTTCGGAAAGGTGCAGATTATGAAAAAGACTGTACTTAATTGACAGTTCAGATACTGATAGTTCGGAATGGTGCACCTAGATCGATTTTGCGTAATAAATCGAAAACCAGGCGTAGTTTCGAATAAAAACGGCTAAAAAGTTTATTTTTGCTACGGTTTTCGCAGTATTTCTCGACAGCGCACGAAATTAGCCGGTCCGCGACGTTTGACGTCATTGAGCGAGTTGGACCCCGTTAAAAATAATTCCCTCCCTCGTAAAGTTCTTGTTTTGTTTACCTTATGTAACAATGGCGGCCAATGTCTGTCTGCTCCAGACGACCTGTTCAGATTTTTAATTTCGACTGAATCGTACCTATTTTTTTTAAACTGTGGTTTCAAAGTAGGTAATGACATAGAGTTGAAATGGTGGCATAGCAAATAGGTACTGAAAACTGAAAGTAGTTGCTCAGACAGCGGTTTTTAACAAATTCCCTAAAGAAGTTTTCTTAGAAACCAAAAGATCGGTACTCCCGTAAAAAAACTTTCTAACGGAGTTTTAATGGCGAAGTCAATTTTTATAAGTAGTTTTTTGCGAAAGTTGCTCAATTCCTTTCGCTGCCTTTCAGTACGTATTTGTTGAGCAGCCACTTAAAACTAGTTTTCTTTTAATTATAAACTAGCATATTGAAACGACAATTTCACTGAAACGCTTCAGCAATGAGAGATACGGCCCAAAGTAGTACAGAAGCCACCACATGCGGATGGACATTGGCAATACGATATTCACCCCTACCGCTACGGAATACGGCCACTCTCAAGGTCAATATATCCAGCCGCATGTGCTGGCTACTGTACAAACCGACCCACATCTGGCATATTTCTAAGTCTGTATGTAAAACATCGGAAAACGAATTCATACGAAAATATTCGTAAAACGTCCGCCATTCCTGTTTCGAATATTCATAAAGCCACATCAAAGAAATTTTACATATGATGGAATGTGGATGTTTGTACCATAAATCCAATGTTTTTTGTGCGTATGCATTTGCCTCGGAAATGTATTTTGATATGTTTTTAACATTCAGGCGACCTAGGTCATAATACCAATCAACATACCTAATTACGGACTTTGCGTTGCCTGGTAGAAATTGCTACTTTAGCAATAAGGCCGCCTATTTGTACACGTATGTTGTTGTAACAGTATTGTTTTAATTTTACTACTGGTGTGCAATAAAAGTATATTCTATTCTATTCTATTCTATTCTATTCTAATTACGGACTTTTTACTAGAAGAATCATCATTTTTGACGTTCGTTAAGAGCCCACATAACCGTAGGGCTAGAGCCTACCGTAAATCATCTATAAAAAAATAAACTTCTTGCTGAACTAAGGCATCTTCCTTGGTCAAAAAGTGGACTATAATCTCCAAGTTTAGCACCCGTTTGCACTAAACTCGCTAAAATCGCTAAGCGCTAATCGCTTAAGTTGATGCCTAAAGTATTTCGGTGAGATTTGGTGAACATTTTGTTTGCTAGTAACCTTCATTTACGAGTTATGCATTCTTACCAAATGTAATTTGAAATTATTTCAGAAAAAACTGGATGTATATTCATTCGCCACTCGGTATCCTAATCAGTTGGTGGCTCCTCCTTGCTCTACTTTAAATTGTCGCATGAACTGTTATCTCATGTCCATAAAAATTTATAATAAATTACCAGAATCTATGACAGATTTGCCACTTAGGCAATTTAAAAAAGTACTGTATAATTTCTTATGTGACAGATGTTTTTATAGTGTTGATGAATTTATGACATACAAGGCTTGACAAATGTTCTTATAATTTTAATTAATTCAATTCAATTTCTTATTAATATTTTCTTTTATTGACATCATTCATTGACATACATTCTACTATTTATTTTCTTTTATTTTTGGTGCATTTGACATTCTTTGTATTATCTGACATTTATACTAATAAATCAATGTTTTAAGTTTATAATAATTTTAATTTTACTGCATGCGGATCACTGTTTGTATACCAATATTGGTTAAATGTGAGAAACTGTAAAATGTATTTAACAGCATATGTCACCACATTTAATGCAAATAAAGACATTATTATTATTATTATTATTCAGACTTTTTTTAAACTGCTTAGTTTCTGCCTGCCTTTATGAGCCCAATTAGACTGTTCGTGATAACCAATAATTTTTTAAAGCTTTAGTTAGCTTAGGTCTTTCTTAACTACGAAAAGCCTTTGACAAGGTTAGTGCAAACCTTAGAGCAACGCCGGCCTTCCGTACCGGTGCAAACAGGTAGGGGTTTTGAGTTTTGAATTAAAAATGCTGCCTATACCATTGTGTGCCTTTAGAATTAGTTCAAAGAGAGCAGAAGAATATTCAAGTAATTTACGAGTTTGATTCAAATCGATTCGTCCACCTGAGAATCTGTCCAGTTGCGAATCTTTCCACTTGCTATGGAGGTCATAATACGTTCACATCTCATATATGTCCCCACCGAGGGGCTCGAGCCTACCATGATACCAAGGTGAATAGGCCTTAGTCGACCACGCTGGCCCAGTGCGGGTTGGTTAACTTCACACACAACCTTTGAATTTCTTCGCAGGTGTGTGCAGGTTTCCTCACGATGTTTTCCTTCACCGTAACAGCGTCGAATAAACTAACATATGAATTCGAAAATCGGAAACACATTGGTACGTGCCGAGGTTTGAACCTGCGAACTTTGGAATGGAAGTCAACGGGCCTAGCCACTTGGCCACCGACGCTCTAATACTATAGTTTAAATTATTATAATGTTTTAAGAATATTAAAGCCGCTTCGCTTATGCACTTTCCCAGTTTAGACTATACACGGGCTTGTTCTAGAAAACTGGAACTCTTTTACATTTGTACTTATATCACTTTGCACTTTTGTTGTGAACATGCGATGGTTGGACAGCTTTAGGTATTTATTAGCATTGATGATGAGAGGAAAGTACAAAAGATGCGATCTTGTAGAGTGTCTTCAGCAGTGCAGCGCAAACTGATATCGTATCGCCGCTTATTTAGATTGTATTTTTCTATTTATACTCTAAATTTGTATTTTTTGTTGTTGTTTAGACTTGGACGTTCATTTAAGACGAAAGCCAGATTTAAACCTATCATATCATAGTATTATTAAAAAAAGGAAAGATTTGTATTTTTGTGTGTATGTTTATGTATGTTTGTAATGAATAGACTCAAAAACTACTGAACTGATTTCAAAAATTCTTTCACCATTAGAAAGCTACATTCACCCTGAGTAACATAGCACAGGCCACCTTTTACTCTAATTGCCACGGGAAAAACTGTTAACGCGGGCGGAGCCGCGGCAGAAAGCTAGTGATGAACAAATGAATTTGATTTTCTTGTAAAAGGTTTTGTAAAATCTTGCTTCAAATAAATTACAGGGAGTAGCGTCTGTCTGACTGTCTTTTTCAATAAAAATTATTATGTTTTAAGGATATTTTCAATTACATTTTCTGTAAGTAAACAACGATATTGAAGAATTTAACATCTCGTGCCCAAGCGCCTTTCCTTCAATGTATTTCCTGTCTAAATATTTGTTCTTTCATCCTTAGAATTGAGTTTTCTTCATTTTCTTTGTTTTCTTTTTCATTTTATTGGTTTAAGCGTTCTTTTTGCGAGAAAATCAGGAAATTGGAATGTAATCAAAGTAATATACGTGAGTCGTACGTGGCTTATATAATATAGGTTTATGGTATGTAGTTTAAAAGGAATAAAAGGAAAATGATTGATACATTGTTGATTTGATTTTTTTTCGTGTGTTTTATAGCTGAGTGGAAGGAAGGTCCAGCGGTGGTACAAAAATAGTTATTTGACTTCTAAAAATAGATATAATAAAAACAATTGGTCGGCCATTTTGTGAAGGCAAGAGTGTTTCGGTAGAATAAATTCGACTTCTAGGGTCGATAGAGCCATAAGTGTATTTATTTTGTATTTGCAAAACAATATGTAAGATAATTTAATTAATATGTCGAAAATCAAGCTGTCATGTAGTTTGACGAAAATTCTTATAAAAGGAAAAGCTAAGAGTAATAAAAGTGCAGTAAAACTGCAAATGATTTTAATTTGAGTCATCAAAGTTTGACTAAGTAGTATACAAGGTGTAATCTACTTACCCATGAAAATAAATAACTTACTCCAAGGAACATACCTTCAGATCTCAAAATTAAAATTCAACTATTCATAGAAAGTAGTCGGTCACGTGATAAAAGTTTGTATAAAAAGTAAAATTAAAAGTAAAAGTAAAACTGAACAACTTTTCCCAAGGAACAGGTTGAAATCTCAAAATTTAAATTCACTTTCCATATAAATTTTAGTCACGTGACCGGCCACTCTGTATGACAAGCTAAATTTAAATTTTGAGATTTCATTCTATGTTTCTTGGGGAAAATTGTTCAGTTTCATGAGTACTACCACTATATTACGGATAAACAACCAGTTAAATTTCACGCTGGCTGATTTCCATTGAGGCGGAGACGAGCGGAGCTGAGAGGAGACGTGTGGGGATCGACCAATCGTATAACATGAAATCCACATCTCGTCTCCGCTCCGCTTCAATGGAAACAGTCAAGCGGAGACGAGCGGAGCTGAGAGGAGACGTGTGGGGATCGACCAATCGTATTACATGAAATCCACATCTCGTCTCCGCTCCGCTCCGATTTAATGGAAATAGTCAAGCGGAGACGAGCGGAGAGGAGACGTGTAATCATGGGCCTAGAGGCTTTATTTTGGCTTTTTTTTTACTTAGCACCGACATGACGTGTGCACTCTCCAAATAACTAACTACAAATAAAATGTATTGGGTCTCGACTGCTCGTCCCGGCTCGCTATACACCGCTCCGCTCGTCTCCGCCACAGTTTTCACAGCTCTGCTCCTCTCAGCTCCGCTCGTCTCCGCTTCAGTGGAATCACATACCTCTTTTCACAGCTCTGCTCCTCTCAGCTCCGCTCGTCTCCGCCTCAATGGAGCCGCAGCTTAACCCAACAAGTTTCGAATGTATGTACTATCATCCTATTGAGACCAGTTATGAAACCGCAAGATTAAATATAAAAAATATCTATTAAAGAATAGACTATCGTTTTTGGCAACTAGTTGAGTAAGAAAAACATCTTTTCTTCTTTGGCAACTGGTTGCGATTATCAGTTGCTAATGTAGCCAGAGAGGATTTTTTATGATTGAAACGTAATTTTCAAACACCTTTATTTTTTGTTTTTGCACTTTTTTGTTCAAGAAGAATGGAATTCTTATACCGACTTTACAAGATTTTACTATTATTTTAAATTAGTTCAGTTGGTCTGGTTTATATTATTTTTACCCGACTGCAATAAAAGGTTATTCTGTATTTCTTTTATGTTTTTATTTTTTATTTTTTACAATAAATTGCTAAATCAATAAATAATATATTGTAAAATCTTACTTATGTTTTGTAATATAACTAATTTGAATATTAGAAAGGTAGGTAGCAGTAAGATATCCATTATCCATCCATGGATCTCTGCACGGCTTTTGTACTAAACTCCTTGACAAACCTTAACACAGCGCGAAATACTATTTTCCTCAAATCTTTATTCGCACGCTAGACAAAAACTCTACTTGATGACAGACGTAAATTCGATAAAAGCGGTTCGGCACACTTGTACAGCCATCCGCCATACTTCGCCAAGAAAATCCTTCCTTATCTCTATGGATTAAAGATACTCTTAGACTCACGCTACTGCTTGCTGTCAATAGTGTGATTTCAGAGAAAGTACGCTTAAGATAAGGAAAGGGTTTTGAAACTTTATAGATACCACTTCATAGAATAACATGGCGGACTTTCTTCTTTTATAGGGAGTGTCCGAGTAAAATTATCAGTTCTTTTTATACATGTCGGTTTATTTTTTTCAGCGGAAAAAAGGTAAGTGTATTTTTTTAAACCCCGACGAAAAAAGGGATTTTATAAGTTTGACGTGTGTGTCAGTTTGTCTGCCTGTGGCATCATAGCTCCTTAATGGATGCGCCGATTTTGACCCAGTTATTTTTTTGTTTGCAAGGTGTCATAATCGAGTGTTCTTAGCTATGATCCAAGCAAATATCTTCAGCCATATGAAGAGTTTCAGCTCTTTTCTAGTTGTTGAAATCAAGGATCAAGTAACGGTTTTGTGGTGAGGTTTTTGGAAATTTTCAATTAAATGTTATTGCATGGTAACTTTTAAGACTATATATCAAAGAGGTTTGAAAAGTAGTATATTCCCACTTCTCTGCTATATATATACATGCGTCTTTGTTATCAGAATTGACTATCTTTGTCTGTACCCATAAGCAATCCAGATAAAGAAATAATTTGATTTTAATGACGAAAAAAATGCAGTTATTCATTTTATTACGTAGGTATCTCTTTAACATCAAAACATATGAGGTGTCTTACGTAGATGTCTAAACCCATTTCCAATAATGTCATTTCGCCGACGCGTTCACCTGAGCCAGCATTGGTATAGACTTGAAGGTGCTTGACACATTTGCATACTGCGTTGAAATTCTTATGAGTTTTCTGTCAATACTGAAACATAGGCACATTTCGTTTTGTCACGTCTTATTTAAAGCATATAAAGAGGTTCTATATGTAGAAAAGCATGGGTGGTTTTTGTATGACTGGTTTTACTCGAGTTGACTGTTCTGACTTGTTATTTTAATGACCGATATTTCAGAATAATTTAAAAAATATTTGTTTAATAATATTTTTTCTTTTTAACCACTGTTTCCCCTGACTTACTGTTTCATCATTGTTGAGTTGTATGGTGTTTTTTTAAATAAATTATTAATTTGTCTTATTGAGCCACTTAACGCTGTACATTATAATAATAATAATAATAATAATAATAAATTTATTTAAAATAATATTACATTACATCACACATATACAATTTTAGGGCTTATTATCTAAAAAATGGGCTAGTAAATATAAAGTTGTTTATATAGCAAATCAATGACCAAGCTAAGCATGTAAAATGCTTGTGTTATGGCCATTAGTTGCTTTTTTAACACGTCAGCTATTAATACGACAGATGTTTCATTAGAAAGATGTAAACAAATAATTTTCTAATAAGACTATTGGTTTGGTTGGTAGGTATAACGTGTGTAGATGGTGAAATATAAAGTGTGTTGTGTGTATTCGCAACAGCTTATTTGAATTAAGTATACTTAAATATCTGATCCTAAAATTAAAACTAAAAATAAATATTGCTGTATAAAGGCTACAAAAAAATAACAATAAAGCGTCCTCAGACACCTCGACACATTGTAATCTAGGCAGCAAAATAATAAAATAGTTATCAAAGTAAAGAAGTTTTTTGTATTTTTTATACCTACTGTTTTTGTTAACAGTTCATACATGTCCCCGCCAAGGAACTAGTGCCTACCCTGAAATCAGGATGAATAGGCCTGAGACGACCACGCTGGCCTAATGCGGGTTAGTCAACTTCACACACAACCCTTGGATTTCTTCGCAGGTGCAGTTTTTCTCACGATGTTTACCTTCACCATAAGAGCGTCGAATAAACGTATTATATGAATACGTAAATCGAAAATACATTGGTACGTGCCGATGCTTGAACCCGTAAACTTCTGAATGGAAGTCAACGGCCCTTCGCCACTAATTTGAACCTATATCTCAAATTTCACCTATATCTCAATATTGTCCGTTTTTGCAAATAATTTTAAT
The DNA here is from genome assembly GCA_948473455.1 of Teleiodes luculella. Taxonomy (NCBI): domain Eukaryota; kingdom Metazoa; phylum Arthropoda; class Insecta; order Lepidoptera; family Gelechiidae; genus Teleiodes; species Teleiodes luculella. Next base: position 6,948,442 of record OX419607.1, read on the forward strand.
GTCAGAACTAAACTTTCACATTTGACATATTAGTGGAAATTATTTTTTCATTATATCTATTACAACACGCAAATTTGCTGCTTTTTTTTGGCTGGCATAGCGCCTCCAGATGTTCGCAGAACTGTGGCAGGCCTGCAGGAGAGGGCTAAAATGGACGTCGACATGCGGCACCCCCTTCATGGGCACGAGTTACCGCCGCAAAGGTTGAAAAGCCGAAAAAGCTTTTTAAAGTGTGTCGACCCCCTCACAGCCGAACCCTCACAAGCGAGATGCAACATGTGGCGTGCGCGTACCTCGCTTCCGGATCCTTTTGTCCCGCTCTCTGAGAGTCTACCGGCCGGACATCGACTTCCGTGGCCAATCTGGAAGTCTTTAAACAGACTTCGGACCCAGGTTGGCCGAAGCAAAGAAAACATGTTCAGGTGGGGACTCTCTAATGATCCAAACTTGGAGTGTATGTGCGGAGCAGCAGTTCAGTCCATGGCCCACTTGGTGTCCTGTCCTGCCTGTCCTGTCACCTGTTCTCAGCAGGACCTGATGGATGCCACGGATGGTGCAGTACAGATGGCCGGATTCTGGGCGGCAAACATATAGTTCGATTTGTCATCGACTCGCAAAGAAGAAGAAGAACACGCAAATAAAAATATAGTTGGAGATTATTAATTATTTCAGGGTTAGATTTTAATAATTACAGTCCACAAGAACAAGAAAAGCCTACCGTAGGTATCTAACAACTGCCCTCAATATTATGGTATACCGAAGAGTAAATGAAACATCAGGTTAAAAAGACAGTGACTCTGTTTCTTAACATAATAAATATCATAATTTATGAAGTTAAAAGCCTTTTATCCCTCTTCACGAAAAAAGTGCTTGCAGAATTTCCATTTTATATTGTTAGATCAGTCAACAATATTAAAATGAGTAAGTCCTTTTCATACTTTTAATAACAGAATGAGACAGGAGATTGTAAATTTAATTTAAGAGACGTCAAACACCATCTCTTTAACTATAATAGTCGATCGCTCTACTTATGCGAAAACATTCGACTTAAAATTCCGTCTAATTAAACTTTAAATTTCAATATTGTCATTTAAATTCAAATTCATTCATCTCCTGTCCTTTTTGTTCCCATAAATACGAAAAAGATCGCGTCTTAAATTTTACTTTAAATTATTGTAACTTGTGTGGGTGAACCCCTTATTTTTGTCATCGCTCGTATAAAAATACTTACCTACCTACTTTACTTTTTTCCGAGTAGCAAATTAAGGAAAGGTATTTTTCTTGATAAACAGTCTTCGCGAGTTATTATGTATTGCATAAACTCAAAGACTGCTTAAACCGATTTATTATTTTCCCTATAATTCAGAAGAAGCTTGTGAAAAAGGATTATTGGCAAATACCTTGAAGAACGACTAAAAAAGGAATACTAGAATAAAATTAGCCAAAACGAAACAATTTTGAATGGGTATGTACCCGCATGTATATACATGCGGTCTTTTCAATGCAATGCAATCTCCTTATTTTACATGAAATTTGTTTATTATTAATTGTTGTGGAAATTTTAAATTCAGCTAGTTTATCGACGTTTATATGAACCCAAACTCGATACTTTTTGTCCTGAATACCCTTTGAAACCCTTGTCACTCTACAAGTACTTTGTAATGAAGACTTCTTAAAATAGACCTTTTAAAAACAGGGTTTAGAGGTACTATTTCCAGTAAATATGATACGTTTCTTTGTGTAACAGTATTTTCATCAATACAGAGTACATGAGAGCGTCGGACATTTGCTTGTTCAAATGCCGAGGGGTTCAAGCCTACCCTTGCATCAGGGTGAATAGGCCTTAGTTGACCAGGCTGGCCCAGCGCGGGTTGGTCAACTTCACACACAACCTTTGCATAACTTCGCAGGTGCGTACAGGTTTCTTCACGATGTTTTTCTTCACCACCACCGCAAGAGCGTAAAATTAATGTACAAACGAATTCGAAAATACGTTTTTACGTGCTGTGGTTTGAACCCAAGAATTTTTGAACAAAAGTCAACGGCCACAAGTTGTCGATTGGAAAACTTGACGAAAAGGGAATTTGGCGAAAAATGTGATTTGTCCAAAAAAGAACATGACGTAATATAACAACTTGACCGACACCTTGGACGAATTACCATAGTTATGTAACTATGTTACTAAGTCTATGACCGACACCGAGTTTGACATACCTATGTCATCGAAATCACTAAGACTTGGCCGCCGACACTCCTCCAGCGTTCAGCGTAGACAATTATAATACCTATAGGTTAATATAGAACACAGAGCAGATTAAAGCGTCCATATACGGCCAGCCATTGGCCGCCTGCCAAGTTAGGGTTTAACCCAGTTATCTAGTGCTTAGGTCGGGGTTTAGGCAATTAAACATAAACTTAATCCGTGGTCATTTGGTACTGTAGTATAAGTACAGTTGGTACTAGTAGTTTGTTATACAAATTCCTTTATTTTCTTCATTTATATTATTATATGCCCATTCATGCGAGAGTGGAAAAAGTGTTGAAAGAAAGAAAGAAATAAATATTTTTTTGTGTTGGAAGGGGAAGACCAAGTTGAACGTTCCATAATCAAAACATCTTTATACTTAACTAGCTTTCCTCCCCGCGACTCCGCTCACGTTAACAATTTTTCCCGTGGGAATGAAGTACTTATTTTTTTTTTTAAATCGCTCCAGCCGTTTATACGTAAAGAAGTATCAAACATACACTGTCACAAACTTTCGCCCTCCCAGATTTTTTTCTATTTATACTCTACTAGCGACCCGCCCCGGCTCCGCACGGGAAAATGGTTATTGTGGGTTATCCTTAAACATATTATGCATGTATTATACATATAAACCTTCCTCTTGAATCACTCTATCTATTAAAAAAAACCGCATTAAAATCCGTTGCGTAGTTTTAAAGATTTAAGCGTACAAAGGAAGGGACATAGGGACAGAAAAAGCGACTTTGTTTTATACTATGTAGTGATAGTGATAGTGAAGCTTTCGCCTTTATAATATTAATGTTTTATTTCAAGGGGATTCTGGTGAACCGTTGAATTTACTGGGATTGGGGGATTGAGTTAGGGGATCCTAATGGACGGAAGGATCAAATCGGGGACGTTCTGACAAAAGCTCAGGTCAGGAGTACTCTTAACCGACGAGCTTGCATGATGAGATTAACGAATGTGGTTGAAGCGAAAATGTATGTCTGGATCGTAGCAAATGGAAGGAAGTGGTCTCTGGCTGGCAACCCCTCTTGGAAAGAGTCTTGTCTACATGTATGTATGCATATACGTACAGATTGTGTAAGACAGAAAATAATACATATACAATAGCAGCCATATTTCGCTCTGGTGACGCCTCATGCAATTTTTTATCAGGATCCGTTCATTTTGTACCAAAATCCAAACAACGTACATTAACGGATTGGCGAGTAACGTGGATCGAACCCCGCGCACTTTTGGCAGATTCTGGATAAGGCAGAATCTAAATATGACAGAAACTTGATTAGATTAGGCAGGATCGTGATTTGCAGAGTACAGTATTAAACAATAATTATAATTATTTTCGGAACGCCACCATTGGTAAAAAAATATTTGAAAAAATTCAAAATCAATCCGAATTTCCCGCATAGAAAATCGTCCCCGTTTACCTACTGCGCCACTGACGCGACGATTTGGTAAACAAAATGGCTGCAGTATTGTCCTTTAAACTTTATATTTTTTGTCTTTCTTTCCATTTTTTAACGAATCCCACCCAACCCCATTAAAAACTCAGCGTGATCAGTTGATATAATTTGAAATATAAACTTTCATATGCCCGTTGCGTATTTTAGGGATCTTCGTTAATAATTATTCTAATTTTAGAAGCATAATGTCTGAATCTTACATAAACTTTGTGGCTACACAGGCGGACTTCATTGGAACATAATTAGAGATTTTCTGACAAAAAAAGAAAAAAATGCCTTTAGTTAGGGACTACTATTTGGTATTCTATGCTTTAGTTAGATCGATAGATCGCGTTAGTATGCCGGAATTGTATGTTGCCATATATATGAAAATAATAAAAAGTACATTTTTTGGCATAATTTACCTCTGACTATGGCACTAGGTCGTTCAAAAGGTCGTTTTCGATTTATTATTGAGCTCTTTTTATAGAATTTTGTAATTTAAGTAATGTTATTAGTGTAGAATACTTTTTCTACTTATTTTTTTTTTAGCTGTTAGAGAATCCCTCATTCCAAACACAAGAATGAAAATCGATAGGTAGATATAAAAAATATATATCTAAAATTATCATGTCTTGTACCTTTAAACGAGCAATAATAATTTCAGTAAAAAGCGTCACAATTTTTTTTTTTTTTTATTTTAATCTAAAGGTACATTTTTGAACTTACAACTAAACTTCTCGCCAAACTGAACATCAGTTAATCGACTGAACTTTTTTAATTTATTTTATGTACTTAAGTTATCAGATTAGTTTGTAACTTTCGCTATATAAAAAGTCGTCACACAAAACTAATCTAAATAATATTATAAATGCAAAACCGTCTGCACTTTTTGTTTGTTCAAATAAGTTTGTTTAGCTTTCACACCGGAAGGGATGAACGGATTTTAATTAAATTTGGTGACCGGATACATCATGAATATAATATATTTTAACACTTTACGAAATTAGCAACGTGGGTGGTTCACAAAACTGGAAAATAAAAAACAATATAATATAATTTTATAAGCGCACAGTATTTTAACAGATGAACCTACCATGAAAGTGATCAATTTTCCCTAAGGAACATGGGTTGAAATATGACAAAAAAACATGAGACGTCAATTAATTTAAAAAAATTATCATTTCTGTGCGTAATCTTAGCTTCGTCATTGATCAATGCTGTTCATAATGTGTGTGTATGGTGATATTGAGCGCGCACAAAAAAAACATACGCGTCGAATTGAGAACCTCCTCCTTTTTTGAAGTCGGTTAATAATGCTTAAAAGTACTCGTAGAATTGACAGGCGTGGTTCTTTCACATTATTTTCAGCTTACGTCTTACGTTCCCTGGGAAAAAATATTCTTCGAAACCTTCTGACTTGAATTTTTTACTTTTGTTGATTCTTGATACGTCTGTTTGCAACACAATACAAGCGCTAGTTAATTTAAAAAAGCTTCTTCGTAAGTTCTTAAAGTACCTAGGCATTATAAGGAAGTTGGTGTGGCAGTCTCGAAAATCACAAGACCTTGTTATTTTAAACGCACTTTCTTTATTCACTCAGCACAGCACGCACTAATAACACATAAAATATATATATATGGGAAAGGGATCTTTCCCTTAACTTCATGCTATAATGAACTATCCTGTCCAGGCGTGACCTGGAGCAGGAAAATGACAAAAACCAACTGACACAATCCATGAAAATAAATATATATCGAAATAGATTTAATTCTTACACAGCACGCGCATCGCTCCGCTGCTGCCTTTATGTCAAGCGGCAGATGTTGTATGGGCGGTGAAATCAATAACATTTTTCTTTTTGGATTTGTTCCTCGAGTCATGTTTGCAACTTATCACTGCACATTTCAAAATGTTCTCCTATTAAATTACTTATTTTCACCGGGAAAAACAATCAGCTCCGATAACCATTTGATACTAAACGAACGCGCTGAAGATATTCGTACTGTTATAGTGCTTACGGTTCATACTCGATTAGGCGTACTCTATCCCTCCCAGAAAATTTACTATTTATACTCTAAGATTTAATTAAATTAAGAATGTACTTGCTGCCAGGCCGATAAGCAAAAGAGATGGCCTGACCATGCCACAGTATACAAAAAGCCATTCCTATATTAAACTTTCTCATTAAAATTTAATTTATTTCTGAATTTGTAGGTAATTGAAATACAGTTTATTTTCCAATCTAAAATCCAATTACATTACGACCCAATTTTTCGATTGAATTTGCAAAAAGGCGAATTTATCCCAAATAGAAAGTAATTAACTGGATTTCTTGGCGTATTTTTAAAATGCTTATTACAAGGTGAGTTAATTAATTATTTTTTAGCATTGTTAAAAACCGCACATAGATGGCATATTGACTCGCCCACATAATTATTATTTATTGTGTTTCGTGCCTTAAATAGCAAAAACGTTTACAGGATCATTTGTGTGTCTGTCCGTCTGTCTGTCAGCGCCTATTTCATCCAAACCTACTAGACCGATTGCGCTAAAATGTTGTACAAGTGTGATCCAAAGACGGAGGGACAAGTTATGATAAACTTTTAACAAGAAGGCCACATTTGCGTGGTAAATTAGACAAAAAAATTGTTTTGATTAATTCTGTTTATATGACATCCTACCAATATTATAAACGCGAAAGTTTGTAAGTATACATATATGTTTGGTACTCTTTCACGCAAAAACTACTAAGTAAATGGATTTCAGTAAAACTTTTAACTTTTTTTTTTGAACTTTTTTTTTTTTTGAATATTGGTTATACATCAGAATATTCAGCAGAATATAGGCTACTTTTTATCGCGGGAAAATACCTCATTCTCACGGGAAAATCTGTTAGCGCGGGCGGAGTCGCGGGGTGGAAAGCTAGTATCAAATAAAGCGATTTAACAACCAAAAACTTTTTTTTTTAAATTTTATGATGTTTAAAAAAACAGGCAGAGGTTGACTGAGACCCTTAAACCTACTGAAAAAAAATACTGAAAATATTTCAGAATTTGTAAATTAATTATTAGTACCTACCTACATTTTTCTGCGTCTGTACTGTGTGTCTGTCTATTCGTATTCTGTGGTCGCAGTTTCATTCAACTGTGATACACATCTATTTAACTTCAAGGATTTTTTATTCGAAGTTAACCACAAACAACTAATTAGTATATACGACCCAGCACTAACCAAGTTAACTAACCAACACCTTAATTGCAAACCCAAAAAGCGCTCCAAAACACATGTCTATATTTGTTGGACTGTATATTGTACTAGATCGCGACACGAAATAAGTGCTAACAAATCGATTTATCTCTTATCAGTAATGCTCCGTCGTGATAACCAAACTAATGTCCACATGGTGACACTGTAAAATGACACGTATGTGCTAACAAACTAAACATGGAATTAAAGGTCATGTAGTCCAGTTTTATAAATAAGTTTTTTTTAATAAGCGCATTGAATCTGGCGCATTGAATTGTTTTTTTTTCTGAGTGCCAGTTTGAATTTTATTGCGTTTGAAAGCGAATTTGAATTTCGAACTAGAATCGCTTGCACTGCAGAAAGCGGAACAAAGATAAAATATGAAATACCATAGTAGAAGTAGAGTCACAGACCAAATATGTACCTAGTACTTTTTGTGACTTTCCTGTTCTGTTACGTAGAATGGGAAGTTTTATTTAATCCCCATGCTTTCCCCACGTATATATTTATTATTATTTAATCTTTCTACGTAACACAATTTATTATTTTTTACCAAAAATACGAAGTCCCTAAAAAATAGTGGGCTAGTAGTGGCAGCCTTATCGCTCTAAGCAATTTCTTACAGGCTACCATAGCAATGCTAGATTACCTCAGACCGACCATTTCGTAGTACCACGTACACCCAACTAATATATTTGTATGAAAATATTTAAAAATAAATGGTTTTATAGTCATATTCTATGTATAATACATGCACATTTACAGCGTAGTAACGAATGCAGAAAATTACTGCTTTTTAATTTTTTCATGTTTTCTGCCCTGAACAATATTATAGACATGAATACTCAGGCCCTTCAAAAGGGTGTTGCCATAAATCAGACGTTATTCTGACTCGTAATTTCATTGAGACCCCAACAAATTGATAAAGTGCCTAAAACGATGGTGGAAAATCGAAAACCATAATTTTTTGCACTCAACATATTTTATTATCACGATAAATACAAAATACCGTTGTGAAGCCATTTTAAAAATTTTGGTACCTACATTTATTAAAGCGGAATAACTTTTTTTGCCGGTTTCTCTTTTTGGCAATTAGAAATATTTTTTGTTTTCATCTTTTCATTTTTTTGACGTTTTTTTCCTTGGCCGCATATTAAATCCATAAAAAAATAGAAAAAAAAATTTAATGACGTGAATCAGACGTGAATGATAGCCGTTTGCTACATTCGCAAGAAAATAATTTTCGTGGTTCAAAAAATATTATGATATCATTGTGACATTATTTCAGGATGATAAATTTACAACTCCTATAATAATAAAATAACAATTAATTTTTTTCGGTCCCGTAATTACGTTTTCCAGATTTCGCTCTTTTTTGTTCCAATTTTCTCAGCTTACATTTTATCAAATCAACAGGTCTAAAATTAAACTATGATAAACAAAATTCTGGTTAATAAATTCAATGTTCAACGTATAAGTCTCACAGCATCTCAAATTTTAATTAACTTTTCGCTATAAAAGACCCCCGTCGAAGTTTTTGAGAAACCTTTAAGATAAGAGAAATAAACATAAGAAATTTAATTAAAAAACGTAATCTTACCAAAAAGCTGGGTCCTTCCGTCCGCTCCTCCAGACACACACAAAAAACAAAAGAGAAACGAAGGCAAAAAAAAACAGATAACCGAAATCCCAATTACGTTCAGTTTCACATGTAAACCACACGTTTATCCCGACTTACAGATAAAAAGAGTTTGTAATCTACGAAAATAAACAAAAACAGTCCAGCTGGGATTTTATGATCAACACGTAAATTTTCAGCAGATTATAATATCCTATACGCTTTACACCGTAAATTCTTAGTTTCGTTTAACTATAAACTAGGAAAGCATTCCAAAATTAATCCACACTGGTTGGTACGAAGAAAATGTTGGAAAAACTGAATCGTCGTTCGATTTTCAAACGCAAGGACACGTTCACTCGCGCCGGCGGCCGGTTTCAGACTGGTGGCTGTATAAAGCGTGCTCTTTGCCTGAAACAGTTGATTATTCGCTCCGCCCCTCAGCGATCGTGTTTTTTTATTATTGTCATATTGTGTACTCTGAAGATGTACTGTAATTTGACTGTAACCATGTAGGTATGCCGTATCTAAAATTTTCTATTTTGTGTTTTGATTGATATCGTACAAGTTGTCTAGAAATAACTGCGATCCTCCATCTGATATCCATTTAGGAAATTATGAAATACCAAAGATAAAATGAACAAATCTTGTTCTTAGATGATTAGGTACTTTAAAACTTTATCACATCCAACCACAGGTACTGTTCATTTCAGGGATATTTTACGTTTAAAAGTATATTTTACGTTACTATACGTTTATTTACCCAACAATTCGGGTAATATCCCTTTCAAAATGTCTTCCCGAATCATTACAATCTCTATCATAATCTCTAACGCCTGTAACTGCTAAAATATTCGTTTAAGCAGTCATTATGCAGATTTTATAACCAAAACCAACCTGAAATCGGCGAGGATTAAACGATTAGCATCATTTTGCTATCGATTTTCAAGTAGTTCGGAATATTCGAAAGCAAATTGTGTCTAAAAGACATTATTTAATTGACAGAACACCATACAATACAATAAAACGGTAAAAATAAATAAAATCAAGACAATAACAATACAAAATTAAAAAAACACAAGTTGCACCCAAGGAAGAAAAAATATACACATTGCACACAGGTTCCAACTATTGTACATAAATTTACCTCTAGAGAAGTTTAAAGTAAAAATTGATAAAAAGAGCATATTACAAGATATGTGATAAAAGACAGATTTCCACGGGAATAAGGTTGCTAGAGTTGGCTATTAATTTAATTTTATGTTATTAGAATACATTGTATAACATTACATACCTATTAATATAAGAGCGCTACGTAAATAAACAAAGAATATCATTCATTTTGGAAAAATATATTATGAAAGTATTAATATTATGCATAATATGATCATTCATCAACATTTTTTTGTTTAATATTAAGAAAAAATAAGTTACAAAAAAATAAAAAAATAAAGAAAATGTAAAAAAAATGTAAAGAAATGTAGAAACTACGACGTGTTCTATCCGAAAATTACACTTTTTTTCCTTGGCCGGCATTTTTACTTTTTTGGTCCAACATTGTATGAAACGTGAATGATGTCCTTTTATTTAACCGCTCGACGGATTTTATGAAAACTTCACATAAACCATGTGCTAAATAGTCCGAACAAAGCCTAAACATTTGGTTTGGATAGGTGAGACCGTTTTTGAGTTATAAAATTACAAAGAAAAGTGGCATTGATTTTATGTAATACTAGCTTTCCGCCGCGGCTCCGCCTGCGTTAAAAGTTTTTTCCGTGGGAATGAGATATTTTCCCGCGGTAAAAGTTAGCCTATAGCCTTCCGCAAGGTCTATTCTGTCTTTGTGCCAACTCCGCCCGCTTTAACAATTTTTCCCGTGGGAATGAGAAATTTTCCCGCGGTAAATAGTAGCCTATAATCGTTTCCAAGGTCTATTCTATCTTTGCGCCAAGTTTCACTAAAATCGGTGCAGTAGTTTCGTAGTCTAAACAATAATTAGGAATATCTTAGGTATTTTTTACACCTTGGGTTACATTATTTAAGTTTTAGTAAGGATTCCTACTTAAATAAAAATATATAGCCTACTAGCTTCCCGCCGCGGCTCCGCCCGCGTTAATAGTTTTTCCCGTGGAAATGAGGTATTTTCCCGCGGTAAAAGTTAGCCTATATTCTTCCGCAAGATCTATTCTTTCTTTGTGCCAACTCCGCCCGCTTTAAAAATTTTTACCATGGGAATGAGAAATTTTCCGCGGTAAATTGTAGCCTATGTTCTTTCCCAAGGTCTATTCTATCTTTGTTCCAAGTTTCACCAAAATCGGTTCAGTAGTTTCGGAGTCTATTCAATTATAAGGAATATTTTAGGTATTTTTTTTACACCTTGGGTTACATTATTGAAGTTTTAGAAGGGATCCCTAATTTTTTTGAAAATAAAATATAGCCTATGTTACTCAGGGTGAATGTAGCTTTCCAACAGTGAAAGAATTTTTGAAATCGGTTCAGTAGTTTCGGAGCCTATTCGATGCAAACAAACAAACAAAAAAACAAACAATCAAACCTTTCCTCTTTATAATATTAGTATAGATGTTACTCAAGGATTATGTAGCTTCTCAACAGTGAAAGAATTTTTGATATCGGTTCAGTAGTTTCGGAGCCTCGTTGCAAACAAACAAACAATCAAACCTTTCCTCTCAATATTAGTATAGATGATGCGACGCCCGTGGAGTTTTATCGGCGAGCTCTTCTCCACTAAAAACCGCACATTTTGAAAATTGTTTGAAATCTTTGACTGAGAGTGTACTATATAAATTGTAACCGTTGCTCGACAAACCGTCGACCGACGGATATTTGACCTAAGCCACCACTTTCACCCATATATAATCAAAGCCCTGTATAATCTGTGTCGGAACGCGGAGATCCTGAAGCTATATTTCTAAATCGTTCGTGTCACAAAGATCGCTAGATTTCTACTTATTTACGTTCGTCTAAAGAAGAAAAAAAAAAGAACAAAGAAAAAGAAAGAATAAAAGATAAAAAAATAATAAAAAGTTATATTAAATTATAAAGAATAAATAGGTATTGTATTGAATAACAAACTTTTCGAATCGTCGGGTTACTTCGGGAACTCGCGAGTCAGGTGAACCCTGGAATTACGTTCCGTTTTAGTTTCGGAAACTACTGGTTTTTGTTTTTTTGCTAAAATGAACTAAACACCGTTCTTCCGTATTCAGAAATACGTAAAACCGCTCGCAATGGGACCGAAGGCCCTTTAACACCCAGTATTAGATGAATAGTTATTTCAACAGCAATCGACCACGAAGGGCAGTACAAATATTGGGTTATCCTTCATCATAGCGTTCAGTAGCCTACAATACGATTATTGAGAATATTGCCGGGTCAAATGTGCATTAAATTGGTTCTAAAGGAGTTGCAATACGGTGGTGGATGAATTAAATGAATCGCAGACGCTCTTTACGCCTTTTTTAGATTTTAATAATAGCAAAACTATCTAAAGCTTATAATACCTACTATTCTTATATCTCTACACCGTGGCTTTATTCAAACTAATAAATTTTCCTGTGGAAATTAGGTGTATTCCCGCGGTAAACAATACTCTTTATCGTTCTTTGTGATGTCATTTTCACCTGGTTTTACAATTTTTATATTCAAGAATTTTAGATTGAGATAATTGAGAATCTTAACGTAAAGTTTCATTAAAATACATTCAGTAGATTTTGCGTGAAAGAGTAACATACATACATACATTCACACAAACTTTCACGTTTATAATATTAGTAGGATTTGATAAAAGTGAAAATTCCAAGCACAGTCCTCTCCATAGCTCTTTGGACTTTATCGACCTTTTCATAAATCTATAGATAAGATAAAACGAAAGGTCAAATTATTTGTTTCCGCGAATTGATCAAAATGAATTAATTGATAAAATGGAAATGAGCGGTCTCTATTCCGAAATTAAATGTTTTAATATCAATGAGCGAAATATTTTAAACCAGGACAAACCTTGACCTTTAAAAATACGATACGGTTATTTATGAAATCCAAAATACAAAAATATGTACTTTCAAGCAATTAATTCATATAAAAGCTCAATAACACACATTTTCACACGTCTTCACGGGTATATTGTGTTAGTGTATTTAACAACCGCGAAAATCTAAGAATTTTCATTATAAAAGTTCTACCTACGCCGTATGTTGGTTCACGATTCTACTCATTGATACTAAAAACTTTGTTAGGGGACCAACTTTGAAATAATGAAAATAATCTTCTCGCGTTCTTTTCGGTTCTCATATTTTACATTATAGAGACGTAATATATGCAAATCTTATAGAAACAAATTCTTGAGAACAAAAGTTTGTCCTTTTAAAAGTTCATATGAAAATGAACTGGACGAATAATAATACTACGGAATCAATAATAGGTAACCTATAATACACCTATCTATATACTGTTGGTGTTACGCTCAGATTAATTAGATTCCAGCCCGTACTGAGATTAATTCGCTGAAGGCTAGACCATCGAGCGGATTATAGAACATCCTGTGCATTCTAAGAAGCCCTGTGATATTGAAAGCGCTGTATATTGTTCTATATAAAGGATAATATTCAATTACCGACAATGCAGCAGTTTCCGTGGACCAATAGTTGAAATCTCACCGCTTAAATAAATGTTTACAATCGCAGTTTACGACACTTTATAATTTCATGTTTATTTAACTATTTTGTAATTTTGCATAAATTCATACCTATCTATTGGTGTTGTATAGAATAATTTCATATTTATAAGCTGGTAAAGCTATTGTGATGTATAAAAATCACCTCATTTTAACGTCATACGAGTACTAGCCAATAGTAAAGCAACATCTGTACGTTTTGAGTTTGGTAGGAGCAGTTACAGTGTTAACCTGCGCTTAGTTAAATATGACGGAGAGCTTATTTTTATGAAGTAAGATCTATTTTTTATTTTTTTAACAAATTTAATTATTATTTTGTCAATTTTGATCTCCGCCACTTCACATCCTGATCTCGATAATCGCACACGGTCGCACTGTCCTTGTCAAATATTTTATTTTATTATAATAGAGAGTTAAATATTAAACTTTATATTTTATTTTCTCTCCCCTTGTTCCCGTCGAGAACAATAAATATGACGGCGCGTTCTACTGCACTTTTTATCGGAGAGAGTGACAACTCCTTGGTAGCTGGTTCAATTCTTATAATCTTCCCTATCTTAAAAACCTCTTCATGTTTCAGCCTTAAGCACAATCTACGTTCGTAAAGAAATCTTTCTCTAGATATGCCTTCTCATTCCACTAATTTATTTAATCAATATTTTCAAGAGTATGAACAGTTTAAGTATTCTAAGTACCTCTTTATACGAGTAAGTATTGTATGAAGTTTATTTACGTTTGTGCCACCGACCCGCGCTGTTTAATATTTTTTGCAATTTCCTGCTTGGTTGCCTGGAAGAAATTGCTACTTTAGCCATAAGGCCGCCTTTTCGCACATTGTTTCACACTTATTTAAATTGTAACTGTCCTATTTATTTCTCGTGTCAATACAGAATATTTGTATTGTATTGTATTGTATATCTTGCGGTGGTTTATGTTACCAAAGGTTACGAGTATCTGATAATTAGAAAAAAGAACCAGAGTAACTTTAAAGTAATTAACGTATTTAAATGTTGTTTGCAAAATTATATTGTAATTATATTTGAAGTACGAACGTACCCAAAACCCACTTTAGTCGAATAAACTCATCGATGAACCTGAATAACCAACAATAGGGCCTTCTGCGCCTATAAATATATTTTAACACAACAACAGCGAGGTGTTATTATTACGCACTTTTTCCGACACCTCCAGACTCAAAGGGCACAAGAGCCAAATCATGACTTTTCAGGAAAGTTTTATTACGTCCCTTGATTTGTGTTCTCAATGTCGTATAATAATATAAGCAGTAAGAGCAAACAAGCTAACAAACAAGCTTTTGACGCCTATTGTTTGTACATACACATTAACACAAGCCACTTCGATCAAGCTTCAAATTAGCCCTTCCAACCCGCAGGTGGCTTTCAATACCCTTTTGTTCCGGCTTGACTAAGCTACTACAAAGCCTGTAGGCTTATATTAGCATTCTCAGCCGACTGGAATGACAGATAAGGCTCATTTGAAACCTTTGTACGGCCAAGAGTAAGTCAAGCTGAACACGAGCTTTGCTATTCTGTCCCTTATTCAACCGACATAAGAATAGTACAAAGTACAAATCCTGCTTAATATTACGAGTATAAACGCAAAAGTTTGTGAGGATGGATGTTTATTACTCTTTCACGCAAAAACTACTAATTGGATTTTAATTAATACATACATACATAAACTCACGCCTCTTTCCCGGAGGGGTAGGCAGAGACCACTTCCTTCCACTTGCTACGATCCAAACATACTTCTTTCGCTTCATCCACACTCATTAATCTTTTCGTTTAGAGTACTCTTGACCCGTACTTTTTCCACTCTCGCCTTATAAATCTGTTTAGTCAATCTCTCTTCACTCATTCTCTTAATTAAACTTTACAAAAATGCAGATTATACATCAGAATAACACAAAGGCTACGTTTTATTGCGGGAATATCCCTCCACTAGCCATAAGCATGTAAGTAAATCAATGTACCTCCTACCGTATCTCACTGTAATCATTTTGGCTTGTAAATGTTTTTAAAAATAAATTATTATTATTAAATTATTATTATTATTTCAACGTGAAAACTGTTAGCGCAAGCGGAGCCGCGGGGCGAAGTGCTAGTTTTTATTTAAAGTAATTAAATATTCAGCAGGAGTTTTTTTTACAGTCCTTACATTAATGTTATGTTTCTATACTAATAATACTTAATTTATTTATTTTCACATAACTCTTTACAACATTTTATTTTGTTAATAATGATGATAAAATACATGACCTCGATGAAAACGTATATTAGCTACTAGTGATACAATGTAAATTATTCCAATGCTGCATACAATGCTCTCAAACGGCTAAAGTGTTGAACTTTCACCTTTGAAGTCGGTGTTTTAGTTTACGACTGGCAAGCACTTTTACGGTGACATTTAAGAAAATTACTTATCGCTGCAGGTGATAAAATAAAATGGAAAAACAGAAGAGTTTATATTAGAAGTCACACTAATTATTGTATTGTGCTACGAGTAATAAACACAATTAAAATGCAATTTTTACATTGATTTTTTTGAGTAATTGTTCCGCTTCCACGTATTACCAAAAATATTTCAATTCAAATTTAAATTTGGATAATAGGGAATAAGCATTAAAAATAATTGGACTCATTTCATATAAATATCTCAAATTAAAATAACAACAGTTTCGCTCTTTGATATATTAATAAAATTGTATAAAATAATAATAAATAATTTTGTAAAAATATTTTGAAAAGATGCAACGCCTGTGGAGTTTCTTCCGGCGAGTTCTTCTCCACAGAAGACAGTCAAATTGTAAACTCGCCTCGACGTTGAAAAGTGATTTGTAAAATCTTACTTCGAATAAAAACTTTTTGGCTTTGGCTTTTTGAGTGAAAACAAAATCGACTGAAAAAATACGGAGATATATAATAATTATTAGGTTATTCGCTTCGCGGCTCCCACCTCTCTGGGTTATTTTATGTCTTTCTCTCTGCAAAACTACTTTTTTAAAGAAAATAATATGGCGGACATGTCAAGTGACGTCATCTTACTTATCGGATCCCTCTTTCTAACTTACCACTTCAAAACAAAATATAACTCAATAATTGGTATTTAATAAAAAAAATATATATTCAGTTATAAAAGTAATAAATGTTGATTTAAATTCAAATTAAATATTATTTTTTAAAAAGCATGCATATGCATAGGAATATTCCTCTCCTTACCGTGAGTTTATTTCATTTCAAACAGGAAAAATTTAAACTCCTCTAATTATTTTGAACTTGGGCAAACTGCTAGTCTAAAATATGATAAAAAGATTTTTGCCGCATTTGACATACGTATAGATCTGATCTAAAAAGAAAAAGTTATCCATCGCATATGGTTTTTTAGTTTTTTACCTGTGATCTAAGTGTCAATAAATTTGTGTATTTTTGTATTGTTTTTTTTCTATTGTTGCCTTTTTACCTAATAGGAAAGTGTCCTAAAAATCTATATAGTCCGTCAGTTAGATTACTAAATAATAATGCATACGTTTTTTTTGTCTGGCAAACGAAAAATGCCTACGATACAGCACTTTGAAATTTCCAGTGACGACACGCCGCGCCGCCATGCAAATTGTACGGAAAAAGTGACGTCATAGCACTCTTCTCCTACCTTTTTGATGCGATATATCTTCGCCAAATTGAAAAAAAAAAACGTATTCAATTTTTTCGATAATCTGACGGACTAATTAGAATCGATTTATTTTTTCCAGGACACTTCCCTATTATTTCCTTCGTTTATCATGTACATATTCCACAAACGAAAGCTACGTTCCAAGCGTGTTTCAAACGAACATTTACATTCAAGACAAATGCAAAAGCTCAAATTGAATGAGCTTAAGCCCGCCACAAACGTAACGTTGTTATAACGAACGGCAGGGGGAATTCTTCAAAAGGCATTACTTGTTCCTTCCGGCTGTGATAGCCCTCCCCAATCTTGGAAGGATCTAAGCCCAAGATTAATTTCGTCATATATTGTCACCACCAAAAGGATCAGACTACAAAGAGACAGTTTGCACAAAATAATATTCTTTTCCTTTTTATTTCCAACTCAAAATCCCACTCCTCCTGCCTAGTTGGTAATACGCCTGCCTACAAAGCACAGGGTCGCGGGTTCGAATCCCGCCCAGGGCAAACATTCGTGTGACTGAAACTGCATTCATACATTTTTTAATAATTACATGGTTGAACCGGGAATCGAACCCGCTAAATACCCTGTAGTTTTATCATACCGATCAATAGGCTTTATCATAAGGATTATTTTTTAATAAATAACATAGTTTATTTTTGACACCATGTTATAGAAGTATGATACTCGAAAATCATACTTTAAAACAAGAAATTAAACAATTGGTTATAATTGGTGTTAAAAATATTAGGTACATAATTTTCGCAAATCAACTATGTGTTATCGCTCGATCGCTCTTGGTTAGTATAAGCATTATTTCTTTTTTGCTAAATTTTTCAGCTGCGAAGCCCCTTTTCACATACATCTACCAAAACTGGTTTCAAAGTCTCCGTCGTGTGCGAGCTTCTTTGAGGATGTATATGTGCGTGATGAACTCGGAGTCTTAAGGTAGTTCCATACCAGTAGCTCCGTGTGAGAAGAGTCCTAAAAGGAATCTCGTTTGTACACCCGTTAATAAAAACGCACACGAATTAATTTACGAAATCATGTCGTTTACTTCAGAATTTATACAAACGAACTACGAAAATAATTATTAAAATTTGAGCTTTATTATCCACAAGTTGAAAATGTTTTGCACTTTAATTCTTTAAGTATTAAAAAGTAGGAGTGAATAGGTCTAAGATTCTGAACATTTTAAAATAATATTTAATTAAATATGTAGGATAATTTATCACTTTTTATTAAAATCTCACTTAGTATGTCATTAAAAGTATAAATAATAAAAACTATTTAAAAAAAAATTGCAGAACTATTGTGCAGTTTTGTGGGACTTTGACTTTTAGTTTGTTACTAAAACTTATAATGTTAAATAAAAAAAATATATTATATTATGTGAAATAAAAACTGTGCAATGCTTAATTTCAATGTTGAAAATGTATTTTATTGCTAGGCCGTTACTTTGAAGTGCCTTTAATCACTTAAAAGATACGCTTATTTATTTTTAAAGTATCATTCAAAACTTGTAAAATAATACTAACTAATTAATAATACTAATAATAAATAGTGACTCGATTAATTTTAGTGTGCTTTTAATTATTTTCAAAGTGGCTTTAAATACATGCCGTTTATTTGTATCCTTGCGCAAAGAAATGTTTGGCTTCACGCTTGGCCTTACGGAAATGCGGAGTTGCGTAAAGCCAACATTGGGTTGATTAAAAAGGCTTTTCAAAGTTTGGTTACGTATCACATTTGACTGTACACAATTTACAGTTTGTCATTTAGTACTGTCTATCGCACAGCTAGCATGAACATTGTAAGTAAAGGTAAGTAAGAAGTAAAATAGTGGGGTTTATTTTCGACCAAAAGTGCTCTAGAACTTGAGTTCTATCTGTCACTCCTGTAAATGGCAACGACTCCTACCGTTGGATTTGTCTTGATGTCCTGAACATGAAACTGTCGGTCGTCAAGTGCTAAAAGTGGTGGAGGGAGGAGAAGGGGGTAATAATTTGGAAACTAGTGGACCGATTTCTTTATTATTGATATTATTTGAACGGGTATAACATTACCTAAAAGACGTTCATATACATCGAATACGTCAATGCAGCGGACGGTTACAGCGTAATAATACGAAACATTAGAAAAAAAATTCTGTATAAATAAAATCACAGATTACGCTATCACAAGTAAATCATCTTAAAAATCATCACTACATAGTATAAAACAAAGTCGCTTTTTCTGTCCCTATGTCCCTATGTCCCTCCCTTTGTACGCTTAAATCTTTAAAACTACGCAACGGATTTCGATGCGGTTTTTTTTAATAGATAGAGTGATTCAAGAGGAAGGTTTATATGTATAATACATGCATAATATGCTTAAAGATAACCCACAATAACCATTTTCCCGTGCGGAGCCGGGGCGGGTCGCTAGTAAATAAATAAATTAGTACGAGACGAGAGCCAGCCTTGGTTTGAGCAAAGCTTAGTAACTTCATTAAATTTTGATGTCGAAAAGTGATTTGTAAAATCTTACTTCGAATAAAAACTTTTTGTCTTGGACCTTTGACTTAACTAAAATATGGGCAAGGCGGTCTCATCGCTGTGAGCGATCTCTTCCAGACAACCTCGTTGTATAAAGAGACAAAAATTAGAAGAGACGGAGTAGGTAGTGTATACTAATGGCAATAACATATACCAGGGTGCTTTGAACAAAACGTTCTTCACGTATCTGCAGACATTTGATCTAGTACAGATTATAATATACTTATAGATAGAAGATAGACAGAATAAGATAGATAGAAGAAGATAGATAGATTTATGTTTCTACTCTGCGTTTGGTTTTTTGAAGCCTCTGGTTGGCGTTATTGGTTTTTGCAGTAGGTTTGTTTTCATTGGACTATTTAGCCAATCTGCCAGGATGAGGTTTCTCTAGTGGCAAGACATAGTTTTGTCTTATGTATAATTTTAATATGAGGAACTTTTTCACAGCATTTTTAAGTTAGTGGAAGAGCTGGAGATTGTTTCTTTTGAAATGGACCAACTATTTTAGCACGAAATTGACTTGTCAAGCACTTCACCCGAAATGTTATTGTTTACTGTCACTAACAATAATAATTAATACTTACGTAAAAAAAATACAAGTTACATTTGATGTGCGGGTTACTGTACAAGGCTTTATCTTTTATTCAACTTTTATTGTTCGTTTGGATCGAAGTCTGCTTTTAACAGGCATAATAAAGGTTTACAAGGAAATGGTAAAGTTATAGCTAATCAATATTTACAGTAGTACAGACAGCGCTGATTGTTGTATGAGTAAATGTCTTCGAAGGAAGCCCTTGTCCAGCAGTGGACGCCTACAAATATGATAATGGTTTTGCATCGTGAAGTGAGATTTGGCGTTTTAGAGAATAGCATGGCAGCTGTATTAAAAGCACTATTTTAGGACATTTGGATTAAAGCCTTTCTCTAACGTAATTTTATGACACTTTCAGACCTTGTCCTTCTGCCCCGCACTGCACCTGTCTCACTCTAAACTGCTCTCACTTCTATATCCCACTCCGCTCTGTCCCACTTTTCTCTGTCCCGTATTGCTTCTGTCCCGCACTGCATCTGTCAAGCGCTGAACTGCCTTCACTTCCCTGTCCCGCTCCGTTCCGTCCCGCTACGCTCTATCCCGCTCCGCTTCTGTCCCACTCCGCTTCTGTCCCACTCCGCGTTGTCCCACTTCGCTTTATCCCGCTCCGCTTCTGTCCCACCCCTCTTTGTCCCACTCCGCGTTGTCCCACTTCGTTTTATCTCGCGTTGTTCTTCTCCTAGCTGCGGTGTATCGGAACTTTCACTTACCAGGACCGCATAAGCTGAGTGAAGTGAAAAACAAAGTACCTCCAATATAAGTAGGAAGCAAATTTGCATATCCTCATTTAGTATGCGAGGAGTATAAAATGTTAACTAGAACAACGAGCCGTTTTAATTAACGTTACGTAACAATAGGAAGAGGAGTATATTCCTTCCGCTTTATTTTATTACCCTTATCTATTGCTCTTACATTTAATTATCTAAAATTACTAGTATGACCCAAACACAAGAATTTATTTACTTTCCGCCCCTCGCCTCCCCCCGTGTTAACAGGTTTTCCAGTACGAAAGATTTTCCCGCGGTAAAAATAGCCTTCGTGTTATTGTTAAATTACAATAAAATCCGCCCAGTAGTATTAGTTCCAGAGATTAGCGTGTACAAAAAGACAGACAGATATTTTTTTCAAAACTTATATTTTTGAGTTAAACTCCTCTCCTTTTATCACCTAACAGTTTATTGAAAACCAAATCAATGTACAGACATGCCGATTCTTTAGTTTTATTATATAGATAGATAGAAGAAGGAGATTTGTCCATGAATAAAGCAAGATGAAATAAGCACATGAACGCAGATATGTAAGCGTACGATGATGTTGATATGTAAATTTTAGGGAGCGGCCTCTTGTCCTAGCAGTAAACAATTTTCATTTAAAAAGTAACGATTTATTATATGTTTTCGGTGTCATATTAAGCGAAACTCGTGCATCGCGATTAATTCTCTTATTCAACAAACATAAGAAAGAACTGTGCAAAATTAAAGTGTTTATCTTCAGCTGCTCTTGACTGTACGTACCCGTTGCGAATACTGTTCAAAGTTCAAAGTTCAAAATGTGTTTATTCGAAGTAAAATTTCACAAATCACTTTTCGACGTCGAGGAGAGTTCACGATTTGGCTGTCTTCTGTGGAGAAGAACTCTCCGGAAGAAACTCCACAGGCGTTGCATCTTTTCAAAATATTTTTACATAATTATCATTTTATACAATTTGATTAATATAACAAAGAGTGCAAATGTCACGCGCACCGCGATCTCGACGGCTATTTGCCTATGAATGGGCTGTTCCAAACTTAAATGGGATCCACACCGACTCGCGCGCCGGCTTATGCGAGCTTTGTTTAAACCTGCCAGCGAATTATTTCGTTAACGACTCCCAATATTTACATATTTATTTCTGAGTTTTCAGCATTTCATTAGTCTAAGTAAGCCTCTTCTCTCTCTCTCTTAGTAATATATCATACACTAGCTTTCCGCCGCGGCTCCGCCCGCGTTAACAGTTTTACCCGAGGGAATGACGAATTTTCCCAGCGCGAAGTTAGTTTACTATAAAATACATACGCGTGTATCAAATTTCAATCCAATTGGTCCAGTAGTTTCTATCTAAATTGGCGCTGACAGACGGACGGACAGACAGCCGAGTGATCCGATAAGACATTGTTTAATTTAGAATTCTTTGACCTGTGAGTTTTTATGGAGGTCAATACTAAATTTTGTGTATTTAGTTTTAAATTAAAACATTTATTAAGTTCAAAATAACAAAGCAGATTTTTCATCATATCGTTTCAAAATCCTTTTGTTTGTTTACTACCCGATCGTGAGGGCCAGTTTCAATGAAAATCGAAGAGGAAAATATTTTAATAAATATACGAGTATTTTATGTTTCCGTCGAACAGCCACCTGTACGTTAATATTTATGGCTCTGAAATTGGGATGTTTTAATAATATAATAAATAAATGTCTTTATTTGTTTTTAACATAATGGTTACAACTAGGGGCAGGTATCTCCTAGTAAGCTTGTCGCTTGTGTTTGGAGACACCGCTCTTCCATTATATTATAAAGCAGACGCGAACTAAGTAAAATCACAGGTAAAATGTAACAAGAATAAAAGGTTGACAATGAAGTTTGTTTTATTAATGATTTATTATGGTAAAACATGCGTGTGTAGGTAGGTTCGAGCCCCTTGCACTTGTGTTAGCATTATGTATAGATGTATTTAGGTGATTTTTTGCGTAGCTTAGTATTAATTAGTAATTTTTGGTATTTCAAAGAATATAATGCACTGTCGCACACTTATCGTTGCGCCTCTCCTTTACCGTGGGTTGCCTGGTAGATTGCTATCTTAACAACAAGGCTACCGATTTGAACACATTTTTGTATTCTTGTTAAAATTACTGGTGTGCAATAATATTCTACGAGTATTCTATCTATATGTTACGCTCAAAGATCGAAAACGCTCAGTGAGCGAAAAAATAGCTCACAACGCGTTGTGGTTACAGTAAAGCATCCACATTGCGAAATTCGTGTTATGGCTCTAATGAAAACGCGCTCGACGCGTTGTGGCAATCACAGAAAGACCAAATAGCGAAATTCATGTCGTGGCTGACATGCTATTCGATCTCAACGCGTTGTGGAATGAAGAAAAGCCATAACGCGTTTCTGAGCATTCGTTGTTTTAACCATATCACGACGGACACGTAACTGTTGTTAACTGTTCAGTAATTTATTACTTAATACGTTGATTTTTTTTTATTTAAAGTATTCTCAATAAATAATAACCAATATCGTTTTATTTTAATAATTATAATTAATTATGTAATAATGACAAACACGTTAGGCAGTGATTTTATAAAATAACAAATATTTCCTAAGGACATCCAAAACGTTTCCAGCCAAGGCCTAGTAGGATCCATATTGGAAAGTAGTGTGCGTCGTAATCAAAGAATATTCCATACGCGTCATGGCTTTTCTTCATTGCCACAACGCGTTGAGATCGAATAGCATGTCAGCCACGACACGAATTTCGCTATTTGATCTTTCTGTGATTGCCACAACGCGTCGTGCGCGTTTTCATTAGAGCCATAACACGAATTTCGCAATGTGGATGTTTAACTGTGACCACAACGCGTTGTGAGCTATTTTTCCGCTCACTGAGCGTTTTCGATCTTTGAGCGTAACATATACATGGTATGTATATCAGCTGTGTGGCGCCCATAGTAGGTACAGGCTGTCGCACCCGCGGCCCGCCTTGCTCCTGGGCGAGCCTGCGGCGTGAACTCTTGAAGTAGTGGTAATCTCGACGAAAACGAAGAAGTGGTAAATGAAACTCAAATTTCCACTAGCACTGAATACACAGATTTATTCACAAATTACAGTGGAATACACAGTTTATTGAATTTAAAGTTTTAACATGATAAAAGGCCTTGTTACAGGTTGAGGCAGAAGGAAGAAGTGAAAATAAAAATGGATGATTTGACGGATGATTTTTGAATGAATTCCAAAATAAAATAATCAAATTTAGAGAAAGAAATGGTAAATGATGGGTAAATGAGATGAGAAATGAAGTAGAAACGAGGCAACGAGGTAACATGCAATGCACCTCGTTACAAAGTTATGCCTAGTTTTCGGTCAGATAGCCGTTAAAGAGATGTCCCCAGTCCCCACATTATTTTTTAATATTTAGTTAACCAATATCATTGCCACTGGGCCAATTTGATGAACCATTAAATGGAATATTGCCCTTAATAAAGCTCCCGGGTCAAACTGATAATGGGTCTTAAAATATTAAGAGTCCGTTAACAGGTACAAAAGGTTGCTTCTGCGCATTGTGAAGGAGGTTCTTAGCGACGTGATTTCATTATAAGATCTCTAATTTAATGATAAAGTCTATTTTAGAGTCAATTTATTATTTGTATGTCGCATCGTCGGAAGAGCGTCGGTGGCCAAGTGGCTAGGACCGTTGACTTCCATTCAGAAGTTCGCGGGTTCGAACCTCGGCACGTACCAATGTGTTTTCGGTTTTCAAATTCATATGTACGTTTATTCAACGCTCTTACGGTGAAGGAAAATATCGTGAGGAAACCTGCACACACTTGCAAAGTAATTCAAGGGTTATGTGTGAAGTTGACCAACCCGCACTGGGCCAGCGTGGTCAATTAAGGCCTATTCACCCTGATTTCAGGCTCGAGCCCCTCGGTGGGGACATATTATGAGCTGGTAATGATGATGATGTCGCTTCGTTATTTTAGATATATAAATCTACTTTTTGGTATGATTTTGATGATAAAGATGATGATGAGATGATGTTCATGAGGGTGTGGAGTCCTGTGGACAGCGCAAGGACCATGGTCCAAGAAAACAAGGTCTAACAATTAGACCACGTGACTGACACAAGCCTACGTCATTTCTACGTCATTTTGCCTGTTCATCCTTGTCGGATGCGTGTAATAGACAAGTAGAGCACAAAATGACGTAGACTTATGTCAGTCACGTGGTCTAATTGTTAGACCTTGTTTTCTTGGACCATGGCAATGACCGATCGTTGTGGATATCCTTGGGGGAGGCCTTTGTCCAGCAGTGGACGTCTACAGGCTGATATTATGATAGATAATAATGATGATACAAAATTATATCCTATTCGTAAAAATTACTCATATTAAAATCGCATGACCAGACAATCCGATTATCTGTCGAACGCAACCACGCTAACCAATATCCTCATTTACAAAATCATACCTAACAGGAATATATTACACTAAGGTGTTTATTTTACGAAAGCACATTTAAAACTTTTTCGAATTACATTGCGTAGACAGACGAAATGACAAAATAATTTATTATTCAAAATTGAGACTCTTTTTTATTGCTTAGACTTGTACATTGTTTGAGATGTGGGCCGATCTTGGTTTAAGCAAAGCTTATTAACTTCTGAAATAATGTCATTAAGTGTTCTAAGGAAGCCTATAATTAATAAAATTTTGAGTTTTGAATTTTAGACTCGAGTCCCTCAGTGGGGACATAATAAAAATAAAATAAATATGTGGGACCTCTCATACACGGCCATCTGACCCCAAACTAGGCAGAGCCTGTATTATGTGTGTCAGACAGCTGATATACATACATATATAAATATACAACATCCAGACACAAACAATATGAGCGGATAACGACTACGTAATGAACATCAAATTATTTTTGTAAATTGTGAATGATTAACTTCGTGAAATGGGCCTAGGACTATAAAAGTAATGATAAAACGGCAAATTCATCATTTACTCATTTAATTCTTTATCCATATAACGCGACTTTAAACATTTAAAATGAAGTTTCTGTGGTTGTTCATTATTGTTTTGGTAGCTTTGACTAATACTATGACAGACGCTGCTTATGTTATAAGAGGGGGGTATTGTCCAGAAAACACGACGTGGAAACACGGCAGATGCGTAAGTTGTACAAAAATACAATTTAAAAATGTTTAGTGATATGTCTTTACAAAACAGTCGTCAATAAATTGGCTGTGACTTAAAGTTCGCAGTTTCAAGCCTCGGCACTTACCAATATGTTATCGTTTTTTTAATTCTTATGTATAAGGTACGATTATTCGACGCTCTTATGGTGACGGAAAACATCGTGAGGAAACCCTGCACATACCTGCGAAGTAATTCAATGGTTGTGTTTGAAGTTAACTAAGCCGCTCTGAGCAAGCGTGGTCAACTAAGGCCTATTCACCCTGATTTCAGGGTAGGCTCGAGCCCCTCGGTGGGGACGTATATAATCTGTCAACGAAAGATACGACACGGGGGTCTGACAGAATAACAGCGCTGTGGGTAACTACAGCCACATGCTGAGTCAGTACCCTTTCTCAACTTTGCCGTCATATGCCTGCAAACTAACTTCTTTTTATGGTTTATAAATCAAAATAGTTTTTTTCTAACGTTTGAATATTTTTCATCACTAAATATGTGTCATTACTTATTACCTTAGTATGAAGTTAAGTGTAATTTTCCTATAATGTTTGTTCTTTAAAGTGTAAAGTGGAGAATAAAAGTGTTCTATCTATCTATCTACATTTTACTTTTTTTTCTCTCTCTGTTACAGGTACCAGACAATAACAACGACGACGGTAAAAATAACTTTACGACATAAAGGAAAATTGAATAAAGATTTCTTCACACTTTGAATAATAATACTCTACATAAAGAGTTGTATGACATTTTATTAAATTAAATTCTTGCCAAGTACTGATTTAAATTATTATTTTTTTTTACCTGCGGCAGTAAAGAAACCGGCTAAGTGCGAGTCGCCCACATAAAATTCTACAAAAATAGTCATTATGAAAATAGTTCATCTAAAAACTAAATGTACAAAAGAATGGTTCGTCACAAACAAATTTATCTTCTTCAAAATCCGACAAGTAACATAATATGTATGAAGGAGTAATAACATCCAACTATTCTCATAAACCTTCATAAGTTTGTATATAATTTATAAGTAGGATTTTAAATCCCATATAAGTATACTAATATATTATATAAAATAAAAAAAATCTATACTCATATCATATTATTAATATAAAGAGGAAAGATTTGTATTTTTGTGTGTATGTTTGTAACCGATTTCAAAAATTCTTTCACCATTAGAAAGCTACATTCACCCTGAGTAACATAGGCTACCTTTTACCGCAGGAAAATGCCTCATTCCCATGGGAAAAACTGTTAACGCGGACATAGCCGCGGCGGAAAGCTATTTATATATAAAGAGGAAAGACTTAATTGTTTGCTTGCATTGGATAGGCTCCGAAACTAATGGATAGATTT
Organism: Teleiodes luculella; assembly: GCA_948473455.1. NCBI lineage: Eukaryota > Metazoa > Arthropoda > Insecta > Lepidoptera > Gelechiidae > Teleiodes > Teleiodes luculella. Next base: position 6,975,813 of record OX419607.1, read on the forward strand.
TAAAAAAACCCTGTTGTGAAGCTACACTATCCCGGGTAACTTAGGCAAAAAATTTAAATAGGCTCCGAATCCACTAAACCGGTTTTGATGAAACTTGGCACTAATATAGAAAAGAACTTAGAAAAGAACATAGGCTGCCTTTACCGCGGGAAAATTCCTCCTTCCCACGGGAAAACTGTGAACGCGAGCGGAGTCGCGGCAGAAATCTAGTTTAAATAATAGGAAGCAAAAGCTTTATCATATTAAATACTTACCTACATGAGCCAACTCTGGTGTCGAGTCGACCTTTACAACTCACCACACTCTGACCTTTGCTCCGACATTTTATGATTGTTTAAACATTTTGTCGTAATAAATTCTTATTGTTCTTTATCTTTTCCAAATAAAGTATTTGTTTACTTTCTTTCCTAATAAACCTCTTATTTTAAATGGCAGAGGGTTCCAAGTATGAGATCGTAGGCGGGAGAGTTGCTAGTTCTCGCATTCATTTACGAACTTTATGAATGGGATGGGTTATTTTAAAATTCGAAGCTAAAAATAAAATTTGTAGAAACTTGACACTGGCACAAAGCAAGCTATGCTAGTGCCATAAAGCAAAAAAAAAGTAGAAGACAAACGAACGTCTGTTTGCCTTCCGAACAAGGCGGTTGTAAAGACATTCGCCGAAGGCTGGGATGGAATAAATGTAGAAATCCTTTTATGCACACAGCGATGTTCGTGTTTCGTAGTACATGTAGTGACAGGTTAACTACCCTATGTGGCAACTACACCCAAATTTCTAACAGCCTCCGTGGTCGAGTGGTCAAAAGCTCGCCTGATGTTACGGAGGTTCTGGGTTCGAATCCCGGTGGGGACTTGTCGAACAAATATCACTTTGTGAGACTTTCCTCAGTTTGGTTAGGACATTGCAAGCTGAATCGCCTGATTGTCCGAAAAGAAAGATGATTCCGTGCTTCGGAAGGCACGTAAAGTAGTTGGTCCCGGTTACTATCTTCAGATGTAGTCGTTACATGAGCCATGTCAGAAGCCATAGGCGGCTCAATGATTCTGACACCAGGATTTGTGAAGTGGTTTGACTTCGAAACCCACACGCTAAAGTAAACCCAAATTTTTTAGTCCAATGACTCTAAATTCGGTATAAGAGCCGTGTCGGAAGCGGCTAGGCGGCTCAATAATTCCACAACCAAGGCTTGTGAGGTAGGTTACCTTCGAAAACCACACGCAACCCAATAAAATAAGACAAGCAAGCAGCAACCATAGGGGTTGCGTTTCATGGTTTCACTGGAGCAAAGTTCTAGAGAACTACACGGAAATTTGTATGGTTACATTTTCACTCAAATTCCATTGACACAGCGAAACGATGAAGTTGCAATTTAAACGGTTGATAAAACAGGATAGAATCGAGCGCCGTGAGTAACAAAGTGTCGGTACGGGAACAGAAGAGGCAGGTATAGAAGAGACATGTGGCGGGTTGGGGTTCGCAGTTGAAATACAGTAGGCAGCACATGCGGCTGGACATGTTAAAATTAACTCTTTGTTTAAAAGATTATTTAAACTTATCTTTTAGAAAGTTAGATCGGATATTAAAGGTTAGATTAAATAATTCTTAGTTGTTTTAAAATCAGACCTATCATTCCATAGATGTTTTAAATTTAGGCCTCTCGTCCATAGCATCATGGTCTAAGAAAACAAGGTCTAACCACTAGACCGTGACTGACACGAGCCTACGTCATTTATACTTCATTTGCCTATTCATCCTTGTCGAATGCGTGTAATAGACAAGGATGAACAGCGCAAAATGACGTAGGCTTGTGTCAGTCACGTGGTCTAGTGGTTAGACCTTGTTTTCTTAGAGCATGGTCCATAAGCATTACGATATTTAAACTTTAGATTGTTATACATAACCATTGATTTAGGCGTCACCTGGCGGAAGTTCATTGAACTATTAGATCAATCTTTTTAAGTAGTGTTTATTATCGCATTTTTCATGTATTTTCCGCTCGTATGGTTTAAATGTTTCTCTCGCTCTTGTTCCGAGGCGGTATGACCCAAAATAGGTATAAATGTGAACCTAAAGTGTAAAGTTACCCTACCTGGGTCGGTCCGAATAAAACGAAGGACGGAACGCCCGCATCAAGGAAATTAAACTGTTACAAGCGTTGGTGAGGCATTTTACACCTTACGATATTGTGGGATCGTTCGTTAACAGCTCATATATGTCCCCACCGAGGGGTTCGAGCCTACCCTGATACCAGGGTGAATAGACCTTAGTCGACCACGCTGGCCCAGTGCGGGTTGGTTAACTTCACACACTACCTTTGAATTTGTTCGCAGGTGTGTGCAGGTTTCCTCACGATGTTTTCCTTCACCGTAAGAGCGTCGAATAAACGTACATATGAATTCGAAAATCGAAAACACATTGGTAGGTGCCGAGGTTTGAACCCGCGAACTTCGGAATGGAAGTCAACAGGCCTAGCCAATAAATCAGCCCCCGTTACATAACAGTGCTCTAGCAAAAATTTGTCGCACATTTAACTGTCAAAAAACCGGCCATATTGAAATATCCTCCAATAGGTTACGATTACGAGAATACGCACGACAAAATTATGTCTGTCACGCGTGGGACGGGCATGTTAGAGGGGCTGGATCGGTGAGTGTAAATGCTGGGACACTTGTCAAAGTGCGCCTTATCAAAGAGCTGAATGAAGTGACTGCCTCACCTCCACCAATGCTGTTAGGTAACGGTGTTCACCACAGACCACTTAACACTAAGGAGACCTCACTTAACAAATTAAACACTAGTTTCCCGCCCTGCGGCTCCGCCAGTATTACATTTTTTTCCCGTAGGAATGTGTAATTTTCCCGCGGTAAAATGGAGACTATGTTCTTTGCCAAGTGATTTTTACTTGCGATTGTTGGCGCTTGGTGAAACTCCACTATACTCATAGTTATAAAACACCAAACCGGTTGGGTTTTCCCAATAAATATTAAGTGGAATATGTACTTTTTTTTTATTGACCTATGCTTGTGTCGAAAAGGTAACGGCCAATCAAGCTTCACCGGACTTAGTGGAATATGTACATACAAGTGTTTTATAACTTTCTATGAGTTCTTTGCCAAGGTCTATTCTATCTTTGTACCAACTTTCATTAAAAACGGTTCAGTAGTGGCGGAGCCTATTACAATACAAACAAACAATCAAATCTTTGCTCTTCATAATATAAGCTGTCCGTCCGCAACTTCGCACGCGACTTTTCGACGCGAATAAGATATTTTTTATATTTTCTGACCATTTAAACCTTCCCTGGACTACGATAAATTCGAAACCAAAATCAGCTTAAACGGACCGGTTGTTCTCAAGTTTTAACGAGACTAATGAACAGCAATTGTTTTATCTACCCTACGTACTTATATTTCTACTACTACATGAACAGAATCGTAATGACATTAGTCAAGATTATACACAGAAATAATGGTAAAATTTTCTAATTGATAGACATATCGTGTACATATTTTATATTCTTTTTTTTTTCATATTTCAGCGTAGGCTCATTGAATTGAACGTAGGTTCATTGGAAAAAATTATTCAGTTTCATCTCCCCCCTTAAAATATCGTGCGCTGACAATGTAATTTAGACAATGCAGCAGCGAAACTAAAATTGATTGTTATCATAGTTTGAAAGCTTTACTTGAATATTTTGATTTATTAAAACGAATATAATAAAGAATACGGAATTATTATTTTTTAACTTGCATTTTTGTGTTCAGCTACACTCCTTCCAACACCTACAATCAGTTTTTTGTAAAACAAGTCAATGTACAGATACGCCGATTCTTCAGTTTTACTATAGTAAGGTATAGAAGAAGAAGATATCTGCGATCGATGTTAAGGTTGCCAAAGCGACAGATGGCACTAGCTACGTTTTAAAACTCGGTATTGAGTGGTCTTGACGATCCATACAAGTAGCCATACGAACTAAGGCAGGCCCGACACATTGAAGGTAGATAAGCAATTTTTTATGAGAGCGCCTATGGTCTGCATATTGAGCTCTTTGGTAAAATCCATGATCTAAGAAAACAAGATCTTCCCATTAGACCACGTGACTGACACGAACCTACGTCATCTTGCGCTGTTTATCCTTGTCGATTGACAATATGATGAAAAGCGAAAAATGACGTAGGCTTGTGTCAGTCACGTGGTCTAACTGTTAGACCTAGTTTTCTTATACCATGGTAACATCTTTAAGTACAAGGTGGTAAGCTTCATAAAACTTTCATGGCGTTAAATGATCATTCTTGAATGAATGAATGAAAATTCTTTATTGCACTTATAATGTACACAGGCGAACTTAATGCTACAAAGCATTTTCTTCCAGCTGACCTTTGGTAGTCGAGAGCAAGCTAATAGGAGTAGGGCAGTGTCGCTAAACAGCGATAAGCAATTATTGAGTAAAAAAAAGAAAGGGGTAAATGTAATAATTAAATTTAATAACAGTACCTAATATACGTAAAGAGACCTACATATAAAACATACTAAAATAATATGTATATACCTATATATAACAACATATTCTTAGATTTTTTCAGATGTTAAGTAGACTAAAAAATTGGTAAAAATTGAAGTCGAAGCTTAACTATGTGAGATAAAAAAAAATATTTAAGCTAATATTTAAATTAAAATAGTAATACAATGGGTCTTACCCTAATCTTAAACATTAATCATATTATGTACCTACATTAATAAACCAATTATTAAATTCCCAACTTGAAGACTAACTTAACTTTTTAACTCGTAACTTTTAACTTGAAAAATAATTTAGATTAGCTTAGTTAGATAGACATGTAAATTTCAGAAATACATTATTATAATAGAAAAGATTATAATATATTTTACATTTCTTTTATGCATGTAAAAATATTAATAGGTAGCTATTTTATAGTGCGTTAAATTAAATTATCACTTACTAAATTTATAAGGAGGAAAGTTTTGTTTGTTTGTTTGCATCGAATAGACTCCGAAACTACTGAACCGATTTCAAAAATTCCTTTACTGTTGAGAAGCTACATAAACCCTTAGTAACATAGGCTATTTTTTTTTAATTAGGGATCCTTACTAAAACTTCAATAATATTACCCAAAGTGTAAAAAAATTAATCATTGAATGGGCTCCGAAATTACTGCACCGATTTTTGTGAAACTTGGTACAAAGTTAGAATAGACCTTGGAAAAGAACATAGGCTTCGATTTACCGCGGGAAAATTCCTCATTCCCACGGGAAAAACTATTAACGCGGGCGGAGCCGCGACGGAAAGCTAGTCACTTATATAATAATAAACGAAAGCCAGTTTGATTAATTGTTGTCTTGTTATCATTACTTTTGTTGCCGTTCGTTGTAGTTGTTTGTGATTATTTTCGTAATTATTATTGTTGTTGTTGATGCATGTTGTTGTTGTTGTTGATGCATGTTGTTATTGTCGTTTGTCTAATCTCTCTCGTAGTCTATCAGGCGATCCCTCGTCGCTGCTGGCAAATTACCGTCCTTATGGTCATTACCGTTGACGTCTCCATAGAAGTGCTCAAACGGCTGACTCTGACTGAATTCTCCATTTTGATAAATGAAGCAGTTAAAACTCTCGCACTAAAAAAAATTACTTGTTTAAAAAAACGTAAACGAAAGAAAAAGTAGAAACTAAGAAGTAGTAAGTAGTAAATGACAGACGGTATCTGTTAAAAATTGAAAACTATTTCCTAACGAAATGAGTAAGTATGATATGTTGAACATCGTTTCAAAAGACAAAAGTAGAAAAAAAGAAAGAAAAAGTAGAAACTAACAAGTAGAAGTAGAAAGTAGTAAATGACAGACGGTATCTGTTAAAAAGTAAAAACTATTTCATATCAAAGTGAGCAAGTATACATTAAACATCGTCTACTAGTTATATTAAGATAGACTCGTCGCAGCAAATTAGAAAACTTTGACATTCTGCGCAATATCTTTTCGTCCCAAATACCGCAGTGTCTCAAGTCAAAAGTCTTTGACCAATGTGTGTTGCCAGTGATGACTTATGGATCCGAGACGTGGTCGCTTACAATGGGCTTCATAAGGGGGAATTATAAAACGAGCGAATAAAAAAACAACTTTCCGACCGATGATGACATACTGTTTTAATAACTTGAGCGGCATGAATTTGAGTAAGCAAAAAATTAACTAAACTAACGACGAATATTGATTAATAATAAAATCCAGAACGAGCTTACAAAAAGTGCATTGTGAATAATCCATTTCAGATATTAAAATTACCAAGTGAGCGACTAAATTACCAAGTGAGCGACTACATTACCAAGTGATCGACTGGAAATACAGAGAGGGCAACTGGCAACACGAAGGTCACTGGCTTTGATAATAGTAGTCAGGGCGTTAAACGAAGCGGGGGGCCGGGGGGGCACAGCCCCCTAGCAGAGCGGGTTGGGGGGCACAGCCGACCGCTAAAAAAAAAACATTCTACCCAGAATGAAATCGGTTGGTTAGGTTAGGTTAGACTGATGTCAATAACAGAGCGGAGGGAGCCGAGCGAGCGGAGCAAGCGTGCCGCAGCAGCGGCCGGGGACCGCCGGAGTTTTAATTTTTTCAAAGTTGTTTTTGTATTCGGAACACTTCATTTAAGATAAAATGACGCTCAGTATTAAAAATACATTTGCCAAATATTGAAAAAAATGCAGGACGTAACGTTGATACTCAAACAAATATTAGGTCGCTCAAATATTATGAAGCTGCTCATTTTGTATTTTAAGTAACTCAAAATAATGTTTGTAAGTTGCTGTTCTGTTGATTTCTCGTCGCTCGCAGTCAGTCGCTCACTTAGTAATTCTATAACCCAAATTAATTAACTTTGACACTCAAAACTGTAATTTACAGTCACTCGTTTAATTACTACCCCTTCATAAGAAGGCTTAAAGTCACCCAAAGAACGATGGAGAGGGCTATGCTTGGAGTTTCCTTGCGTGATCGAATCACAAATGATGAGATCCGTAGGCGAACCAGAGTCACCGACATAGCCAGAAGAATCGCTAAACTTAAAGTGGCAGTGGGCTGGGCACATTGCGCGTAGAACCGACGGCCGTTGGGGCAAAAAGGTTCTCGAATGGCGACCGCGCGCCGGAAGACGTAGTGTGGGCAGGCCCCCCACGAGGTGGACCGACGATCTGGTGAGGGTCGCGGGAAGCCGCTGGATGCGGGCAGCGCAGGACCGATCTGCACTTCGCTCCTGGCATTCAAATTGCCTCCGTGGTCGATTGGTGAAAAGCTCGCCTGACGTTATGGAGGATCCGAGTTCGAATCCCGGTGGGGACTTCGTCGAACAAATATCACTTTGTAAAACTTTGCTCAGTTTGGTTAGGACATTGCACGCTGAATCACCTGATTGTCTGAAAAGTAAGATGATTCTGAGCTTCGGAATGCACGTGAAGCCGTTGTTCCCGGCTACTATCTACGGATGTAGTCGTTATTGGAGCCATGTCGGAAGCCTAAGGCGGTCTATGATTCCGACACCAGGGTTTGTGAGGTAGGTTCACATCGAAACCCATACGATAAGCAAGCATTCAAATTCCGTCGACGGGATATTGTGCGGCTTGTACCGGCAGTTTATAATGCCTGTGCACTGTGTGTAAAAGCCTTTAAACTACATATTTATAAAGCTTGTATCCTGCTCTGGGGACACAAATATATTTTTTTTTTGCATGAACAGTCGCCATTTTCATTTTCTACAATACGGGGAGGTTTTTTATTTGTCTGTTCGGTCTTTACTCAAACAACTCACTTTTGATGAACAATGCGACTTTCCTAAACACTGCAACATAAAAAATGAAACAAACGTAAGGTGCAATAGAGGTATGAACAGGCCCCATAAGTAATATCTAGATAAAAATCTAATCCAGAAAAAAAACATTATGAAACTTTAGTAGATGCAAATGTCAGTACGTCTGCCTACTGAGCACAGGTTTCAAATCCCGCCCAGGGCAAACATTCGTGTGATGAGCACTTGTGTTTGCCCTGTATCTGGATGTTGTATATTTATATATGTATGTATATCAGCTGTCTGACACCCATAGTACAGGCTCTGCCTAGTTTAGGGTCAGATGGCCGTGTGTGAAATGTCCCACATATTATTATTTTTATTATTATTAATTAGTATTACCTACGATTTCCCAACTAGATTTTTTAGGCAGGTCACGCCACCTATTTATATATTTTCTGACTAAAATATGATACTTTCCATATAAGCATGAGCTAACGTCAATTTTTTTGGGAGGTGGTAATTTTGTGCATTACAAGGTTGTGTTTTGAGTCAAAATTATCTGTTTTTTAAAGCATTTATGATTAAAAAAAAATCTATAATAATCCATATTTGAAAATAGACATTTACCCTTGTTTCGCAAGCCATTCCGTCGCACTGAAAATTAATAACAAAGAGTATAATATTTTTAAATTGTTGTATTGCGGATATTGTCGCGCGCTGGAAGACGTAGTGTGGGCAGGCCCCCCACAACTTGTGGGCCACAAGGTGGACCGATGAGAACGGATATCAGATGGAAATGTCCATTTTCGTTTTGTTCGTTTACAAAACAAGGTTAGTATGAAATGCACTTATGATGAACATTAATAATCCTGTGCTTGCTCACAATGTTTGCTTGATTGTCAAGGTTGCCTGGTAGAAACTTCTACCTTAAGTAATAAGTCCGTCTATTTTCTGTTTGTTAATGTTTGTATTAGTGCATTTGTGTACAATAAAGAAGTATATTATATTCCAAAGTTTGTTAGTTGCATTTTTATTCTTCGGTTCACTTCACCAGATTTTCAAATAATTTTTTACTTTAATTCAACGGTGATAATGGTTAAATAAGGTTGAATAAATACCCTGGATGAGCATGATTCTCCGATGCACTGTAAAGCAAGTAATATTATCATTGTGTTGTGTACCAATATTATAGTGGAAAGATTTTATTGTTTCTTTATTTGCATTGAAAAGACTCTCAAACTACTGAACCGATTTTTATGAAACTTAGTACAAAGATAGAATAGCCCTTGGGGCAGGACATATTTTTTGTTGTGTTCGTTATGGTCAGGACAAGGTTATAACTATGAATTTCTTACAACAGGAAAATTACTCATTCCCATGGTAAAAAAATAATACGAGTGAAGCCGCAAGAGAATAAACTAGTAAAACATACCATTGCCATGCAGCCTTCTCCAGTGCACTAGAAAAATAAATGTATTTTAATTATTAATAATATAAACAGTCACTAACTTCAATTTCCAGCCCACTTAAGTGTTTTATCATGGTCTAAGAAAACAAGGTCTAACACTCTGACCACGTGACTGACACAAGCCTACGTCATTTTGCGCTGTTCATCCTTGTCTACTACACGCATTCGACAAGGATGAACAGGCAAAATGACGTATGAAAATCATACTTACATAAGCAGTACAACCCCGACCAACACACTGAAATATGAAATAACACATTTATACAGCAGGCAAATAAATTATTCTATTCTATTCTATTCTATTCTATTCTATTCTATTCTATTCAGGCAGGGATTCGAACCCGCGCCTCGTTGGCTATCCTACTGAACCAACACAATCATATTATGCTACAGGCGTCATCTGTTAAAGAGCAATATACTAATCTATTACTAATATTGAAAAGAGGAAAGATTTGATTGTTTATTTGGATTGAATAGGCTCGAAAGCACTGAACCGATTTAAAGAATAATTTCACTAAAATAGTCCTAATAATTGAATAGGCTCCAAAACTATGACTGATTTTGATGTAACTTAGTACAAAATTAGAATAGACCTTGGGAAAGAATAAAACCTACTTACTTGCCAAAGGAAAATTACTTATTCTCACGGGAAAAACTGTTAATGCGGTCGGAGCCACGGTGGAAAGCTAGTACATCCACATTTTTACAAAAGCACGCTCTTTTTACTATCAGGGTGAGCAGGACCTAAGTCGGCTCAAAAGGAACCAAACGGAAACCATAAACGCGTAGGTAGACAATCTGTATTTAAATAAAAACCGCCGAAACGTTAGTCTCTACACTCATTAGTTCATTACTGTTATAAAGAACAGATGTTTTTATAGTTAAGACAAAGTTAGATTAATTTTGGCAGATAATCTCATCTATCTATCTATCTATCTTCTCTCTATACTATAATAAAACTAAAGAATCGGCGTGTCTGTACATTGATTTGTTTAAAAATATATATTGTAGGTGATAAATGGAGTGTAGCTGAATACAAAAATACAAGTTTTGATCAAAAATACCATCTGTCTGTCTGATGGTCATGCTGATCTCTGGATCAACTGGACGGATTTTAATGAAACTGCAATTATTACAATAATATAGCTTAAACATCAGAATAACACATAGGCTATTTTTTACCGCGGGAAAATACTTCTTTCCCACGGGAAAACCTGTTAACGTAGGCGGAGCCGCGGGGCGGAAAACTAGTGATAAAATAAATAGACTATGTGGGAGACATTTGAAAAATACAGCCATCGGACCATCTGATCCCAAACTACGCACAACTTTGGACTTAATTTTATTAAATCCAGACGCAAGGCAAACATACTCACTGGAAACGCGAAATAAATGAGTTAAACCCACGTCCCAGAGCTTTGAGTATTAAATACTAATACTAATACTCAAAGTCCCAAAGCTAATAAGTAAATAAATTAATTAAATATGTATGTATGTATCTAACCACCCACACCGCTTATAAAGTTATAAGATACTAGCGGCCCGCCCCGGCTTCGCTCGGGTATATATAATTTATAATTCAATGTTTTTTAAATCATGTTTTTAGTTTTACTTTTTTTATCGATTTTTTTTTGTATTTATAGATTCATAGCTTCCCTGTTAACTAACTATATCGAAGGTTGTTATATTTTGTGGCAGCAAAATTAATTGTTGTTTATCCCAAAATCTAAATTAATTTATCTCTGTATCAAGTTTCACCAAAAATTCCCCCCCCCGAACTACCATTTTCCCGTGGAAATAAGCTATTGTCCCGCGGTTACAGGTAGTCTGTTACCTCTCCCAATGTCTATTCTATCCCTGTATCAAGTTTGATCAAAACTTCTGACCCACCCTACCACTTTTCCCGTGGGAATAAAGAATTTTCCCGCGGTATAAGGTAACCTTTATCACCCTAGAATCTTTTATATTACTGGACCAAGTGTCATCAAAATTTTCCGTCCGCGCTACTATTTTTCCAGTGGGGATGAGGTATTTTCGAAAAGATGTATTTTCCCGTGGTAAAAGGTATCCTTTATACATCCCCAGGGTCTATTTTATCTCTGTACAAAGTTTTATCAAAACTTTCCACTCGCGCTGCCATTTTTCCCATGGGAATAAAGAGTTTTCCCGCGGTAAAAGGTAACTTATATTAATTCTCAATGTCTATTCTATCATACCATACCCCAAGCTCATTGGTACTGATAGATACCAAGTTTCCGCCCCACGGCTTGCAGTCTTTCCCGTAGGAATGAGGTATTTTCACGCAGTAAAAAGTTGCCTATGTCCGTCCCTAAGGTCTATTCTATCTTTGTACCAAGTTTCATCAAAATCGGCTCAGTAGTTTCGGAGCCCATGAAATTATAAGAAATATTTTAGGTTTTTTTTTACACCTTGGGTTACATTATTGAAGTTTTAGCAAGGATCCCTAATTTTTTTGAAAATAAAATATAGCCTATGTTACTCAGGGTGAATATAGCTTTCTAATGGTGAAAGAATTTTTGAAATCGGTTCAGTAGTTTTTGAGTTTATTCGTTACAAACATACACACACACATACACACAAAAATACAAATCTTTCCTCTTTATAATATTAGTGTAGATGAGATCGGCTTCATATATCTTTGTACAGAAGCCAGCACATGCGGTTGGACATTCACACTACGAAATTCACACCTACCTCTACGGAAAACGGACGCTCTCAAGGTCAACATGTCCAGCCGCATGTGCTGGCTACTGAACTTATAAAAACGTTTTGATTGAAATAAAATGAATTAGATTCAAGATTATACTTTTTTCTCCATAGGTTTTTTGAAAACCCCCAGAAGTTTCAAACCGATCTAGACCAGTAACAAATAAAGTCTGAAATTACTTGCACCTTTATTTAGAAATACTAGCTGTCTGCCCGCGGCTATGCTAGCATTGTTATTCGACTTCTCCCATGGGTAATGGGATACTATCCCGCGGGTAAAATCAACCTATATCTGTGCAAAAAAGTATTTAAATTTGGTCACAAGTCTTATATTCAACTTTATTTAATCGGTTCAAGACAAACTCTTTATTATATTTTGTCACTTATATTATGCAGTACTTTTTCGAGGCCCCATCTGTTTGTTAACACCTCATTATGTCAGAATTTGCAAAGAAAAGTAAAAAGTATACTTCACATAATTTTACTTATGAATGAAAAATGAGAACCTCCTGTACATTATAAACAAACATGCCAAAACTTTCAAGTTCAGTTGAAGAAAGTTCTCGACAAACACAGGGTGTGTTATAAATCAAGCAAATTAAATGTCAATATTTTAAAAGTAATATTTACCCCCACTGCGCATTTTTCGCCTGTGCACTGAAATGTTGTTATTTATCTTTAGTAGAAATAACAAATTATTATAGTATTTGCATATATGTGTGCATTAGATGGTCCAATGCTTACTATCGCTTGCACACGATTTTTTTGTAGTTGATCATAGTCAAACTCCATGGTCTAACACTCCGACCACGTGACTGACACCAGCCTACGTCATTTCTAAGTCATTTGCCTGTTCATCCTTGTCGAATGCGTGTAATAGTCAAGGATGAACAGCGCAAAATAACGTAGGCTTGTGTCAGTTACGTGGTCGGAGTGTTTGTTATACCTTGTTTTCTTAGACCATGGTCAAACTCCTTTACTTACTAACCGTACTTTACGAAATTTGGAGCGTCATAAAATGAAAATTTGCGTACAAGATGAGTATAGTCGAGATGAAGACTTAGTGCAAAGGCTCGTCGTGGAGAGATACGTTTCTTGTGGAACAATTACTTTATTGTTAATTATATGGTTTCATATTTAAGCTGCTATCAAAGTGAAATTATCTGTTGACTTCCAATCGTCTTTTAGAAGATTTGACGAAATCAGAAGTCGTCAAAATGAAGCTAAAAACCAATTTCAAACAAATCATGCAAGAAAATTTTAATAAAAAAAAACTCAATACGACGAATGAAGGGTTGCCTGGTAGAAATTGCTACCTTAGCAATAAGGCCGCCTTTTGTTTTAATTATGTTTGTTGTATTATCTTGTGTGCAATACGGTATATTCTATTCTATTCTATACAACAACAACCAAAAAAATAATCGTTTCAGCCTGTAGACGTCCACTGCTGGACAAAGGCCTCTTCCAAAGATCTCCACAATGATCGGTCCTGCGCTGCCCGCATCCAGCGGCTTCCCGCGACCCTCACCAGATCATTGATAATATTATTAATTGTAATAATAATAGTCCGCAAGAACACATACTTCAGTTTCACATCCAGATCTCCAGCACTGAAACAAATAATAAGAATTTAAAGTAATTTTCTTTATTAATGTTATAAAGAAAGAGGAAAGGTTTGATTGTTTGCATCGAATAGGCTCCGAAAAATTCTTTCACTGTTCAGAAGCTACACATAGGCTATATATATTTTTTTTTAATTAGGGATCCAACAATCAATCAATCTTTAGTAAAACTTCAATAATGTAACCCAAGGTGTAAAAATACCTATAATATTCACACACACACACACACACACACACACACACACACACACACACACACACACACACACATATACACACACACACCACACATACACACATCCACATATCCATATATTATTTATTTATTTATTTATTTTATTTCTATTTTTGAATAGGCTCTGAAACTACTGAACAGATTTTGATGAAACTTGGCGCAAAGATAGAATGGGAAAGAACATAGGTTACGATTTACCGCGGAAAAAATCTCATTATCACGAGAAAATTTGTTGAAGCTGGCGGAGTTGGCACAAAGATAGATTAGACCTTGCGGAAGAACATTGGCTAACTTTTACCGCAGGGAAATTCCTCATTCCCACGGGAAAAAATATTAACGCGAGCAGAGCCGCGGCGGGAAGCTAGTTTATCAATAACTGTAGAAAAACAAAGAACTATTAGAATAAACTAACTAACGAATTTTTCTCGAAAAACTGTGTAGGTACGTAAGCTGAACACGCGCTCCGAGATTCACTCCTTTATTCAACAGACATAGGAACGGTGCAAAGTCCAAAGTGTTCAGCTCAGATTTCCTTTAACTGTACAACTTGGTCGCAAAATACTTTTTTCTTAGAGAGAATCCCTTACTTATTATTTCTCACTTACTTCGCTCAGGCTTTTTAATAACTTCCTGTACTGAAGATTTTACTACAGATTTTTTTGTCTTTGTCATGGTCTAAAAAAACAAGGTCTTCTACTCGGACTGTCAAATTTCACACAAGCCTACGTCATCATGCTGTTCATCCTTGTCGAATGCGTATCATTTGACAAGGATGAACAGCAGATGACGTAGGCTTGTGTCACGTCACGTGGTCGGAGTGTTAGACCTTATTTTTTCAGACCATGGTCTTAATCATACTCACTCTCGCTTGGCACATTCCGTCGTCACACTGCAATGACAACAATTTAATTTTTATTCGCTAACACAAGGTATATTTTTCGCCAAATTTTGTCGACGGAATCATTGCTGTAATAAATAATAAAACATGTCGGTCTATATTCTCTTTATATATAAAAATTACGTGTCACGTTGTTTGTCCGCGATGAACTCTTAAACTGCTGAACGGTTTTAAAATTTGATTTGCACACCGTGTGCAAATCGACCCAACTTGAAATATATGATAGCTTACATTTCAATTTATAGTTGCAATGTCTCATTCCCTCGGGAAAAACTGTTAACGCGGGCGAAGCCGCGGCGGAAAGCTAGTAATCACTACATAGTATAAAACAAAGTCGCTTTCTTTGTCCCTATGTCCCTATGTCCCTCCCTTTGTACGCTTAAATCTTTAAAACTACGCAACGGATTTTGATGCGGTTTTTTTTAATAGATAGAAGGATTCAAGAGGAAGGTTTATATGTATAATACATGCATAATATACTTAAGAATAATCCACAATAACCATTTTCCCGTGCGGAGCCGGGGCGGGTCGCTAGTCTATATAATAAAACTATAAAGGTCGTCTGTACATATTATGTACCAACGCGGCCAGGGGCGGCTCGAGGGAGCCTCGAACCTAGACCTGTCGCGTCGATACGGAAAAAGATCGTGAAGGAGACAACGCCTTAGGGGCTCCGTCTCTGATTAAATACTAGTTTTGAACCCGGTTACTTATGGATGTAATCGTTATACGAGTCAAGTCAAAACCCTTGGGTGGCTCAATAATTCAAACACCAGGGTTTATGAAGGCAAAAAATGCCCTGACAGCTACCCGAAAAAAGGAAGAGTACAATTTCTGTTTTTAAATAAAAAAATGTCTTTTTTTTATTGACCTAACCTATGCTTGTGTCGTAAAGGTACGACCAATCAAGCTTCACTGGACTTGCGGGGAAGCGGATGGCTCTACCCCAAAGTAGTCATGTACCAACGCGTCTAGGGGCGGCTCAAGGGAGCCTCAAACCTAGGCCTAGTGCGTTGATAAGGAGAAACATCGTGAAGGAGACGACGCTTGAGGGGCTCCGTCTCTGATTATTAGTTTTGATTCTGGCCGCGCCCCCGCCGACGGGTTACGGACGGGCATTGTTACCTGAAGGGTAATTGTCACCTGAAGGGAATTAAAATATCATACCGTAGGAATATCTGGTTTGCGGAAGTTTTCTCCAAGAGCAGTTTCGAAGACGAGCCAGTCACCTTCTTTTAGTAATGTGGTGTTGACATTCCTCATCATGGTCTTGACAGCCGTGTCTGGCCCGGGTTCATTTGATACCACCGCCGTTGTTGATGGCCGTGTTGTCGTCTGCATATTACAGTACCTAAATTAATTAGAGATACTGCCCAGTCAAAGAGTATCTAACATTATATAGCTACCCGATTCTATCAACAACACCTCAGTGATTTTGTATTGAAATTGTAACGACCGTGACCCTATGAAATTGGAAACTATGCAAACAGATCGTAGAAAGATGTTTTCTATGTATATAAAGGCTTATAAGAAATTTTTCGAAAAATCTATAAAAAGCGATAAATTAGTAAATGAGGGACAAGCCTATGTTAAAACATCTAATTGGAATCTAGTAAGCTTGATACAGAACCATTAAAACGTATATGGAACTAATTTGGAAATTTACATTTTCACTTTATACGTTCCTGTATTGAGCTGAATTTTGTAAGTCCACTTTATACGTTCCTGTATTGCCAGCGTGACAAACCTTAATAACTCAAAAACTAAAAGAGATACAGCAATTCTGATTACTGATTTGGAATCAGGATAAGGGATACTATCTAAGATATAAGTTTGAGCAATTTGATGGTTTTATGTTATTTTGGGCGGACCGTCGTTTCGTGTCGTCCGTATATGTAGGGCGAGGGAAGCCGATGTGCCTTAGACGAAAGTCGGTAGTCGGTTTCAAAGTGGGAGGGGTGTTTTACATTCACAGTGGAAAGTAAAACGTATACCTACTCGCGGAAGCACCACTGGTACAACAGATCCGCAAAAATAGCGAGAAATTTGCTATTCATATGTCCACAGGCAACTCGACTCGCCCCGTCATCTCAGCTCCGCTGTTATTGACCGAGATAAACGCCTGTATGAGTTAGTAGAGTGGAAAATTTGGATTCTCGAAAGCTCTGTCGGAAAGTCGATCTATATGTTGTACATAAACACGACTCATATAAGAGTTATGAAATATGATTTGGATGTACGTGAAGGAAGCCGTGATGGTGGACACGGTAGCAGGGTCTATTGAGTGATCAAGTACTGGATGTAAAAGCGAACTCGCCGAGCCGTGTTCTATGCCCCCGAAGTAATTCGACATAGTACTGAGGTCGCTGTTCCGGTCAATGAGTTTCCGAAGTGGGAAGCTGGGTAGTCTGACGCCTGCCGTGGTTGGTCAGCACGATCGCTCGATTCACCTTAACCATTTTGTATTTCATAACGAGTGTATACTCAAACCGTGTCTGACGTTTGAAGACGTGGTATATAAGGTTGGCGATTGTCTATCGAGCTGTACGAGTCGCAAGATTATGTCGCTTGAATGACGATTGACGACCTACCTCTATTGATTTATTTCTTTAGAGAGGCATTTGAAGATAGCTCTGTTTCTGAGCGATATGTCGAATGTTTGATGTTCTTATGCTTGTATAAAAGTAAAGTAAATGATACTCGATATACATTTACAGAATACTGATCAGAGATTGTGGGTACTAGGATCGGAGGCATAGTCGGCGCTAGCTGACGAAACCGTAAGCACAAGATCTGTGTTTGGATCCCGCGAGGATAGTGAGTGGCTGATACTTCGGTGTTAGATCCACTGTAAAGTAAAGTTCCATTATGAAGAGATTGTGGTGAGGGACCCTCTTCAGGAACTTAGAACATCATTCAGACGAACGTTTCAGCTTGTTCAGAGTGGTCTCTTATGCAGGGAAGCAATTCCTATTCGAACGCTACAGGAAGCAATTCCTAACTCGAACGCTATCAGCCCTACCTTTGGTGGAGTGCTGGGACTGGCCTCCTTAGCGGCTAGTCTGTCAGACTTTAAACGACATTGCAGTGTAAACTGTTTGGAAGGTTCAGAATACCCTTGAGGTGTAGTCCTTCTGTGATTGTTCGCCCTGCCCTGTCCGGTCTTGGCTTGAACGATCGCTTGCTAGACGCGACTGCTTGGAGAGTTCCCTTGTCTGAGTGATGAGTAGCTTCTTGCCTCTGATGGTGAGATAATTATCTTGCCTAGGAGAAGAGAATGTCTCTTGTCTGATGACGAGATGATCTTTCTGTTGCGGACGATGTTTAGATCGTCGGACTCGACCTCGGTCTTGAGTCTGATTGCAACCTTCCCACATTACGATATTGGCTTCGGCCTTTGTTGTATTATTCCTATCCACTATACGAGCACCTGCTTCGGTGGGTTAGCTTGTCGACTGCGGTCGCAACGATCAGGCATTGGTTCGCCATGCAAGACCTGCAACAATCGGACTCACAATCCGCAACAATCGGCTTCGGCTGCACCGAGAGATCAGATGGCATTGTCCTTTGGGATAGAGATCTCTAGTAAAGGGGCGGGCTTCGGCTCGCCCTTTTCTTTCACTTGATAAATTATATATTTATATATTTATTGGTGGATTGGAGCCTCCTAGACCAGATGTATTCCCGGTGCAGATCGGGATACTGTATGACTAGCAGTATCATTAGAGAACCTAGGCGACAGTATTCTTGAGCGATTGTTTGACTGTAGCACTAATGTAGTTCTTTTAGGAACTTTATGTAAGTGTGTCTGCACGCACTTACATCCGAGCGGGATTCGACGATAGGAGATAGTTCTCAGTCTAACAATTAAAGATTGGTCTCCACATTGTCGGTCCTACTCCATCTATTTATTTTTTAAACTTTCATATATTCCTACAACTGATGTTTGTAGTTCTTATTAGAATAACAATTATCAGGTATCAGACAGAAGTGATCCCGCTGTTATAATAGAGGATCCATTTTAAATGAAATTAATCTTTGTTGTCCTTTTCAGGATTGCGAGGATAATTCAAAAGGAGAATCACAGGATGATCTCAGAGCAGCGATCAGGGGCGATACGCTGAAAGGAAACCAAAATAAATTCAGTTTCTAAAACTAACCTCGAGAACGAGCGGGGTGGGAAGATAGCTAGGAAATACATAATTTTGTACTGAGTGCATTTGTTGTTATTTAGTAGTTAGCTTCCCAAACGAAAGAAAAATATTCACACTGAGATGTCTAAAAGAATGTGGGTTACTCTCACAAAGTGGTTTGGATCCACCACTAGATGATCGATGGCCTATTTGATTATTATTATAAGAACAGTAATGTTCAGTTACAATTTGGTGCCGTGACCAGGATATGTATTATCATCTAGGTAATGCATGGAATGGTCAGGCTAAGAGTGGAAAAGTGGCGATAGCCACAATTTGTTGCGTGTGAAATGGAAAGATAATCAAGGTGTGAATATTTCATAATCCTAAACCTATTCAGGCCTCAAGGTATTATTATCTGAAGCTATTTTGGAAGGTAATACGTTGAAGACTGGATTTTAGCTTATCTGGTAGAAAGGGACTAATGGGTTATC
This sequence comes from Teleiodes luculella, assembly GCA_948473455.1. NCBI lineage: Eukaryota > Metazoa > Arthropoda > Insecta > Lepidoptera > Gelechiidae > Teleiodes > Teleiodes luculella. The sequence goes on from OX419607.1 coordinate 6,995,183, forward strand.
CTTTTGTTTCAGATAGCTGTTGATGAGTGAGTGGCACACGTTCCGGCGGTAAATAGGAGGTGCCTAGAGAAATCGCGATCGTGAGCGTCGAAGATAGTGTGATAGTGAAAACAGTGCTAGGATCGAAACGGACGATATAGTGAAGTCGATAACGGACGGCATTTTGTTTTATTTTATTAGGCTAGGATCGAAACGGACGATATTATAGTGTTAGAGTAGGTTTAGTTTCTTATTAATTTTCATTTTACGTTTTTATTCTTTTATTATCATTATTATCTTTTATTATTAGTAGATTAGGTTAGGCTAGGGAAACATGATGGACGGAGAGGAGGAGAGAATGTCTGGAGAGGAGGAAGAGACTTATGAGCAAGAACCTCCACGCAAAAGAGCGAAGAGGGCTAAAAATAAAGGCAAGAAAGGAAAGAAGGGTAATGGAGCCCGAAATGGAGAGGCAGAGGAAGTGCCAAGAAATAGCAACGAATTTACGTTGCTATATAAGATGCTAAAGCGAACAAACAAAGAACTCACCGATAAAATATTAGAACTTCAAGGGGACCTTACAAAGGCCACACAAGCTCAAAAGGAGTTGGAAGTTCAAGTACATAGAGGGACGGGGGCTGATGAAGGCAGCGGCACCTCGTCCCCATTTGGTGACTCAAAGAAAGTCATGTACCATATCACAAATCTGAATTCCACAAAACCAAAGTTTTATGGATTGAACATGAAGGATAAGACTGGGAAGGTAGTGCACCCAGTATCTTTCCTGGAAGACCTTACGGTCTATTTAAAGAAAATTCCAGTGCATGGACAAGAATTGGAAATTGTCTTGGAATGCCTAGAAGGCGAAGCAAAAGACTGGGCCAGAATCTATAAGTGCCGCTGGCTCAAGTTTGATGATTTCAAATCCGACTTCTTAGGAACCTATTGGGGAGAAGTCGAACAAAACAAGGTGCGAAGAGAGATTGTATCCAACAAATGGGATAAGGAAAAACATCCAACAATGCTAAGCCATTTCTTGGCTCTAGCTGGTCAAGTTAACTTACTGACCTTCAAGATACCTGAAAATCAGTTAGTATCTGATATAATGTTCCATTATCCGAAAAATGTCCAACAAATGTGGTCGATTGTCCGTAAGGATACAATATTGGCAGCAACCGAGTTCTTAAAGAACATTGATATGATAAATCAAACGAAGGAAGAACCAACAAAGGCGCTTATACCAACAGGGAAAGCCCAAGATGGAGGACGACGACAGCAAGCAAAGTTGAAGTTTTATAATAATTGGAGACGACCGAGGGAGACACTGAACGGCGGTAGCGGTGCGAGAGCGGAGAGGCCGGCCACCGGGATTGCGTCAGCGGCGGCTGTGCAGATGGACCCCCCAGTTGAAGCCAATTTAAACTAAACCCTGCTGCTTGCGTTGCCCCTGTTCAAGTGGCTAGTACAATAAATGTTGGGGGGCTGCCGGATTTGGATTCGCTTTCGAAAGGATATTATATCATGAAAAGACAAGGGTGGATACCAGGTCAACCCTTGGGAAAAACCATACCAGGGATATTAAAGCCTATACAGGCTAAAGGACAAATTGGTCGAGCTGGATTGGGATATGAGAACAATGATGAAGAACTTATATCCGGGTTGATACAAACCCGTTTTGAGTTGCTTTTAGCTGAAAAAACTGTTGCACATAAATCAGCGAAAACTGTTTTTCATGATGAACAAAGAAATAGAGAGCTTGTAGAAGGATTGAGACCTGATGTTTACGTGGAGTGCGAAGGACTTGGAGTCTTGGCTTTGTTAGACACCGGCGCAGAGATAACCTGCATATCCGAGAATTTGTACAAGGAATTAAAAGCATTAAATGAGCGAATCCCTTTGATCCCGGTCAAAGGATTCCAGATAAAGGGGGCTGTGGGACCCCGATCCTCTAAAGTAAATGCACAAGTCATTTTAACAGTCAAATTGACAGAAGGAATTACAAAAGAAATTCCATTCTTAATAGTGCCGGGTTTGACGAGGCCAATGATTCTAGGATTCGATTTTATGTGTCAACATCAGGTCCGAATCCAGTTGGATACAGTTGTTGGGATGTACATCAACTTTGGCGCAGAACCAATTTTTATTCCATTTAAAAATTATAAAAGTTTGATTGAAAATAACAAAGTTGATTCCTTGATTTGTAATTTAAATGTTGATTTTGATCATTCAAAAATCCAGATTGGGATGGAGTTGGACACGGAAGGAATGGAGAGACTTAAAGCCCTGTTGGACAAGTACGGCTCCTTGTTTTCAACCAAGTTGGGCAGAGCGAATTGCTATGAACACAAAATTATTATGAAGAACGATGCACCTATTGTTAAACAATCGTATCCAGTACCCTATGCATACAAAGCTAAGGTAGCTGAAAAATTGAAGGAAATGGAAGAGATGGGGATCATCTCGAGGTGTTCAACACCTTATAGCAGTCCATTGACCTTTGCTATGAAAAAAGATGGCTCTGTACGAGTATTACTGGACGCCAGAGGCATTAACCAACATATGGTGGCGGAGACGGAGAAACCACCAATGCAATTAGACGTGCTGAACTCGTTCCATGGAGCGAAGTTCATTACGACAATTGACCTGAACAATGCATACTTCCAGATACCAATAAATGAACAAGGGAAACAATACACAGGCTTTACTTTTGATGGGAAGAGCTATGTGTACAATGTCTTACCTATGGGCTTGAAAACTTCTGTTGGAAGCTTTTCACGTGCGATGGATGTGATATTAGGTCCCGATGTTAGAGAGTTTTGTGTCAACTATCTGGATGACTTAGCTATCATAACGACGGGGACTATAGATACTCATCTTGAACATATTGAAGCAGTCCTCCAGAAGCTGTTGAAAGCTGGACTTACTTGCAATTTGCAGAAATGCGAATTCATATGCAAGGAGGTAAAGATGTTGGGTTTTATTATTTCCACCGAAGGGATAAGGACTGATCCTGAAAAGATACGAGCGATACGCGAATTTCCTGTTCCTAAGAAGGTTAAGCAAGTTCGCGCCTTCCTTGGCTTGTGCAACTTCTACAGGAGATTTATTCCTGATTATAATAGAAGTATTCTGCCACTATGTGACGTCTTAAAGAAAGGACGAAGATGGGAGTGGACAGAAAGGGAACAACGAGCATTTGAGAATCTCAAAGAAAGATTCATACAAACGATAATGTTACATCATCCAGACTTTTCTGAACCGTATTATGTCCAGACGGACTGTTCGGGCATCGGATTAGCTGGAGTGTTGTATCAGAAAGACAAAGATGGAAATCCAAAAATATTGGGATTTCATAGCAAGTCATTGAAAGGCGCAGAATTAAACTGGACCACTACGGAACAGGAATTTTATGCAGTTATCAGCACGATCAAGAAGTTTGAGACTTATCTTCGAGGTGCGAAATTTTATATCTTGACCGATCACAAGGCTCTTCTGTTCATTCAAAACATGAAACTGTATAACAGTCGAGTCACACGCTGGATATTGTTCTTGGAACAATTTGATTATTCTATTGAGCATGTCGCAGGACGACTGAACACCGCAGCTGATGTACTTTCACGATATTTGCCAAATAGCGAGTTTGTACAAGAGGAAAAGGTGAGATGCCCAGAAATAGCGTACATGTGTACAGAGACGTCTCCAAAATTATGTAACAAACTGATGCAATTGGAAAGATTGCAGAGAGAGGATCAGTTTTGTAAAAACATGATAGATATTTTGGAAGACCCAACGAACGTGAACTCTGCGGAGTCACGTTATTTTATTAAAGGGAAAATACTCAAACTCTGGTTTGGGAACAAGGAGGTAATTGTATTACCTGAAGTATTGCGAACAGAAATGATTACACAAGTACATCAAGAAATGGGACATCAAGGTGCTTATAAAACTATAAGTTACCTCAGAACTCGATTTTATTGGCCAAATTTATCAAGAGAAGTGAAAGCAGTGGTGAGCAAATGTCATGTATGCCAGCTCGCAAAATGCAATAACTTTAAATATGTGGGACCTTGTCAGTCGATTGTCACTCAGAACATTGGGGATTTAGTAATGGCAGATTTGTATGGACCGTTACCATCTGGAGTACGTGGGTATCAGCATATACTCGTGATCCAGGATACGTTCAGTAAATTTGTAAAACTATATCCTCTTAGAAGAGCGACAGCACAAGGATGCATAGCGAAGATGTTGCAATTTGCAAATATAATCAAACCAAAAGCAGTGATGACCGACAATGGAAGACAGTTTATTAGCTCTGTGTGGAAACAGAAGTTGAAGGAGATTGGTGCCCATACTGTTTACACCACAGTGAGAAACCCTCGGCCTAACACAACCGAAAGGGTGAATAAAGAACTGGGAAGAATGTTCAGGACATATTGTCATAAAAGACATTCAAGCTGGGCTACAGAACTACCAGCGATTGAAGTGTTATATAATAACACCAGACACGATAGTACAGGCTACACGCCTTGTGAAATAATGTATGGAAAATCCATATCATTTTCTTTTGATGACTACATTGAGAATGTAGAACCAGACTTACATGTGGAAGAAATAAGAAAAGAGGTTCGAAAGAACTTACAAAAACAAAGTGAATATAGACGAACAAAATTTGACCGAACTCATAGATTGAAAAGGTTCGAGATTGGAGACTTGGTGAAAGTGCGACGATGGACACAATCTAATAAAATGGACAAAGTGATCAGTAAGTTTGATTTACTGTATGAAGGACCATACAAAGTTGTCTCCATTCCTTTCGACAATGTCTATATTCTGGAAGATCCCAAGACTGGATTAATTAGAGGGAAATTCAATACTATTCATTTGTCCACTTATTATAAATGATTGTAAATATTGAGATTATAATTGTGTCCTATTTTTATTGCCTGACTAATTTGTTTAATTTGTTTTTGTAGTTTATGCTGTTGATTATTGAAAATGTTGAAATGTTGTAAATAATGTCTTTTATATCCTTATATTGCCTGAATGTTTAAACACAGTTTTAATTGGAAATTGTAGTTAATGCTTAAAAACAATTGAGAATCTGTAGATTCAATAAATGTTAATGACTTATGTGAAAGGAAACATTGTCATTGGTGCAGTTCACCTGCGAATTCTGTGTTACACAGAGTTCACAGGTGCACTGAACTGAGTTGGAAATGTAGATACTTAATGCTCGAAAATAAGTGAGAATCTGGAGATTCAATAAATGTTAATGACTTATGTAAAAAGGGAAACATTGTCATTGGTGCAGTTCACTTGAGAGTTCTGTGTTACACAGAGCCCTCAGGTGCACTGAACTGAGTTGAAAATGTAGATTCAACTATTTGATTTGGGAAAACCCCATTTGAAACTCTGTGAAGTTAATGTATGAAAATGTTTTGTGAAAACATTGTAATAAATATAATTCAGCTGCAAGTTCTGTGTTACACAGAAATATCAAGTGCATTGAACCGAGTTGAATTATAGATTCAACCATTTGTCTGTGAAGTTGTATAAAGTCTATTCGATCTAATTTGTGATGTTACATAATATTAAGTACATTGAAATTGTAATATTCTAATAAAATTTTGAAAAAAAAAAAAAGAGAAAAGAAAAGAAAGAAAAAGGAAACAACTGTGAGCATAGCCGATGGAGTAAGGGAGTGGCACAATCATATCGATTGTGGAGATGGAAGCTGGGTTAAAGGCTTTTCTTTTTCCTTTTTGAGAGATAAAAATCTCTAAGCATATCTAGTAAGTAATAAAGTGATCTTGAGCTTGAATCACTATGAAGGTTTTTAAGACAGCCGAAGTTGAGATACAATGGATGTGGTTGTTGGGGAAGGAGGTGGCCACTATGGGGAGGGTTAGAGTTTGGGAAAAGTATACTATGTATGGCGAGAGAAATGATTTTTATGCCATTTAAGGATTTTTGAACCTAAATAAAGATCATGAGAAATACTTAAACAGTATTTTATTTTATATATTAAAATATGAGAAAAGTATACTTTGATTGCTTGGAAAAATGATTTTTATGTCATTTAAGGATTTTTAAAGTCTAAATAAAGATTATGTGAAATACATTATTAGTATTTCATTTTTTTTTTTACCTATTAATTTGATTTGATATGGTTGAATTGTGGGTGTATTGACCGACCTGAATGTTTAATTGTTTTAAACAGTTTCAGATGGAGCGAAGTTGACGAGGGTGGTGAGAGCATTGGTTAGTAGCGCATAGCGAGGGCCGATGTTGAAAAGCATGAAAAATACTTATTGAGGGATAAGTATGGAAACTCAATGGTTCAAATATGGATGGAGCGAAGAAAATGTATTTGTAATGAAAATGAATTATAAATTGAGTGCAATTGTTATGTATTATGATTGAAATAAAAGCATTTGAAGCAAGTACCTCGAGTGGGGGAAATGAAATTATAATACTAATAAAGATAATGACTAATAGGAAATAAGTATTTTAAAATTTATCTCCAGTAAATTCCGACAAATTTTGGGGGCTGGATGTAACGACCGTGACCCTATGAAATTGGAAACTATGCAAACAGATCGTAGAAAGATGTTTTCTATGTATATAAAGGCTTATAAGAAATTTTTCGAAAAATCTATAAAAAGCGATAAATTAGTAAATGAGGGACAAGCCTATGTTAAAACATCTAATTGGAATCTAGTAAGCTTGATACAGAACCATTAAAACGTATATGGAACTAATTTGGAAATTTACATTTTCACTTTATACGTTCCTGTATTGAGCTGAATTTTCTAAGTCCACTTTATACGTTCCTGTATTGCCAGCGTGACAAACCTTAATAACTCAAAAACTAAAAGAGATACAGCAATTCTGATTACTGATTTGGAATCAGGATAAGGGACACTATCTAAGATATAAGTTTGAGCAATTTGATGGTTTTATGTTATTTTGGGCGGACCGTCGTTTCGTGTCGTCCGTATATGTAGGGCGAGGGAAGCCGATGTGCCTTAGACGAAAGTCGGTAGTCGGTTTCAAAGTGGGAGGGGTGTTTTACATTCACAGTGGAAAGTAAAACGTATACCTACTCGCGGAAGCACCACTGGTACAACAGATCCGCAAAAATAGCGAGAAATTTGCTATTCATATGTCCACAGGCAACTCGACTCGCCCCGTCATCTCAGCTCCGCTGTTATTGACCGAGATAAACGCCTGTATGAGTTAGTAGAGTGGAAAATTTGGATTCTCGAAAGCTCTGTCGGAAAGTCGATCTATATGTTGTACATAAACACGACTCATATAAGAGTTATGAAATATGATTTGGATGTACGTGAAGGAAGCCGTGATGGTGGACACGGTAGCAGGGTCTATTGAGTGATCAAGTACTGGATGTAAAAGCGAACTCGCCGAGCCGTGTTCTATGCCCCCGAAGTAATTCGACATAGTACTGAGGTCGCTGTTCCGGTCAATGAGTTTCCGAAGTGGGAAGCTGGGTAGTCTGACGCCTGCCGTGGTTGGTCAGCACGATCGCTCGATTCACCTTAACCATTAATATTTCATAACGAGTGTATACTCAAACCGTGTCTGACGTTTGAAGACGTGGTATATAAGGTTGGCGATTGTCTATCGAGCTGTACGAGTCGCAAGATTATGTCGCTTGAATGACGATTGACGACCTACCTCTATTGATTTATTTCTTTAGAGAGGCATTTGAAGATAGCTCTGTTTCTGAGCGATATGTCGAATGTTTGATGTTCTTATGCTTGTATAAAAGTAAAGTAAATGATACTCGATATACATTTACAGAATACTGATCAGAGATTGTGGGTACTAGGATCGGAGGCATAGTCGGCGCTAGCTGACGAAACCGTAAGCACAAGATCTGTGTTTGGATCCCGCGAGGATAGTGAGTGGCTGATACTTCGGTGTTAGATCCACTGTAAAGTAAAGTTCCATTATGAAGAGATTGTGGTGAGGGACCCTCTTCAGGAACTTAGAACATCATTCAGACGAACGTTTCAGCTTGTTCAGAGTGGTCTCTTATGCAGGGAAGCAATTCCTATTCGAACGCTACAGGAAGCAATTCCTAACTCGAACGCTATCAGCCCTACCTTTGGTGGAGTGCTGGGACTGGCCTCCTTAGCGGCTAGTCTGTCAGACTTTAAACGACATTGCAGTGTAAACTGTTTGGAAGGTTCAGAATACCCTTGAGGTGTAGTCCTTCTGTGATTGTTCGCCCTGCCCTGTCCGGTCTTGGCTTGAACGATCGCTTGCTAGACGCGACTGCTTGGAGAGTTCCCTTGTCTGAGTGATGAGTAGCTTCTTGCCTCTGATGGTGAGATAATTATCTTGCCTAGGAGAAGAGAATGTCTCTTGTCTGATGACGAGATGATCTTTCTGTTGCGGACGATGTTTAGATCGTCGGACTCGACCTCGGTCTTGAGTCTGATTGCAACCTTCCCACATTACGATATTGGCTTCGGCCTTTGTTGTATTATTCCTATCCACTATACGAGCACCTGCTTCGGTGGGTTAGCTTGTCGACTGCGGTCGCAACGATCAGGCATTGGTTCGCCATGCAAGACCTGCAACAATCGGACTCACAATCCGCAACAATCGGCTTCGGCTGCACCGAGAGATCAGATGGCATTGTCCTTTGGGATAGAGATCTCTAGTAAAGGGGCGGGCTTCGGCTCGCCCTTTTCTTTCACTTGATAAATTATATATTTATATATTTATTGGTGGATTGGAGCCTCCTAGACCAGATGTATTCCCGGTGCAGATCGGGATACTGTATGACTAGCAGTATCATTAGAGAACCTAGGCGACAGTATTCTTGAGCGATTGTTTGACTGTAGCACTAATGTAGTTCTTTTAGGAACTTTATGTAAGTGTGTCTGCACGCACTTACATCCGAGCGGGATTCGACGATAGGAGATAGTTCTCAGTCTAACAATTAAAGATTGGTCTCCACATTGTCGGTCCTACTCCATCTATTTATTTTTTAAACTTTCATATATTCCTACAACTGATGTTGGTAGTTCTTATTAGAATAACAATTATCAGGTATCAGACAGAAGTGATCCCGCTGTTATAATAGAGGATCCATTTTAAATGAAATTAATCTTTGTTGTCCTTTTCAGGATTGCGAGGATAATTCAAAAGGAGAATCACAGGATGATCTCAGAGCAGCGATCAGGGGCGATACGCTGAAAGGAAACCAAAATAAATTCAGTTTCTAAAACTAACCTCGAGAACGAGCGGGGTGGGAAGATAGCTAGGAAATACATAATTTTGTACTGAGTGCATTTGTTGTTATTTAGTAGTTAGCTTCCCAAACGAAAGAAAAATATTCACACTGAGATGTCTAAAAGAATGTGGGTTACTCTCACAAAGTGGTTTGGATCCACCACTAGATGATCGATGGCCTATTTGATTATTATTATAAGAACAGTAATGTTCAGTTACAAAATATTATTGTTTTCCGTCAGTTTCGACTAATAGAAGTCACTAAGGTCTGTTTATTTTTAAAAGTTTAATAAAGATATTGAATGAAAGAAAAAAATTATTAAATAAATCTTATATATATGTCGGAGATTGAAGCCGGATTGATCGTTTAAATCGATTGTAAACATCGATGACAGTTTTTATTTTACTTTCTCGAGTATCAGAGGGTAGAATCAATATAGTTGACCGGTGTGAAGTTGGCGCGGTGACGTTTGGCAGGAGGCCCTACTACCGGGAGTGGGACCGGCTGGTTCACTCACATAAATAGCGCTGCTCAGGGCGGGCGAGCCCTCTGGGTAGATCTGCAGCCGCGTTGATAACTTTGTGTGTCTGAGAGTGTGATTCTGGTGGACGTACTGGTCCGGTTTGTTTTGTGATGTGTGATTCGATGTGTGATCTGGATGTATGTTGAAATAATGGTTGTTGGAATATTGTTTGTACCACAGTCCAGTGGTGTCTGTAAACCGTGAGTAAAGTGATCTAATTATCGTGTCGCTAGCAAGGTTGGCTAGGTTCTGTATTCGTATGGTGTTAGCTATGGCATTGTTATCATGACCGCGGGTAGAGTAACTGTAATATGGTCGAGTTACATAAGGTCCGGGCGGGGAGGCCCCTTGGTTGGCCAGTTTGTAAATGTTCAGTGTTTCCATGCCAGTTTCCCCTTATGGCATTTTGATGGTGCTCGGATCTACCTAAACCCCTTTTAGGGATTGATTAGGTCCCGATCGTTCATGATAACAAGCAACCGAGTCTATGGTGGTATAGTGTGTTCCAATTGTGATGGAATTCGATATAGTTGGTATAGTCTGTTTCAATTATGACGGCATTCGATATAGTGGGTATAGTCTGTTTCAATTGTAATGACAATCGACATAGTTTGTATAGTGTGTTCAAATTGTGACCACAATTGGTATAGTCCAGACAAAGATAGTGTACGATGGTTCTGAAAAGTTATTGTAGCATACGCCCACGCTTAGCGTACTTTCTCGTGTAGCCCTTTGCGGGTTTCCTTTATTTATTTGCTTTCCCCACCACCGTTTTGTCTCCATTTCCGACATATAAAATTCTCGTGTCACAGTGTTCGATTCCATACTCCTCCGAAACGGCTAGACCGATTCTCATGATAAATGAGTTGAAGCGAATTTTGTGAGAAAAGCGAGAATTGTGAGCGTATTCAGTTGAGCGTATTCAGTAGGTCTGAGAATCGGCCAACATCTATTTTTCATCCCCAAAAAAAAAAAAAAAACAAATAAAAAAAAACAACGCGGGCGTAGCCGTGGGCGGACAGCTAGTAGATTTATAGATTTACAGAAATTTTGTGAGCGTATTCAGTAGGTCTGAGAATCGGCCAACATCTATTTTTCATCCCCAAAAAAAAAAAAAAAAAAAAACAAATAAAAAAAAACAACGCGGGCGTAGCCGTGGGCGGACAGCTAGTAGATTTATAGATTTACAGTTTTTTTTATTAGATGTTTTGACTCACCGAGGCCAATGCTTTGGACAATCTTCCGAGGTCCAAATCGATAATAGGAACGAAAAGTGTGCCCTGAAAAAGGACAAAACACTTAAATTAAAATGTAACTGATAATGTTACTTAAATGATTAAATCACCTTTTTTATCATAGGTTTTTTAAAAACCTTCTGTAGTTTAAACTCAACCATGACAATAAATTGGAAATCATTTACATTTAGAACAATAAATACTTACTTACTTAGTATTACTTACTTACTTACTTACTTAATCAAAAACCCTTTATCTTGATGAAATAATGCATATATGATGAAACAATGAAAGGGGGACCAATTTCTAACTTAGAAAGTGCTGTTAAAAAGTTATTTTATACTTTCTGATTTAGAATTGAATCAAGCCAACGTAACTCATCCCGTTGGTTGGTGTCGTTGGAGGCGAATAAAAATTATAGCCTAGGCTAGCAGAATTTACCTTTATTACCAAATAACGACAAGTGTTGTAACACATCCCGTCTTTTTACAAGGGACTGGATTTATTCCAGCTGAATTTAAAAGTAAAAATATTTATTTTTAACTTTAGGATATTTACGTCAATAACATCTTCTTTTCTGGCGAGTTTAAAAAATTTGGCATCTTCTGCCGTGCTGTATGGGCTGTAACAGTTTAGCTAATGAAAGTAGACAATTGATGAAATTGGAAAACATTATACTGGCAACAAAGTTAAATCGAAAAAAAAGTATCAAATTAGGTAAATCCGTGTAGAATCAGGGTTGCCAGGATGTTTTTTTTCAAATTTGCCGCGTTTTTTCATTGTCTTCTTTCAATAGCCAAACTCTACAGGAGACTTATTCCATACTCACATTGATTTTCAACGTGCGTTGTCTCCTCGTCAAAGGATCCTAAATATAAATAGCTAAATAGTTTTACTTATTAAGTGTAGAATAGCACAACATTTACAAGCAATTACTTGCTCATCATCATCATCATTTTAGCCAAAGGATGTCCACTGCTTACTTTCTCGTGGGTCAATCATTAATATAAAAAAAAAAAAATGTGTGGGGATATCTCACACACGGCCATCTGACCCCAAAACTAGGCAGACACAGTAATTTGGGTGTCAGACACCTCATATACATAGCTACATATTATAATAAATATGTACATAACAACCAGACACAAGGCAAACACAAGTGCTAATCACACAAATGTTTGCCCTGGTCAGGGTTCGAACCCACGACCCTGTGCTTCGAAGGCAGTACTACCAACTAGGCTAAGGGGCCATCAAATATTCTGACATTGGGGCTTGTGAGGTAATTTAACCTTGAAACCCACACGATATCCACTCACACTAGAAGATGCTTAGGTACCTATAAATGTGATGTCAGCTGTCTGACACCCATAACACAGAATAAAGATACCCAGTATGTGTACTCCATATAAGAGCGCCCGAGTCGTCTTTTTGTTTTTTTTTTAATTGACCTATGCTTGTGTCGAAACGGTACGACCAATCAAGCTTCACCGGACTTGCGGGGGAGCGGAAGACTCTACCCCAAAAAAAGTCATATACCAACGCGTCTAGGGGCGGCTCAAGGGAGCCTCGGACCACGGCCTAGCGCGTTGATATTGAAAAACATCGTGAAGGAGACGACGCCTGAGGGGTCTCTGAGCCCGAGTCGTCGCACGCACACATAAGAATCATTTACATGGCCGCTAAACCATCTCCGCGGTGCAAAACTACGAAAGATGGGTTAGCGGCCGTGTAAATGATTCTTATGTGTGCGTGCGATGATTCGGGCGGTCTTGTAGGAGTGCAATTACTGGGTATCTTTCTTCTGTGCCCATAGTACAGGATCTGCCTAATTTGGGGTCAGATGACCGTGTGTGAGATATCTCCATTCGGTCCCCATATACATATTTCATTTTATGTTTCTAAGCATGCGTCTCAAACAACATAATCTTATATATAAAATTCTCGTGTCACAGTGTTCGATTCCATACTCCTCCGAAACGGCTAGACCGATTCTCATGAAATTTTGTGAGCGTATTCAGTAGGTCTGAGAATCGGCCAACATCTATTTTTCATCCCCAAAAAAAAAAAAAAACATATAAAAAAAAACAACGCGGGCGTAGCCGTGGGCGGACAGCTAGTCTTATATATAAAATTCTCGTGTCACAGTGTTCGATTCCATACTCCTCCGAAACGGCTAGACCGATTCTCGTGAAATTTTGTGAGCGTATTCAGTAGGTAGGTCTGAGAATCGGCCAACATCTATTTTTCATCCCAAAAAAAAAAAAAAACAAACAAACAAATAAAAAAAAAACAACGCGGGCGTAGCCGTGGGCGGACAGCTAGTTATAAATATATACATCGTATTTAACATGACGCGATTAGTTTAATTATGGCCACAATTCCTGACAATATACAGTAGTATTTAGGAAACTCACCGTGACTTGCGCTAGGCCGTCATTTGTTTGATTCTAAAAATGAAATAAAATTAGTATGGCGCCAAAACCAGAAAAAAAAATGGTATGTAAGATTACTAGGAGCCCTTCCGCTGCCTCACTTGAATTAAATCAGACACACAGTTATCAACCTGTTACAGTTTTAGTTATTATTGATGGTGTAGGTATAGATATTTATTTGATATCTATCTTCTTCCTCTTCTTCTTCTTCTATACTTAGTAAAACTGAAGAATCGGCGTGTCTGTATATTGATTTGTTTTTCAAAAAACTGATTATAGGTGATAAAGGGAGTGTAGCTGAATACAAAAATACAAGTTTTGAAAAAAAAAACCGTCTGTCTGTTTGTCTGTCAGTCTGTCTGTTTGTACACGCTAATCTCGGGAATTACTGGACGGATTTAATGAGCTTTACAATAATATAGTTTATACATCAGAATAACACATAGGCTACTTTTTACCGCGGGAAAATACTTCTTTCCCGTGGGAAAACCTGCGCGGGGCGGAAAGCTAGTATCATCATAAAATACTTACCGATGTGCTTCTGACCCACTTAATGGGACTACCAAAGTCGTCCTGTGAAAATTTTAATAAATTTTTATTTACAATCCTACATAGGTAAACGTGGCTTGGTTATGTTAATAATATTATTGTAAAGAAGACACTGGTATTATAATATTGTAATATTTTTATTTAAGCATATTTAAAAAAGGAGGAAAGTAAAAAAGATGCGGTCCGATGATAACCTTGGACATTGAATATATAACGGACTTTACCACAAGTCCGTTGAAGCTTGATTCGTCGTTATTTTTCGACACAAGCATTTGTCAATTCGAAAAAAATATATAACATGTACAAACTTAGAGCAACGCAGGCCTTCCGTTCCGGTATGGAAGGCCGGCGTTGCTCTAAGTGTACAAATTATGTATTATTTACCCTGTGGTATAACTAAAGTAGACAAACAACTTACCCTACTCATAATAACTTCAGCGGGTTCTTGTGGAACGAAAGGCGCTATAGGGGGAGTTGGTGATGTCTAAAAATACAAGAAATACCATTTTTTTGAGGTTGACCGATCATTTTGCAACACACACGGAAGGAGCGATACACAAAGATCGGCGTAGTAAATAAAATAAATAACCAAGTTTTGTGCTCATAGATAGATAAATAAAGTACCTGTACGCCATGAAATTCAACTGGTCGTTTATTCGCAATATATTACGTGATAATACGTACTCATGAAACTGAACAACTTTCCGTGAGTAACATAGGTTGAATGAAATCTTAAAAATAATTTTCAACTTTTCATATAAACTTCAGTCACGTGACCGGCCACTTTGTATGACAAATTGAATTTTAATTTTGAGATTTCAACCTATATTCCTTAGGGAAAATGGTTCAGTTTTATAAGTACTACCTCTATGCTAACAACAACAACAACATTTAACAACCAGTTAAATTTCACAATGTAGTATAAAGATTACAGTTTAGTAAGCACTCAACATATAAATACTGTTAAGCATTACAAAAATTAAATAGAAAAATTACGATTACAAAAGATGACGATGACGTAAAATGTAGATGTAATAATTATGAATGTTGTAAAGTGACGCTTATAATATTCATGATGCTGACGCTATCTTAAAGTTAAATGCAATTGACATAATATAAAAAAAAATAAAGCTCTTCTTACATTCTGAGTAAAAGCCAGTGGAGGTAAGTATAGATTTTGACTCTTTCCTCCGTAAAGCTGTAACAAAAATTATAACTGTATTTCATAAAAACATCACATTATTTAAAGTTTAAAGTAAAATAAAACATCACATTATTTAAAAACACATCACACACACATTATTATTTTTTTTAGTTTAAAATTTAAACTAATATTCGAGAAATTGAGGATTAGTCTCTCAGCAATGTGACTTTGGATGACTTTAATTTTTTGTGGAGAAACAAATCAACATAAATATCGATGGCAAGTTTTTCTCATAGTACATTCAAGAGCATGCTAAGCTGAATACTTTACATTTAAAACCGTGTTCCTAAGTCCATTAAATAAGAAACAGAATCGCTTTTTCAGCATACCTTGCACTAGAATGACTCGATGTATATTTGCTAATGCGCCTCTACAATAAAAGTTGGTTGGTTAAAAAAAACTAAAATTCCAGTATAATTCCAGAAAAAATCCAGTCAATGTATTGATAAAAGTATAGTTATTCTTTCTAAAAAACTCTCTTTTGATGCTAGCAGGGTAAAAGGAGTTTAATATTGCTATTATGCCGAATTATCCCCAAATATTTGCATTTTGTGCATTCGAATAAGGAATTTACTTACATTTAGCGCTCTGTTCTTTATCCGTTGGAATTGGTCCATATTGTACGGCGGTGGTGGCGATGTTGGAGCAATGGGCTGTAATGTACAATATAACCCTAAAATCTTCATAGATTATGACGTCATGATTAAAACTATACATGAAATTTGCACACGTTGTGTAGGAAAGTAATGTCTTTTTCCAAGTTCGTGGAACAAAGGTGCATAAATCGTCAAAACACATTGATGATCTGGCAATCCTGCTTGTATATAATTAATTCTTTGTCGGTGGACGTCTTTCGGCTGAGATGATGATGATGATGATGTGATGACGTAAGCAGGCATGTTTCCGCTTCGCTTGACTTAGGCGAATAAAGTACTTACCACAGTATTTACATCATAATTGTATTTTTTCATGATTCTAATGATGACACATCAATCTATTTCGGCAAAATGTAACTTTCCAAAGTTTTGAAAAAATTACCCGTTTTTCCACTGAATTCAGACAACCTCAAAACTAATTTGAAAAGTATTCAAGGTAATCGTAAAAATAGGAGCATGAACCCAATATGCCTTTAAATTTTGAGACCAAAAATAATTGAATCGATTCAGTTTTGGTGAAGAAAACAGGAGATACGAAACCTTGTTTTGGTTTTTTATAGATGAATCGGTATAAACTGCAGTTGTCCCTATCGCACTCTGCGGAGTGAGATCTGACCAGTGCGACGGCAATAGTTTGTTTCAAAAACCTATTTCTCAGTTCCTTTACAGACTAGGTACCCTCTTACACATTTACAAGGCAGTGTCCTCCTTATACCCTGAACATAAAGTCGAAAAAGAATGTTATTACTTACAGGGCTCGTGCTGGGGGCCTTCCCGCCCGCCGCAGCCAAGTCGAACATTTTGGCATAAGTTTTATACGCGGAGATTGCCTAGAACAACAAAAGCTGTCAACCTGAAGTATCTACCGCCCTAACCCGCCTGCTATTAATGCAGGGGAAATATTAAACCTTCACTCAAAAAAATACTAAATGCTTACCAAAATAGCTGAATTGCACACTAAACATTGGTTAGGTTGGGTTTAGAGTGCAAACCATTTATTTTGATGTACATTTTTTTTATGATAGGTATAGATTTAAATACATGCCTTAATCGAGATGCGCAGACAATGACACCATATGCACCAAATACTCTACACTTATGAAAAGCATTAAGCGTCAAAATACAATACAGTAACAGGACTGATACGACCCTTTTGTTCGTGCTTATGTTACTAGCGTTTGAACAGAGATCAGCGTAGGTACATTGGATTTATGTACTTGCATCATGGATATTCAATTTTTCCGGAAACGGTACTGGTTTCCGAATTTTTAAATTATTTATGTCGTAAAATAAACAAAATACAGATAAACTATCTATTTATAACGAAACAAAATCGTTTATTGTTCACACAAACCATGAATTATCGTTACAACACGTTATCGTTACAATTATTTTTAATCTTCATAAGTTTCATTTTTTATATTTGTTCTTCGAGCTCTATACAATTAAAATAAATCACCAGAAGATTTTCAATGATTTCTAATTTTAATGTTTCTTTTGACGTCTAAGATCCATTTATATGTATGTACCTACCTAGAAACCGGACCGGCATATCCATATTAGCCCAACGGCTGAGATCAATGACCTTAAATCAATCTACTTACACCGATCCCTAGTAATGAACTTAGGTATTTATTTGATTTGGTGGAAATGCTACCAAAATGATGTGAACAAGCCAATCCCATTCCATTATGTAGGTAATCCATTTATGCTTTCAAGAATTTAGTGTTTTGACTCTATCTTGATGTTGCTCCGTGGTGTAGCTGTAGAGTATTTGGTGCACGTGTAGAATATTTGGTGCTTATGGTGTTATCGCCTGTGTATCTGCATTAACAGCAGGCGAGCGTTGGTGCATCGCTTATCGCATGAATAATCATGTTATTTACTTGAATCCTTCATTATATTAATTATTTTAGAAATCAAGTGTGACTTTGAACTAACTTGTTTAGGCCCAGGGCTCGGTCCAAAACTATTGTCATTCTGGTTTTGGTATTGGTTGCCATAATATCCGCCATATTGGTTACCGTTTCCATAGCGCTGTGCAGACGCCTAAAACACAATAAAAAAGTCTACCTCAGTCTTTACCTATAACTATAACAATCCATTTGGCATAATTTCCACGCTTTATAACAGGTAGGGGCTCGCAGTTGTTTTTGATACCTTCCATATCATATTTATTGTCATTGACATACATACAGGATGTGGCCCAGAAGAACATTAATAAAAACGGAGGCTGTAATAGGTCATAAGTAATTGAATCGTTACAGTCCACACTAAAATAACATCAAATTAACAATTTAACTAACCCGCGCCACAAAACCGTCTGTTTGTCTGTGGCATCGTAGCTCTTAAACACAATCAAGCGTGTTCTTAGCTTGATCCTTTCAACAACTAGACAAGATCTGATAATCTTTGTAGATTATATCTTTTCTAGTTGTTGAAAGGATCAACTTAAACACAATCAAGCGTGTTCTTAGCTTGATCCTTTCAACAACTAGACAAGATCTGATAATCTTTGTAGATTATATCTTTTCTAGTTGTTGAAAGGATCAAGCTAAGAACACGCTTGATTGTGTTTAAGAGCTACGATGCCACAGACAAACAGACAGACACACACACACAGAGAGACACACAGGCAGACACACACTTCAAACTTATAACACCCCTCTTTTCGTCGAGGGTTAAAAAGGGCCATCATAACAGGTAAATCAAAATGCCCCTACTTAACCACTTAAGGGGCCTACATACAGGTACTAAGTGGCGCCCCCACCCTTTAAAAAATAATAACTCTAAAAATAATCAATATTTCAAAAATCTAAAACGGCGAAGAACTAGACGGTGTTCTGTAGGATAAAAGATAAAAGGGTGGCGGTGCCACTTAGCTCCTGTAGTCCCCTTAATATGCTAATATAATGAAGCGTCTAAATTTATACGACCACTCCACTAAAAGTGTCAACACTGTAAAGAAGAAGAATAAACGAGAGGAAAGATTCCACGTCATGGGATTCTAAACTTTCAAAGAAATTAGTTACTCCGTTTTGTAATCCTTGTTGTTGATAGTTCTGGCCATATCCTTGCCCATACGTGTTCATATTTCGCTGGCCATTCGGGTATCCATTTGCACCATAACCGCCATATCCACCGTACCTTCGCGACTGAAAAATTAAGGTTTTTTAAAGGTGCCTATTTATCACACTATATAATAATACTATAAAAAAGAAAGTGTGTGTATATTTGTTACTTTTTCACGTCTAAACGGCTGGAGCGATTTTGATAAAATTTATTATGGAGTTAGCTGACACCCTGGATAAGCCATTTTTTACCGCGGGAAAATTCCTCATTCCCACGGGAAAACCTGTTAAAACTTAAAATGTACTGCAAAGTTTAAATATTTACTTACAATATGCCGTCTAAAAGGGCGTTGTTGAGGATACCTTGCTTGACTACCACTATACATCTGGAAAATTTAATATACCGTGTTCCTAAGTTAACTTTGCAGAGTGATTGTAACTTCTATTAAACATTTAATACTTTAAATGTAAAACAATCATGAATATGTACATAATGATAAATGTTCATTATAATGGTCTGGATAGCGTGCCAAAACTAATGCATATCCTTAAGGGGCCTACAGGTGCTAAGTGGCGCCCCCCACCCTTTAAAAATAATAACTCGAAAAATAATTAATATTTCAAAAATCGAATACGGCGAGGAACTAGACGGTTCTGTAGGATATATAAAAGCCATTAACTTTATTTATTATATCTCGCTAGTAGTTAAAGATGGAACAATTGCGAAACTAGTCGCCGTTTTAGATTTTTGTAATATTGATTATTTTTCGAGTTATTATTTTTTAAAGGGTGGCGGCGCCACTTAGCTCCATAAGAACGTATTTGGACTTTAGAATATTTAAAGATTCGGAAAAGCCATAAATATTCCAAAAATAAAACACTCACATTACTCTGTGGTTGTCGAACATTTCCAAAATATTGTCCACCGCCATAACGCCCATTATTCTGCTGATAGTTTCTCATACCCTGAATTAAAGCATATTCGTACTTATACTACAGACAGACGTACTTATCAAAAATGCACAACCTATCTTACATACTCGTAATATCTAGGTAGGTACAATGCACAAAAATAAACAGAACACATAAAACATAAAATACTCAAATTTTGCATAAAAATCTCTATAATAACCCCATGGTCTGCACTGGGACAAATACATTTACAAATCTGCACAAATCATTATATTTCATTGTTTGTAATAATAATAATATGCTTGTAATAATAAAAATATAATATATTAACCCAAATAAATTTAAAGAATATAGTATATATTTGTTTTCAAACTTAATAACACATTTCTTACGTTTGGTCGTTGTTGCATTCGTAATTGGTTTGCTTGACTTCTTGGCTGATTATAAGGTTGATATCTTCCAACAGCATTCTGTGAAATAGAGTATCAAACAAAGTAGGTAAAGTTAAAAACCACATGATTGACCCATTAAAGGTTGGAGAACACTGGAACGTATGCATACACGTACGCAAGTAGACGTGCACGTACCACTTTCTTTTTTTTTAAATGACGTATGCTTGTGTCGAATAAGTACGACGAATCAAGCTTCACCGGACTAGCGGGGAACAGATGGTTCTACCCCAAAGTAGTCATGTACCAACGCGTCTAGGGGCGACTCGAGGGAGCCTCAAACCTAGGCTTAGCGCGTTGATACTAAAACATCGTGAAGAAGACGACGATCGACGCCTGAGGGGCTACGTCTCTAATTATTAGTTTTGATTTTCGGCGGGTACGGCCATTGTTAGAAAGGCATTCTGTTAGGTGTCATCTAAATTCTTTGGCTGCTATAACTGCATCAGTGATTTCGTCGTCACATCATGGAAAACTTTGACCACAAATAATAATCAACCACACTTACCATCAAATAAATGTAAAATTGACAAAAAACAACTGTAACCCGTACTTACATTTCGTTGTTGTTGTTGTTGTCTTGCTATATATTGATTCCTTTGCTTTTGATTTATACGTTTTTGCATCTCTTCTAGTTCTAGATCGAACTGTTAAACAATTATGCTAATTCACCAGTTAATTAAATATAGAAGTTTTAAACAGGAGGCGTTAGAAAGCTAAAGCGATTTGACCGTAACATCTTACATTATAAAACAAAGCTGGGTGTTTAATATGTAAAATAATACCTAATAAGTTACTACATATAACTGGGGGACATCTGACACACGGCCATATGACCCCAAACTAGGCAAAGCTTGTACTATGATACAGACTATATGCTACAGCTGATAATAATATACGTATACATACAAAAAAGTAGGAGTGTCATATAAGGGGTCACGATGGCCGAAACCAGATCAGGATCGATGATAATGATACTTACATATGTATATAAATACACAACATCCACACACAAAGCAAACACAAGTGCTCTTCACACTAATATTTGCCCTGGGCGGGAGTCGAACCCACGACCCTGTGCTTCGAAGGCAGATGTACTGCCAACAAGGCTACGGGGCCGTCAAATATTATGACGTCTTATCGTAACTTAAGGATGTCATAAGTACTAGTACTAGTAATAGTTGTCGCCACTTAAGGGGCTCTACCATGCTAAGTGGCGCCGCCATCCTGAAAAAAATAATAACTCGGGAAATAATCAATTTTTCAAAAATCCGGTCCACAGAACTGAAATCGGGGTGCTGTAGTGGATATTAGAAGCAATCACATATGTTTATTATAGTTCAATGTAGTTATAGATAGAAAAAATGCGAAAAGTGGCCGTTTTTCGCAAATTTCCTATCTCTAACTACAGCTAGATACAATAAATAAAGTTAATAGCTTATAAATATCCTACAGCACCCCGACTCCAGTTCTGTGGATCGGATTTTTGAAAAATTGATTATTTCCCGAGTTATTATTTTTTAAAGGGTGGCGGCGCCACTTAGCATGGTAGAGCCCCTTAAGGGGCCTACAGGGACTACTATTTGGTATTCTGTGCTACAGGTGCTAAGTGGCGCCCCCACCCTTTAAAAAATAATAACTTGAAAAATGACTAACATTAAAAATTCTAGAACGGCGAGGAACGAGACGGTGTTCTGTAGGATATATAGATACCATTAACTTTATTTATTATATCTCGCTAGTAGTTATAGATGGAAAAATTGCGGAAAACGGCCACTTTTAGCAATTTTTACTTTAATATTGAATATTTTTCGAGTTAGTATTTTTTTAAGGGTCGCAGCGCCACTTAGCACCCGTAGGCCCCTTCACTTTGGAACTTAAATTTAATAAAACTATATCTTTTATTCGAAGCGAAAAAAATTGAATTGAATTGTCTTATTCGCATTCAACAATGTTTTTAGTTTTGGAGTTTTGCGCTTACATCTACAATAAATCCTTGAGGTTCCTCAGTGCGTAATGCTTGTGGCTTTGTAGTCCAAAACTGTAAAATGAAAAAAAAAAAGATTTATTTGACTATTTGAACACACAATATTACAATAACCACAATTGCCACAATAGGATAAACTTGTACAGTTGTTTTAACTCAGGATTGCAGGCGAGCCTTACTTGTAGATGTGTGCGTATAGAATACGCGCTCTTGTGTGCTTTTTTTTTTAAATTGACCTATGCTTGAGTCGAAAAAGTACGACGGATCAAGCTTAAAAAGTCATATACCAACGCGTCTAGGGGAGGCTCGTGGGAGCTTCGGACCACGGCCGAGCGCGTTGATATAGAAAAACATCGTGAAGAAGACGACGCCTGAGGGGCTCCGTCTCTGATTATCAATTCTGATTTTGGTTATGGCCGCGCCCCCGCCGCCGGCGGGTACGGGCGTTGTTACCTGAAAGGTAATTGTTACCTGAAAGGTATTCGCTACCAGAAGGGCATTCTGTTAGAACGCCCACACCCGCCGGCGGGGGCGCGGCCAGAACCAAAATCAAAATTGAAAATCAGAGACGGAGCCCCTCAGGCGTCGTCTCCTTCACGATGTTCTTCAATATCAACGCGCTAGGCCGTGGTCCAAGACTCCCTCGAGCCGCCCCTAGACGCGTTGGTATATGACTTTTTTTTTGGGGTAGAGTCTTCCGCTCCCCCGCCAGTCCGGTGAAGCTTGATTTGTCGTACCTTTTCGACACAAGCATAGGTCAATTCAAAAAAATAAAAAAAAGCATTCTGTTAGGTGTGATCTAAATTCTTTGGCTGCTTTAACTGCATCAGTGATTTCGTCGTCAGGTTCGGAAAGGATGTGTTTGGGACGGCGGCGGAACCGCGCTTAAAAAATTGAAAATCATGATTTTTTTTTCGGTTTATGGAATGATGATGCTTTGTCTTTTCTTTCTTAGAAAATGTTACCCATCACAAATATAAAAAAGTTACTAATAAGATAATGGGCCCGATTATACATAATACGCTCTAACTTAATTTTAAAAAGTAGATTAGCAGGCATTTAAAAACATCCAGACTAAATTAAGCTGAATTTGACAGCTGCGGTGCTATTCTAAATATCATTCATTCAAAATTAAATTCATTCATCTCCCATCCTTTTCGATTCCCATATGACAACTTAAATTTAGAGATTTTAGCGGCGACGCCAGAATTGAGCCCAATATCATCAAAAGTTTGTAAAAATTTCAAGTACTAAAGGTGGAGTTTGTAGTTGTACAGAAGTTAATTTTTAGTTTGGATGGCTGAGTAATTCAGAGAAAACTTGTTCTCATTTAAGGGGATTCATAAAGTTAAGGCGTAATTGAATTTGAAAAGTCGAGTATCGTCTCAATGTCATCTATATAATAAAACTGTAGTGGTCAGACATTTGTCTGTACATAGAAAAAAAAAGCTAAAAACCGAGTCAGGGGGATGTAGGAAGTGAAATAGAATACATCCAAATAATTTTCTTTCTTTTTGTTTCTCTGTCTGTTTGTCTGTTTGTACGGGCTAATCTCAGAAACAATAGAATGCATTAGCATGCAAACAACCGATTTGAATGAAATTTTGCATGGTGGTTCTTTACATGCCTGGTATCTTAGATACTTTCAACTCCGGAAAATTAAAGAGTTCCCGTGGGATAAATAAAAATTATTTAGGAAAAATCGAAAAACAACGCGGGCGTAGCCGCGGGCAGACAACTAGTATTAAATAAGATTGGGATAAAAAAAAGCAATGAAAATAATGGTTCCAGTATTTACGTCAAAAACTAGAAAAATAATATTTTTCACTAACTTTAAGGCAAATACTAATTCACTCGAAAAAAATCTAATAATATAACTGGTTTGCACACTAAACATTTGTTAGGTTAGGTTTAATGTGTCAGTTATTTAATGTGCATAAGGTATTTTTCTGATATCGATTTAAATTAATACCTACATATATAATTTATTATTAATTTATTATATATGTAAATTTAATTACAAAAAAATGAAAATATAATTTATTCATTACAGTGAAAAAATAAAAACTTTGAACCTACTTTTAATAGGTATGTATTATCTGGCATATTAATCAACTAAAAATATGTAAAATTATAACAGTTCTATAACTATTAAAGTGCAATGATTACTTTAGAAGAAATAAAATATCTTGCTAGTTAGACTATTAGTACGTCAAAATGGATTTTTTTAGAGTAAGTTTGATTATTTTTAAACTGTCTCTAAATGTATCCCATTAAGATTTACTTACGTTCACCATAGTAGGCACAGCCTGTAAAATTTGTTCTTTTACTAACAAAAAATTTTTTTTTATATTTCTTATCGGTATGGGCCATAGAATTTGATTATGAGATGCCTTAATAAGATATTATTCGCACCATAATATATTATGTATAAAATGTATATGTATAACAAGAAATATCTTTAATATTTATATTCTATTAATTATTAGAGATCCTGTTACTAAGTAAGTAAAGCCTCCGTGTGCGAATAGTCAAAAGTTTGTCTGACGTTACGGAGGTTCCAGGTTCGAATCCCGGTGGGGACTCGTCGAACAAATATCAATTTGTGAGGCTTTCCTCAGTTTCGACGTTGCAGGCTGAATCACCTGATTGTCCGAAAAGAAAGATGATTCCGTGCTTCGGAAGGCACGTAAAGCCGTTGGTCCCGGCTACTATCTACGGATGTAGTCGTTATTGGAGCCATGTCGGAAGCCTAAGGCGGTTCTATAATTCCGACACCAGGGTTTGTGAGGTAGGTTAACCTCGAAACCCACGATAAGCAAGGCAGTAAGTAAGTATACATATAAATATTACTTTTGTTAAGTTCACGGGAGCAAAATCGATGTTGAAAAAAAAAGATAGTTGGCTTTTAGGCTTGGAGATGCATTGATTAATATTTTAACATGAATTTAATAAGTTCAATAACATTATTTCAAATTAAACGTAATTTTAATTCGAGTATTCGCATGCATCACTTACAATTCGATATCTAAAGTGAAATGGACAATCTTCTGTCCCTTATTGTTCTTAGAAGCGTGAAAGGGACGCAAAGACTACAAAAGAATAAGCCCTAATGTATCTCTACTTACAAGTTCTTCCTTATGCAAGGGATTTCCATCTTTGTCATAGTCCTGTTAAAGATAAACATAGAGTACTTAAGTATCTAAACATTCTATGCCCAAATTACGCAACCGAAGGTCGGTGGCTGAATTTACGTTCTATTCTAACGTATTCGGATGATATGACACTCCATAAGCACCGAAATTACGCGGCATAATAATCTCTATACTATAGACTCTATACGTATGAATATGACATAATAATGTGTGCTCTATAGTATAAGTATATAGGCATAAGTATAGTATTAGGCGTAAGTTCGGTGCTTATGGTGTGTCATATCATACGTATAGAGTCTATAAAACAAAGTGCCGCCAAACTTACGCCCGAGCCGCCCGACCGAATTTCGGCTGTACGCTATACTATACGCAACGTAATTTCGGCTCTATGTAGTCAGTGATTCAAGTAGCATTGCGGGCGTAATCACGTATAGAGACGTAATTTAAGGCGACCTGGCCCCGTAACATGCAGTGCTATGACAAAAGTTTGTCGCGCGAGAAACCCGCCATATTGAAATATCCTTCAATAGGATAAGAGAATACGCACGACAAATTTATGTCTGTCACGCGTGGATCGGGCATGTTAGACTGGCAGAGGTACCGTCAACCCCGAGACAACCGCCCCCCTCCCTCCGTACCTCAACTAGTTGACAGAATTTCTTTGAAGATAAATCATACTCGTGTATGTACTACTTCTACTAGATAAACCAATCGGCCAATTTAAACACACAACCATCTGCTTCGAAGGCAAACGTACTAGTTAGGCTACGGGCTACCCTTACCGGCTACCCTTACTGTAGATTCTGTGCGGACGAAGAGGAAACCCCACTTCACATTCTTTGTGAGTGCGATGCTCTCGTCAATAAGAGGAGTCGGGTGCTGGGAGCGCACAAACTTGCCCCCCATGAAGCCCGAAGCCTAAATCCCACCAAAACCGTCAGCTTCTTCAAAGCGGTCGGTTTGGAAGAGGCTATGTAGCCTATGAGGGCCGACTACAATAGATCCACTATGGGTCGCAGTGGTCTTGGGTACTTGGTGCCCTTCCCTCTCCATCCAAATCATAATCATAGGCTACGGGGCAGTCAGTTAGGCAATAAACGTGATTTTATCCCACTAATATACGCGACAGTTTGTGAGGATAGATGGATGGAAGTTTCGGGTGTGTAATATATGATATAAATTTAGATAAACTAACGTTCAAGTACTATAATTTTATATGATCTAAAAACATTTAGTATAACGATTCAAATGATATAATGTACCATTAATATAATTTTATTTAGTATAATTTCACTTGGTATAACAGTTATTTCATATAATGTTCATATTAACTAATAATTATTTGTCATAACGGACAATTTATATAAAGTTTAGAAGACATAATAAACTTTTCGTATAACGCCTGATTTGTACTCAAAATTACACGACCGCAGATACTTTGTATTTTTTGACACATGCAAGCATCCAGGCATGCAAACGTGCGAACAAGCAAGCATGCAAGCAATCATGCAAGCAAGCATGCAAGCAAGCAAGCAAGAAAGCACGCAAGCAAGCAAGCAAGCATGCAAGAAAGCATGCAGGGATGCATACATGTCAACCTAACCCGAAGGGTATGGCGGAATCGAGTGGGCTCGCTACGCTCGCCTCACTCGTTTTCGCCATACCCTTCAAACCTAACCTATCCAAGTCGGTGTGCCCCGGATTTCCGTGCTCGCTACGCTCGCACCCGCCCTGAATTACGGTGCCCTAATTTAAATTGTACTTTAATATAACAATTATGTTTTTTTTTTCCAATAAAAATAATCTGGCATTTTATATCAAATGATCATTATATCTTATGATTATTAGTTGAAATAAAGGTTATATGACACGAATGTTATATGAAATGAGTGTTATACTAAATGTTTTTATAAGAATTGAACTTTATACAAAATGAACTTTATATGAATTAAAATTATAGCTTATAAACGTTATCCCAAATGAATGTTATATGAAAATAACGTTATGTCTTTTGAAATTATATTATCTGTTTTTATACGAAATGAACCGCACCCGGAAGTTTCACGCAAAAACTACTAAATGAAACTTTACATCACAGTATAATATAGCTCATGCAGGGGCTACTTCTACCGCGGGAAAATCCCTAATTCTCCCGGGAAAACTGTTAACGAGAGTGGAGCCGCGACGCGGGGCTACTATTACTATCAATTGGCAAATAACATAATATCACTTACGTTTTTGAGCTTTTCTAAAGCCATCTTCATCATATCTGCAGGAGGGATCTGAAATGTTGAGTTATATTTTTATACTTTCTACCGTCATCAGTCCGTCGTCCGTCTCACAGAACATTTTAAGAGAACCTCTTTTAAATGTTCTGTGGTCCGTCTACAGCTTTTTATTTATTTTATTACAAATATTATTTTTATTGCACAAAAATAATTTACATAGATGCATAATTAAAACAGCAAAATACAGAATACAAATGGCGGCCTTATCGCTTTGAGCGATTTCTTCTAGGCAACCTATTCGCGAAACTGCTGAACAAACATTATTCGTTTTTTTAATTACCATAAATATTAATAATATCATACCAAAGGGAGCTTTGTTGTTGAAGATATTGGTTGCGAAGTAGTAATAGGCTGTAGAATTAAAATGATAAATTATTAGCCAAAACCACACCGCACGATGCCACTCGAATGCCTCACTAGCGCCACCTTGGTTTTATATTGGGCGGATATTGAACTAAATGAAATGGGACATTTTGTCAATGAGGAAGTGTCCTAAAAAAATCTAATTAGTCCGTCAGTTAGATTACCTACTAAAAAATAATGTACACGTTTTTTTTTTTCGTCTGGCAAACGAAAAATGCCGACGATACAGCACTTTGAAATTTCCAGTAACGACACGCCGCCATACAAATTGTACGAAACATGTGACGTCATAGTACCCTTCTCATACATTTTGATTCGGTAAATCTTCGTCAAATTGAAAAAAAAAATACGTGTTAAATTTTTTTCGATAATCTAACAAAGGGATTAATTAGAATCGATTACTTTTTTCCGAGGACACTTCCCTATTCTTGGCGAGCAGATTTTCAAGAGTACATACATACATACATACGCCTCTCCTCTTTTTCAAGAGTGGCGGTCTAAAATTGACTTTGGTATTGCATTGGGTTGAAATCGGGATCGTGGTCTTGAATACCGCTGTGATTTGATAGCACATTATTTCCATACCTACACGGTTAGCGCAACCGTCATAAGTTAGTTTGAATAGGCCACAAGTAGATAACTTACACGCACACACATACATACACACACACATGCACGCCTTCTCGTCTCTTATATTCATAATAATAATGTTTGTACCCTACTTTAAAAATAAATAGCACTTAAACCACCTGTTCTGGAGTTGGAGAGGTTGGCAATCCGTCACACAGCACCCGTAACATGCAGTGGTATGACATAACTTTGTCGCGCGAGAAATCCGCCATATTGAAATATCCTCCAATAGGATAAGAGAATACGCACGACAAAATTATGCCTGTCACGCGTGGACTGGGCATGTTAGAAGAGCTAGTACGGATGCCACTCTCTCACATAGATTGATACAAATTATACACATAAGATAAGCACTTTGAGTATAAAATTGTGTTATGCCTATGTGAGAGAAGAATAAAGTTATTATTATTATTAACTTACCGCAGGAATTGACCAGTATGCCGAAAACTGTTATAATATAAAACAAAGCGTTAAAATAAACATCCTTATTTCTATTACCTGAAAGTATGTTATGGAAGAACGTAAAGTAAGACACACTGTTAGTTTTTACCTCGCAGATCATCGTGATATGGTCGTCATGTCACAAAAGGCCACTCTGACATTTTTTCTCAAAATCAGTTAAAAAACTCAGAATTATTGTTTTCTTAATACATACAACAGTTTATTTACCTACTTTTTTATTTTTGCGCCTTTTTTATCACGAGACGGTGCGTCCGATAAAAATAGGTGTGCTTTCTCATGGTTACGTATCACAATCGCTTAAGTTTATAAATCTAAGGTCGTAATTCCTATGGACGAAATACCTAAATTTTGAAATCCTTAAGCACGGAAGAAGAACCATAAAGGGGTTCACGTCTGTGGGGTTCATTTTAAAACAATTCATACGTAACTCTTTCTCATAAAACGTACTATCTTTCCGCCCCGCGGCTCCGCCCGCGTTAACAGGTTTTCCCGTGGGAATGAGGTATTTTCCCGCCATAAAAAGTGGCCTATGTGTTAATTCAGGGTGTCAGCTAACTCCATACCAAATTTTATTAAAATCTCTCCAGCCGTTTAGACGTGAAGAAGTAAAAAACATACACAATCACACACCCACAAACTTTCGCCTTTATAATATTAGTGTGACGTGACGTAACACATAAAATCACGCACATCTTTCACGCCGCTGCGCTTGCAAATAAGTAGAACTCGACGTTTACGCGCACGTCTACGTTATGCAAGCGGTGTCCTGTCTCATACAGTTCCATACATTACAACTCAGTGGTGTGTGCACCACGTCTTCTACGTTACGCAAGCGGTGTGTCCCGTCTCATACAGTTCCATACATTACAACTCAGTGGTAAGTGCACATCTACGCTTACGTGTTCGCATACGCATCTGGTGTGCTCCAGCCTTAAGGGCATAACAACCTTCGGTTACTAAAATACAAAAAAAAATGTTTTACTTACACCTGAGTATGGACGCGGAGTTTCTGGTTTTGGAGTCTGGAAATAAAATGTAAATATAGTTTGATAAAGGTAAAATCCACAATACATTTTCTCGGTCTTAAATAGATAATATTATTTTACACTTTACGTACTATTACTTCCATGGCAGGTAGTTAGGTACTCAACAAGATTATATATATTATACGCATATATTGATCAAAACTTAGTAACTTCAAAGTGACTTTGCCGTCGAAAAGTGATTTGTATAATCTTATTTCTAATAAAACATTTTTAATAACGCAATTTTTGAATTTAGAAAGATGAACCTGTGCTTCAGAAGGCACGTAGTCACTTCAAGAACCATGTCAGAAGTCGTAGGCGGTGCAATAATTCGGATACCAGGGTTTGTGAGGCAATTAAACTCCAAACCCATACGATGATCATGAACTAGTATACTAACGCATTTTGGCTAATAATTATGATGAAATATTTCGTTAATAATTTACCAAATATTGTTTTACTTACTTCTATTTCTTCACTTGAAGGCTTTTCTGTCTTAAATCAACAAAAATAATGTTAAATCAATATATCAATTACTTAGACTTTCAGGTTTCGAAGCTGTGGTAATTTTATTATAGTTACAAAAAGAAGTCCATCGTAATCCATTAATCAAGTGAGACTGTAAATTTCGTAAAATTTTAAGTCTTTTTACCTAAAATGATAAACGAAATCTGTCTGTTTATATGTTTGTTTGTACGAGCTAATCTTCGAAACTGTTTTACTGATTTGAATTAAATTTTCCATGGTGGTACCTTATATCTGAATGAAATTCTCCATGGTTTACCTAATATCCCCATCTTAGATATTTTTTACCGCGGAAATATATCTCATAATTTCTACGGGAAACTGCACGGAAAGTAAAAAAATAACGCGGGTGTAGCCGTGGACGATAGCTAGTTGAATATATTTTGCAAGTTTTGTATGTATAGATATTTGTTCATCTACTCATATTTAGATGATATTTGGAATGGATATAGTTGTCACCTTAGAGAATAAAATATATACAAATAAAAATAAAAATAAATATATATATATATCCCTCCCAGAAATGTTTCTATTTATACTCTAAGGTTGTCACCTTGGACTAATACATAGGCTTTTTTAGTATGGAAAAATAAATAGCTCATAATTCCCAATAGAAAAGTTAAAGCTATTAGTAATTCCACTTACTTTAGGAGCATTCTTCAAAGGAGCGTGCAATATTCTGTATAAGTGAACCTGAATACAAAAGACCACGATTTTTAATTTGAATTTGATTCAACATTATACATAGACTACGTACGAAACTAGTTAGAGTATAAATTAAAAAGTACTCTATGCTAG
Source organism: Teleiodes luculella (assembly GCA_948473455.1). Lineage (NCBI taxonomy): Eukaryota > Metazoa > Arthropoda > Insecta > Lepidoptera > Gelechiidae > Teleiodes > Teleiodes luculella. The sequence goes on from OX419607.1 coordinate 7,026,694, forward strand.
ATACTATCTGAATGAACTATAAGGACTTTAAAGATTTATGCGGTTACGTAACTTTGTCTATTAAGTGCTGATATGACAACATGTTACATATTTGTAATCTACTCATGATGCCCTTTCATTTGATACCCCACATAGGCACTTCTTTTTTTTCGACGGCCATGTTTTATTTGGCACAAGGAGTATTTCCGACTGCTAACATTGAAATGACATGACACCCGCGAAACCAAAGCGAAGCGGCTCTTTCCAACCTCTTTGCGCGAAACGCACTCGTGTCATTTGTATTGGAGATCGCGATCTTCAACTTTTACGTCATTTGTGTTTTGTTTTTCTTCTCCCCGCGCACTGCGCCCGCCTCCCGCTGCCGCCACGTTGGTGCACAGAATACATATATTCGAGACATGAAGGAAGAAAAAAAATTACGCACCCATAAAGAGGGGAAAATTGATAATAATTTTTTTTTTCCTTCATGATTCGAGATGTCTTCTTTGAGGACTGCTAATAGTACGGCTTGTTAACCTAAATTACGGTCCCATCTGGCAGAAAGCATGAAACTTAGCATACATGTAGCTTTTATAATGTGCTTCAATGTCGATATGGAAACACGCTGAGAAATGATTCCCCCCCCCTTTTTCCCTCATTTTACCTCCCTCATTTTGGTTTTTTTCATTTTCTACAAAAACGGTAGGACTAATGAGTTTACTTTTCAAGAACCAAATAGTTGTCGATAAATTACCTGCAAAATTATACTACATTTTATAGTGCTAAGATTAATATATTTCTATATACAGCCATCAACGTATTATGAAATTTTAAAAACAGGCACACTTTTTTCTTCCTTACTTCATTTATAGGAAAACGACAAGAGTGGTGATAAAATGGACTAAACAAGTCAACTACCTTATACATTAAGCTAAAAAATGACATTTATTTCATAGTCGTAAAGGCATTACTTCTAGAGTTACAGCTCACCGCGTCTGACTCAAGTACTCTTTTTTTTATCTTTTTAGAATACATCTTTCTGTTAATTTTGTTTAGCGTAGATTAGATTCAGATTTTCCAATTAGAAATAAAACAGTCCATGTATTAATCCAGGCCACAGTCTATTTACATGTAAAACTAGCTGTCTGCCCGCGGCTACGCTTGCGTTGTGTTTCGAAATTTCCGTATTAATTTTTAACTATCCCACTTTTTTCCGTGATTTTAAAGTATCCAACATGTTGACCGAGTATATAAGTTACCACCATGCAAAATTTCATTTCAATCGGTCTAACAGTTTCGGAGATAAGCCCGTAGAATATCCTGCGCCGTATGAGTTACTAAAGTTTTTTAACTATCCCACGGGAACATTTTAATTTTCTGGGATTAAAAGTATCTGAAGATGTTGACCGGAGATATAAGGTACCACTATACTAAATTTCATTCAAATCGGTCGAATAGTTTCGGAGATTAGCCCGTATACAAAGAGAAACAAAAAAAAATCTATAAAATCTGTACATAGAAAAAAAATGCTATAAACCTATTCAAGGGGATGTAAGAAGCGATATAGTACATACCCAGATTTTTTTTAAATATTTTTGTTTCTCTGTTTGTCTGTTTGTACGGGCTAATCTCCGAAACTATTCGACCGATTTGAATGAAATTTTGTATAGTGGTACCTTATATCCCGGTCAACATCTTAGATACTTTTAATCCCAGAAAATTAAAAAGTTCCCGTGGGATATTTAAAAAACTTTAGTAACTCATACGGCGCAGTACATTCTACGGGCTTATCTCCGAAACTGTTAGACCTATTGAAATGAAATTTTGCATGGTGGTACCTTATATACTCGGTCAAAATGTTGGATACTTTAAAATCACGGAAAAAAGTGGGATAGTTAAAAATTAATACGGAAATGTTGAAACACAACGCAAGCGTAGCCGCGGGCAGACAGCTAGTTTTACATGTAAATAGACTGTGGCCTGGATTAATACATGGACTGTTTTATTTCTAATTGGAAAATCTGAATCTAATCTACGCTAAACAAAGTTAACAGAAAGATGTATTCTAAAAAGGTAAAAAAAAGAGTACTTTCAGACGCGGTGAGCTGTAACTCTAGAAGTAATGCATTTACGACTATGAAATAAATGTCATTTTTTAGCTTAATGTATAAGGTAGTTGACTTCTTTAGTCCATTTTATCACCACTCTTGTCGTTTTCCTATAAATGACGTAAGGAAGAAAAAAGTGTGCCTGTTTTTAAAATTTCATAAAGCGTTGATGGCTGTGCTGTATATAGAAATATATTAATCTTAGCACTATAAAATGTAGTATCGTTTTGTAGGCAATTTATCGACGATGATTTGGTCTCTGAAAAGTCCTCAGACGTACCGTTTTAGTATAAAATTCAAAAAACCAGAATGAGGGAGATAAAAGGGGGGGGAAAGGGGGGAAACAATAATTTATCGAAGTGTTTCCATATCGATATTGAAACACATATATGACAGCTACATTCATGCCAAGTTTCGTACTTTCTGCCAGATGGGACCGATATCCTTATATTTTTTAGCTAGCAAGCCGTACTATAATATCGATTTTCGGATAACAAAAACTCAGGAAGTTTTAATTTCTATCATAGGAATAATTTGTATTGTACAATACTATACATATTATTCCTATGATACCTGATGTACCTTATATGGGATCACCCGGGTGTCTGTCCGTCCGTCTGTCTGCGCCAATTACCTCCGAAACTACTGTACCGATTGATTTGAAATTTGGTACAAGTATGTAAAACCGTGAACCAAAGACAGACGTGTAACATTAAATAATTAAGTATATGTGAAGGTCATTTTTAGGGGGGTCATATTTGTGTTTAGATCATATTTAAATTAGAGTCAGAATAAAATGGTTTGGAAAGTATAATTTTATACAGTTTGGAAGTTATATAAGACAGTTACCGCGAATTAAAAAAAATTACGAATATGTACACTGAATGCTTATTTGGTATTCTGTGTTATTGGGCTCTCGTAGCTCGTAGCAGTTTCGTAGCACTCTCGTAGCACTTTCGTAGCGTAGCGCATTTGTAAGTTTTTAATAGGTTATTTACTATCTAAAGTAAATACTGTTGGTTACCTTATTCTCCCATATAGATTGCTCTATCTGCAGATAGAAAAAGTTTTATGGCATCGCCGAAGTTGTCAAAAACACGTAAGCTTAAGGTGACTTGTTAAGTGTCGACTTGATACTTAAAGATGACTTGATTAGTTACTTCGTACTTAGGTTAGTTGTTAAAAAATAACCATGAATTTGAAAAAATGCAAAAAACCCATCATAATTCTGTGCTTCAGAAGGCATATTTATACAACTATTTACAGATATATATTTTTTTATGATTCTTTGTATTATATTGAATATATAAATATTTATAATGTATACCTCATCAAACGTAGCATTGAGGATAATTTTCTGAAAATAATAATAATACATAGTTTAAAAAACTAAAAAACACGCTTTCTGTCCGCCATCTTGGACGTCCGCCATATTGGATTTAAGTCCTGTGACTGTTTTTTTCGTAATTCTGACAGCAAACCCTTTCATTTGATACCCATATCATGGGGTTGGATTTCAAACAGCCAGTTCGCCATCTTAGGGAGGCCGCCATATTGGATTTGTAATGACGTTTCTCAGCTAGTCATGTATTGTCATCAGAACTCAGAGCGTGTGCAAAATTTCATCCTAATCGAAGACCGGGAAGTGGGTCAAATTAAGATTCCAAGATTTTTTACATACATGTAATGGGGAGGCCGCCATATTGGATTTGTAATGACGTTTCTTTGCTAGTCATGTATCGTGTGCAAAATTTCATCCTAATCGAAGACCGGGAAGTGGGTCAAATTAAGATTCCAAGATTTTCTTACATACATAGTTAGTTACAAGTGAAGCTAATATATAAAGCGTGTAAGAAAGGGTGTAAATGGTGGCAATAGTAGAAATTGAAAGGCGAATTTGACTTGTAAAAAAAACGGATTGGGTGCTTGTCAAAACCAAGGATGTTATTTATACTAATCTATACTAATATTATAAAGAGGAAAGGTTTGATTGTTTGTTTTTTTGTTTGTTTGTTTGCATCGAATAGGCTCCGAAACTACAGATCCGATTTCAAAAATTCTTTCACCATTAGAAAGCTACATTCACCCTGAGTAACAAAGGCTACTTATATTTTATTTTCAAATTAATACGGACTCTCGCGGCGCGGTCTTAAGGTGCATTTTGTTTTAATACGAGCGTAACGACAAAACGGTAGGCTATTATTATAGCCAGGGTCGCGTTCGACAAGTTCAATGTAATTTGAACGTTAGGGGCGTGGTAGCTAGAATTGTATTTGCACGTTTGCTATCAGAGAGTGCGCCTTCTGTACCTAGTACTTACTATTATTTATTCTGTGCCCGTACTACCATAGTACTCTACTTAAAACATCCTTGGTCAAAACGAACATAGTTGTAAGCTAATTCTTTTGGCGGAATTTGGAGGATAAACTTCTTATATAAATTTCTCGTGTCACAGTGTTCGTTCCCATACTCCTCCGAAACGGCTTGACCGATCTTTATGAAATTTTATATGCATATTCAGTAGGTCTGAGAATCAGCTACTATCTACTTTTCATACCCTTGAGAGCGGGCGGAGCCGCGGGGCGAACAGCTAGTGTTAATATAAATATAAATAATAAGACATCTCACACACGGCTATCTGACCCCAAACTAGGCACAGCCTGTGCTATGGGTGTCAGATAGCTGAGCATATATAAATATACAACATCCAGACACAAGGCAAACACAAGTGCTCATCACACGAATATTTGCCCTGGGCGGGATTCGAACCAGCTGCCCTGTGCTTCGAAAGCAAACGTACTTACTACCAACTAGGCTACTTGTAAGTATCTTACTTATATTATGTTTATCATTTATCAAAGGTCTCTTTAAACATTTACTGACGGCAAAAGTTTACTCAACAACTTATATAGGTTTATATGATTAATAAACTCGTGTTTTTCTCTCTTTTTTTTCTCGGGATTTTGAGAATGAGCAATAAACTGGAAACAAATTGAATTGATACGAGAATATCCCTAATGTCTTAAATAAAGTATGAATGTACTAAGTACTTGTATAAAATATTAAAAGATTACTACATACTTTAGCTTTAAAATATTTATTTATCTCGTCGGCCTGAAAAAGAAAACAACAATTTATATGGAAGTAATTTATCATTTATTGCACAAATCAAACATACATTTGATACTTATAGCTAGTGTACAAAGGCAAGCTTATCTTTATAAGAGGTCTCTTACAGATTCAGAGAGAGAAGTAGTACAGTACTTTGATTGTAGTTATAATTATTACGTGTTTTTATAACAAGAGCTGTATAGTGTAAAAAGAATTTTCCGAGGAAGTAAAAACAAAAAAAAATATGGCCAAAAAAGTAAAAAAAAAGACATTTTTTTCTCTGATTTTTTATTTTGGAGCTCGATGATTTGGAACCAAAGAATAAAATAATAAAATAAAATATGTTTTATTGCCTTAACAACATTGTTCTTAACAATAACATAGATTGGAGCTTGAAGGTAAGACAAGTAGGCCTGTGTTTGAAAGCACCGCTATTTTAAGTGTCAATAAAACTGTACGGCACAGCATTTTAGAATCTACAACTATGAGTAGGTATGTATAAAAATTGCACGTCAACGGGTAAGTACAGAAGCCAGCACATGCGGTTGGACATTCACACCACGATATTCGCCCCCACCGCTACGGAATACGGGCGCTACCAAGCTCATCATTTTTAGCCGCATGTACCGGACACTGCGCCAACACACCACCACCACAATACTTAAATTAAAGTAAAAAATACAATACAAAATACTTAAAAGAATGATATTATCAAAAATTGTAGAAAAACTCCGCTGGACAATTTAGTGAGCTACAATTTGAGCATAAAACAAAGACGATCGGAATAAGGGTTCGCCCTGTAACCTAATAGAATAAAGTCAAAAAGACTGAACGAAATTTTCACATTACAGCTTTCCAATGTGCTCGATAGTAATGTGAGGCACGAAATAAATTAGTTCTCTTAACAAATACCTTATCGGCAGTCAGGTTTTTCTGCAAAAAAAAGTAGTAAATTGATTATAATTTTATTATAAGATAGATTGCATTATATTTGAGTTTGGTGTGGATTATGTTTTAATTTGCACCATTCGACACCCGGCCTTTGTCCAGCAGTGGACGTCTTTCGGCTGAGATGATGATGATGACACCCGAATTAATCTTAATTTTAAAAAGCATTTGATAATTTTCCAAAACCTAATTATTCTTTTAGTGATCTTTCCATTTCCAAATTCCATTCATCAATCTTAATTTAAACAGCAACATCACTTCATATAAATATAAACAGAATTAATAAAATATACAACGTTTGCTTACGATATCAAATCTGTCTCGTACTTGCTCAATGCTGTCTAGATAGTCCCGAAAATCAGACCTTTCTTGTTCACGCGCTGCCTGAAATGTAACAAGACGAATCAGAGATTTTATTACTAAAAAGAAAAATAATTAATAATTTGTTTAATAGACAGATTTTCATGCATCTTTCTAAATTAATTTGAAAATAGTTGGAATTAATTTATTTTTATTGGTAGGTCAGGAAATTGATCGTTTTTCAAAGCCTAAATCAGACTCCGATAGTCAATATTATAAGGAGGAAACAAAAAAATATTCTGATACTACAGTTTGTGAGGTACTCTAGGCAGTTTCTTACCTTGTTAAAATGCAGGACGATGTCTTCCTTGGATGGCGGGATTTCATTGGGCTCGTACATTCTTGCTCGATGGCTTGAAATCTAAATGTCGTCGGCAAATCGTACATCGTCATTTTACAGAATGCCTAAGCATTCGGAATGCTTTGGTATTCTGTAATATGCCGACGGCAAATTGTATAAGGTTGAGTTAGTAGTGAGCAACGTGGCATAATTGAGCTGAATGATGCATTATACTGATCACAAATGGCTTGAAATACAGCAATAACATATTAATTAAAGTTATAATATTAAAGATAATTATTATAACACTAAATTTAAAAAAATAACCCCCAAGAGCTGATAAAATCTTTAAAGTGTGATTTAGTGTTTGCTTAGATATATGTTGTATAAAATATATAAGAATCTTATATATTTTATCTGATAGTCTGTAAGGTTTTTATGATATGGGCCTCTGTTACATAATTAATAATTAACATCTTTATGTAAATATTGCCTGAAATAAATTTATGTATTATTATTATTTAAATGGCTGAAGATATTTTCTTGGATCATAGCTAAGTACACTCTCGATGGTGACACCTTGCAACCAAAAAAACTAGATCAAAATCGGCGCATCCGTTTAGGAGCTACGATGCCACAGACAGACAGACAGACACACCCGTCAAACTTATAACACCCCTCTTTTTCGTCGGGGGTTTAAAATCACTTTATTCACTCACCAACTCCACTTATAGTGCAGAATACATGGTCCAAGAAAACAAGGTCTAACCGTTAGACCACGTGACAGACACGAGCCTACGTCATTTTGTGCTGTTCGTCCTTGTCTATTAACACGCATTCAACAAGGACGAACAGCGCAAGATGACGTAAGTTTGTGTCAGTCACGTGGTCTAATGGTTAGACCTTGTTTTCTTAGACCATGTGCAGAATAGGAATTGTTATATTAATTTTCTTCGCAAACAGCTGTAGAATAAACCGCCATTATTGTTATTTTGACACAACAGCGACGCGCGTGGACAGGTTAGGAAACAATTAGACAATTTGCCGAGGCATTTTACAAAATGCGATCGACTTCTTTAGGAATTTAACAAAAGCGAGCGTTTGTAAAATGCCGATGCATTCTGTAAAATGGCGATTTCTACAATTTGCCGAAGACATAAACATTAATCCCTTAGAAATATCACTAACAGCATCTTAAGCATTATTTTACTAAAAAAATTACTCTTAAATCTTAAAAATGCGCTTAAATTTTTACTAATCACGAAACCAACAAAAACAGCGCCTTACTTAAGTTTATTAATACTGGCATCATATTGGAACTATTTGAAACTACAAGCCCAAGTAAAATAATTACTTATTATTGGGTGGTATTGGACATTTTTTTGATTGGACATTTTAATGATTGGACATTCTTATGATTGGACATTTTTATGGTTGGACATTTTTATGATTGGACATTTTTATGGTTGGACGTTTTAATGATTGGACATTTTTCGACCATTGGTCATTTTTCATGTTTGGATTGGACATTAGTAGCGCAAAGGATTTTGGTAGAATCCTGCTTATTTAGTAGAATTCTAGGTTTTAAAACGTCAAGTAAGATCATGCTGTTGCTTGAATATTGCTCCGAATGTCATTAGTGAAGGTTTTAAAACAATCATCAGAGTGCCGAGTGCGAGTTTTGCCACCAAAGTAAACGCGCTCAAAATCGAGAACGTAAACGCGATTTTGTATGGAATTGAAACTACGCCATCTGTAGACAGTTAGCTGAACTAAAATTTCTCCATACTAAATGCTCGTTTATGTCGTCGTTATCGAGCGCATTTCGTGAGTAAAAAACTCGCACTTGGCACTCTGCTTCTAACTTTAGATTGATTTTTACTTTTCCGTTTCTATATTTACATGGCATCTCTATGAAAGGTAAAATAACTAAGCAATTTAAATTTAATACATGACTCACGTTATCCATAGGTAATGGCTGTAATGATCATGTAAAAATCTGTGTAACAAAATAGACCCATGGACAGATTAGGATAGGAAATAATTAGACAATTCAAATCAAATCAATTCGCCCTGGTATTTTACGGACGGCGGCGCTCGACTTCTTTTGGCTTGTTGTAAAATGATAGGGCATTTCACAATTTACCACACTGCTTCACGCTGGGCTTACAGGGTTAATAAGGTCGTTCAATGACCTTACAATTAAGCCGAAATCAAAAAACTATATAATTATATATAATTAAAATCCAAACCTTACCTTTGGAATACGCTAAAAATATAAACCAATTAATTAATCTTAAGAATTTAAGCGGGAAGTCGCTATATGTGGGCAGCGCAGGACCGATCATTGTGGAGATCCTTGGGGGAGGCTTTTGTCCAGCAGTGGACTTCTACAGGCTGAGATGATGATGATGAAGAATTTAAGACCTTCCTGTATTGAGAGATGGATTCGCGTTTGGCCGTTTGAACTATTTTGTTTATTTGCCTAACATACACACACACACAACACACTTTTACGTACGACGTCAGGATCAGATAAATTGAAAAAACCGCGTGATTCACTCTTTAATGGGTTCATATTCGCTTTTTAGGGCTAGAGCACTCGGGATGCGTAAGTAAGTGTAGACGTGTACTCGCCACCGAATTGTAATATATGGAACTGTATGAAACAGGTCACAGAAGGGAATAAACAGGAGAATGCAGCTTCCAAAGCATTTAGAAACATCCCGACTAAATTAAGCTGAATTGACAGCTGCGCTGCTTATTTTAAAAATCATTCATTCAAAATTTAATTCATTCACTACAAATACCACGGTAAATATCCCGTTTTAAATCTTAATGGTTAAACTCATTCATCTCTTATCCTTTTCAATTCCCATATGAATGAAAGAGACCAGCAACTTAAATTTAGAGATTTTAGCGGCCGCGCCAGAATTGATCCCAGTCACAGAAGACAATAATACTACTAACCCGTACAGAAATGACACTCACCCCCCGCGCCAAAATGAGTTCTACGCCCGATATAGCGCCCCACGCCCCGCACCCCGCAGGCGCTGCGGGACTCCACCGGTGGTGTTCGGGGGTGTTTTACATAGCGCCTAGCGCCATTGACTTGTAATTGATATGCAGTTGTTATTCAAAAAGAAGTACCTAGCTTATCAAACGCGTTTTCTGTATGGAGTGACCGCGCTTGTCCCAGTCTTTAAAAAATAATTAGTCCGATTTCGTATTCTTCGAGCTACGTCGGTGAATTTGAACAGATAGAACTTCTCGTCTATATATCTCATAATTATTTTTTACATAATAGTTTAATATTACCTTTGACATAACATAGTTGATGTTAATAGGACCAGCGTATTGTCTTCTGCTTGACTGATTGCGAAGTAGGAGCTGTAACAAAATAACTCTAAATGTACCACCCACAAAGTCCTAATTTGAATTGATCGATCGAACTGCGAGCGATGCGTTTTCGTTTCTGTTGCGTCGCGTCTTTCCATTGTACATACGTATAAGGTTGATAACCTCTTCTATTGAAGTCGGTAAAAATAATCAATACTACGAGTTTTGCTCGGGAACATACTAAAAAAAATATAATACATAGTTTAAAAAACTAAAAAACACGCTTCCTGTCCGCCATATTGGATTTAATCACGTGAATTTTTTTTTCGTATTCCTGACAGCAAACCCTTTCATTTGATACCCATATCATGGGGGTGGATTTCAAACAGCCAGTTCGCCATCTTAGGGAGGCCGCCATATTGGATTTGTAATGACGTTTCTTAGCTAGTCATGTATTGTCATCAAAACTCAGAGCGTGTGCAAAATTTCATTCTAATCGAAGACCGGGAAGTGGGTCAAATTAAGATTCCAAGATTTTTTTCATACATATAATGGGGAGGCCGCCATATTGGATTCGTAATGACGTTTCTTAGCTAGTCATGTATTGTCATCAAAACTCAGAGCGTGTGCAAAATTTCATCCTAATCAAAGACCGGGAAGTGGGTCAAATTAAGGTTCCAAGATTTTTTTCATACATATAATGGGGAGGCCGCCATATTGGATTCGTAATGACGTTTCTTAGCTAGTCATGTATTGTCATCAGAACTCAGAGCGTGTGCAAAATTTCATCCTAATCGAAGACCGGGAAGTGGGTCAAATTAAGATTCCAAGATTTTCTTACATACATAGTTACTTACAAGTGAAGCTAATATAAAGCGAGTAAAAACAAGTCCTGGGATTAGAACCCGAGACACTTGTTTTTTGTCGTCCGCGTCTTAACCCGCTGGACCAGACGGATAGTGGCCGGCAAAACTAAATTAGCGACCATATTCTGCGTGGAAAGAAAAACGCACGAAATCTCGAAAACACGCGTTTTTCCAAACATAAGACTAATCTAGATCTATTGTTTACCCCCGAAAACCCCCATATACCAAATTTCAGTGAAATCGTTAGAGCCGTTTCCGAGATCACAGAAATACATATACCTACATAGGAGTACACTACATAATTCCGAATAATTTTTTTACGTATTTGAAAATGACGATTATCAAAATTCCGAATTTCATACTTCCGAATGATTCACAATTCCGAATTTAAAATTTCCGAATAGTGAAAATGACGAATAGTTAATTAACAAAATTTCAACCATTCGATTTATTACAAATCCGAAAGTCAATTTTCCGAATATTATAATTTCGATGTTACAAATGTACGATTTTTAGTATATCGAATATTCAAAATTACGAATCCCGAAGTTTAAGTATTCCGAAAATCAAAATCCCGAATGTAACTTACAAGTAATCAAATATTAAGAAATATAAATAAATGCCTGCAAGCAAGCAAGCAAGCAAGCATGCAAGGATGCAGGCAAGCATGCAAGCAAGCATGCAAATAAGCGCGCAAGCAAGCGTGCATTCAAGCATGCATGCATGCAAGCAGGCATGCATTCATGTCAACCTAACCCGAAGGGTATGGCAGAACGAGCGGGCTCGCTCCGCTCGCCGCGCTCCTTTCTGCCATACCCTTCGAACCTAACCTAGCCGTGTCGGGGTGCCCAGAACTCCCGTGCTCGCTTCGCTCGCACCCGCTCCTGTAGTTTTTTTTGTCAAAAATCCTTACATACATCCTATACTATAAAACCAGAACTAATCAGGTACTTTAACCTATTAGATTCGGAAACTATTTTTCTATCAACCTTGAACTTTATTAAGTTTTTGTCTAAATCACGAATTATTACATTTCCGATCGGGATTTTAATTTTTCGTGATTATAAAAGATCGGTATTTTATTTTTCGTACAATAAAGTATTCGTAATTTTTAACATTCGTATATTTAACAATCGGAATAACAAATCTTCGTGATTGTAATATTAGGAATTTTAAGTTTCGTAATTTTTATAATTCGTTATTTAAAAATTTCGAAAGTACAATATTTCGTAGTTTTCAAATTCAGTATTTTCAAATTCGGAAAAAAGTAATTCGGAATTTTTGGGTGTTCCCACCTACCTACATAGGTATAAACAAATATACAATTATTGCATATTTGTTTAATAATATTAAAATTGTATATTTGTTTATACCTATGTAGGTATATGTATTTCTGTATACATATACCTACATAGGTATAAACAAATATACAATTATTGCTCGTTTAAAGGTATAAGATCATTAGTTCACTACTTGCCATTTCAATCTCATCATAACACTTATTGTAACAAAAATGTACTTTAAACAATAAAACGAACAAGACCGAGGTAAATATTTTCAATAGCATCCGTGTCGAAACCATACTGAAAATGAATTATACCATAACGGCACAGATAACGTATAGTTTCTGAAGGGTAAACGTTATCTATAATTGGAAATGATGAAGCGAATACTGAATATCCATTCTATTACATTCGTACCTACTATTATAATGTAAGTATACTATAGTATATTCTGTGTTATTGGTCCCGTAGCCTAGTTGGTAGTACGCGGACGCCTGACTTCAAAGCAGAGTGGAGGGATCGAATCTGGTTGTTGTATATTTACAGAATATGTGTACCAATGTGTACCAGAACATGTTTATCTGACACACATAGTATAGTCTCTGCCTATGGTCTGTTTCATATAAATCCGGACAAAAGTTCATTGACCTCCTTTATTTTCTTGAAAGTTATTAAAAATTCTTCCCGCCTTAGAAGGACATTTAGTAGACTACGGTATGCCAAATTACGTATTTTGCGACAATTTCCTATTGTTTTATCGTATCGTTTGAAAAAAATGTGCGCATTGTATGCAGGCTTCAATGACCTTTTGTCAGGATTAATAATGAAACAAGCTCTCGCGCTTAGTACACATTATTTTGTATATTTACTGGTCTTCACGCGATAATTTTAATGGAACATAATTTTCTGTTAACCAAAAAATCGAATCTTACAACAAATATATTATTCGTGCACTAAAAATACTAATCTTGCACCAAATATCTAAGGGAGTGAACCGAAGCGGGGGGACGGGGGGGCGCAACCTCTTACAAGCTCTAAAACAAAAAACAAATCTACCCAGAATCAAATCGGTTGGTTAGGTTAGGTTAGACTGATGTCAATAACAGAGCGGAGGGAGCCGAGCGACCGCCGTAGTTTTGAATTTTTCAAAGTTGATAACTCAAGAAGTCTCAAGTTTGCATGTTTTGGTGCACAATTAGTATTTTAGGTGGAACAAGAGAATAATTTGAGGTACGGTTAAATACTATCTTACTTATAAATATTATTATTATCTTACTATTTACAATTACTTTTTTCCCCTATAACGTGTATGAGATGTCTTATATTTATTTGTTTTCTATTAAAATATTTTTTAGAAAATTTGCTCTTAACCTGTAAATGAGCATGTCCCTTACTTAGCATGACCACTGTGACAAACTTTATATCCCTTACTAGCTGTCAAAATACCATGAGAAACCCGCCATGTTTAAATATTCTCCAATAGGGTAAAAGTATAAGCGAGACATAATTATATCTGTCACGCGTGTTACTTCATGCTAGGGGTATTACATAACACCATTATCGACATTTTTTTTGTGATTATGGCACTAGGCAGTCTTTGTGCCACTGCCAAGTATTCTGTGAAATTAAGTAACTGGGTTCACACATCATAAATAGGGGAAACCCTAAAACTAGGTCAAGCGCGAGTTACAGTTTTACGCCAGTTTTCCAACACATAAACCGATTGTCGCGTAACTTTTTTACGGGAAGTAGTTTACGGCCTACCTACACCGCGTAGACAAATTGCCTGTGATTTTATATTAGTAAAACAGCTTATACTGTGTGTAACTTTATTAGCGCGCAATGTTTTAAGGGAGGAACCTACCCACGAAACTGAATCATTTTCCCCAAGAAACGTAGGCTGAAATATAAATAAAATTAATAGTTTAAAAAACTCTAGAAAAACACGCTTAAATGCTTACTTGAAGAGTTTCACTATTTAACTTTGAGATCCTTCATCAGACCCTGGTTAAGTGGTCACCTCACCTCGCCAATATAAAGGTCTTATTTAGAGGAATCAAATGAGCCCAAATTCGGTTGGTTTACTAGCAGCCGTTGAAGAGTTCCAGTATCCACCTTCCGGCTCCAGCATCAGATCAGCTTGTTTGTGTCAATATGTACTGTCATCGGAATTACGTATACATTCCAAATTTCATTACGCTACAACCCTTGGAAGATGGTTAAATTAGTTATCTTAGATTCCATTACATACAAATTTACATACAAGTGGTCCTAATAAAAGCGTGTTAAAAATAAGTTATAATAGTTTAAAAAACTAAAAAACACGCTTTTAGCACGCACTAAAAATTACTAAATTTTCGTATTCCTGACAGCAAACCCTTTATTTGATACCCATATCATGGGGGTGCATTTCAAATAGCCTGTCCGCCATATTGGATTTAAGTTGCTGCGTGCGCTCGCTACCCCTCCCCCACACATACTTATACTTCACTACTACATGAACAGTATTTCAATGTCATTAGTCAAAATTTACACACAGAAACGGTTAAATTTTCTAAACGATAGAACTGTCGTGTTTTGTCTGATAAGTTTTTTTTTTCATATTTTAGCCTATGTTCCTTATGGACAATTGCATGGTCCAAGAAAACAAGGTCTAACAATTAGACCACGTGACTGACACAAGCCCACGTCATTTTGCCTGTTCATCCTTGTCATATTGATCTAATTACACAAAAATAAATAAGTTAAAAAACATTATGTGATTAAATAATACAAGTCAGTTGACATTACTGAAACATACTCGTATAATAAAATTCTTCAACACCACCTATACATAATAAACAATTGTATGTCGACCGACTCAAAGTTATATTAAACATACATTTAAATATAAAATAGATTAGAAATGTATTCGTCCAATTTCTATTCGGTAACGGCACGTCACGTATTCGGTACTTTTAACACAGTATTAATTTCTATATCGACTTCCTCCTAGCAGTGCTTACGAGAATAAGCCTGAAAAAAGAAGGTAATGCAATACCTTGCTCCAGCAACTTTTTGTAAACATCCATATTTCCCCGGCTTATTTCCCATCAGTGCGCGGATATTGGCTGTCTGTTCATCGATGCAAGAACTCCTTCCTTTAATAAAAATGCAATTATTACGCGATACACGGCCGTAATACCATCACGCTCTTTTGAAGTAAAACGTGTGAAAAATAAAATATCCATAAGGCGATTCATCTGGTGCCCCTTAAATTGCATAACATAAATATCCCTATTATGAAAATCCATAACAGACTTGCCATAACTTTAAATTGTATAACAATTAGAATCCATAATTCAAAAATACATACCATTATTTAGCATAACTATTAAAATCCATAATTATATAATCTTTCAAAATCATAAATTTAAGATATTTTGGTAAAAAAGAAGATAAGAGAAACAGCATTTTTGGTGATAAAAATAATAATTTAATATAATGTTTACTATATTTGTCAAATTTATATTTCTTAATTATTATACATACTAACAGTATTCATATTAAAGTTAGGGCTTATAAATATATGTATTTCAAAATTATGGATTTTAATCGTTATGACATTTATCGATTATGGATTTTCGATATATACATTTTCAATTATGGGTTTTAATATAGACCCGATTCATCTACGCATAGCCGCCGTAGCTCGTAGGTATTTCGTAGCACCTCTACGATTTTGCTACGTAGGTAGCTGCTACGAATTATAGGTTATTCGATTTTTGCCAAAGGAATATTTTTTTTATTTAACATTTTATTGTATACAAGAAAATTGCATAATTACAAACTTAAAGAACGACGACACAAGGTACTACTTACTTATTTCTAGTCTCTCTTTAATGTGGATTTTTCTGTTATTAAAGTAGCCTAATTCTATTGTAATGTTTGGTATTGATTTTTCAGATAATATTATATCCCCGTTATGTATACAGAGTGTAATAAAATTAGTGCACAATGTTTTATGGGAGGAAGCTACCCATAAAACTGAATAATTTTCCCCAAGGAACGTAGGTTAAAATATGAAAAACCTAATACCTTATTTTTGTTTTAATTCTCAGAGGCTTCGATGAATAACAAAAGCTGCCATCAACAAATGGCGGTCATTACCGGAATCGCTATAGCGATTATTTTATAAAACCAATGGAAACTCCAACAATTAGGAAGTTCTTTATAATAAGGAACTTGAGCCACCAGATTTATACCTAAACTTTTAACGAGGCCTCTGTTTTAGATGATTTTTTTACTTATATTTGACCAACTAGCTTTCCGCCGCGGCTCCGCCCGCGTTATTAGTTTTTCCCGTGGGAATGAGGAATTTTCCCGCGGTAAAAGTTACCCTATGTTCTTCCGCAAGGTCTATTCTACCTTTGTGCCAACTCCGCACGCTTTCACAATTTTTCCCGTGGGAATGAAGAATTTTCCCGCGGTAAATCGTAGCCTATATTCTTTTCCAAGGTCTATTCTTTGTTTGTGCAAAGTTTCACCAAAATATTTCAGGTATTTTTTTTTACACCTTGGCCGCTTGGTTTACATTATTGAAGTATCCCTAATTTTTTTGAAAATAATTATAGCCTATGTTACTCAGGGATCATGTAGCTTCTCAACAGTGAAAGTTAGTTTTTAAAATCGGTTCAGAAGTTTCGGAGCCTATTCGGTGCAAACAAACAATCAAACCTTTCCTCTTCATAATATTAGTATAGAGTACAGATTAAATACACGACGTGTTATGAAAATAACACAAAAACTTTGTACACCCGAAGTTAAAAGAATTGACCAATTTTAAATATAATTTATATGCTTTTTTAACCGACGAGAGATGGAGGAGGTTCTCAAGTCTACGCGTATATTTTTTTATGTATGACCACGCATATTTTTTCACAGATTTGTCCGATTTTAATTATTATTATTTATTGGAAATATTTGGAAAACCCCGAAACCCCGAAGTTGGTCCCATATAAAATTGAAAAAAAACACCCTACCCTAAGGTAGGTAAGGGTCAAAAAGGGGAAAATTCATTTCAGAATTTTTTGCTTTTCGGTTTATTTGATGGTTTAATGCTTCATTTAAGTTGTTATTACGAATCGACTCGGCTAGGCGATTAATATAATAATAATAACGTTCTCAGAGCGTAGGGATCTTAGAGTAGGTGTAAATAAAAAAATTGTGGGGACCTTATCGGCTCGTTCATATCTACGTAGATCGTCTTTGAGATATAGGTTCAATTTGGCGCAACAGGATACACACATTCCGTTTACATAAATATGTGTAAAAATATCATATGTTTGTCTGTGAGTTTCAAGGCAGATAACGACATAAACTTGTGAATTATTTAAAAAAGTCTATTTCAATTACAGCGCACAGTTTATTATACAGTTTCCCTTTACATAATTACCTATGTGTTTCGTTAAAAAACACATAGGTATTTACATAAGTACAAAATATCATGTTTGTCGGTGAGTTTCAAGGCAGATAACGCATAAACTTGAGAATTATTTTAAAAGTTTATTTTAATAACGGATGCACTGTTTATTACATAGTTTCCCTTTACATAAACATGTGTTAAAATATCATATATTTGTCTGTGAGTTTTAAGGCAGATAACAGCATAAACTTGTAAATTATTTAAAAAATGATTATTTCAATTACAGCGGCACAGTTTATTCCACAGTTTCCTTTTACATAAATAACTATGTGTTTCGTTAAAAAACACATAGGTATTTATGTAAATACCTATGTGTAAAAATATCATATGTTTGTCTGTGAGTTTCAAGGCAGATAACAAAATAAACTTAAGAATTATTTTAAAGAGTTCTTTTTTAATTTCGGCTGCACTGTTTATTACACAGTTTCCATTTACATAAATATGTGTAAAAATATCATAAATGTTTGTCTGTGAGTTTCAATAGAATAGAATAGCATATACTTTATTGCACACCAGAATAAAACAGAACAGTAAAATTCACGAAAAAATAATAAAGAAAGTGTACATGTAGGCGGCCTTATTGCTAAGTAGCAATTTCTTCCAGGCAACCTTAGAGTGAGAAGATTCATATAAAGTGAGACATACGTACATAAATATGTGTAAAAATATCATATGTTTGTCTGTGAATTTCAAGGCAGTTAGCGGCATTAACTTAAGAATTATTTAAATAAAATATTTAAATTACGGCTGCACTGTTTATAAAACAGTTTCTCTATATAAATATCTATGTGTAAAAATATCATATGACTTTCAAGGCAGATAACGGCGTTAATTTGAGAATTATTTAAAAAAGTTTTTATAATTACTGGTTGTACAGTTTGTTTATTACACAATTTCCTTTTATACAAATATGTGTAAAAATATCATATGTTTGTCTGTGAGTATCAAGGCATATATGCCGTTATATATAACGGCATAAACTTGAGAATTATTTTAAAAAGTTTATTTAAACTATAGCTGCACTATCTATTACATAGTTTCCCTTTACATAAATATGTGTAAAAATATCATATGTTTGTCTGTGAGTTTCAAGGCATATAACAGCATAAACTTGTGAATTATTTTAAAAGTTTATTTAAATTACGACTGCACTATTTATTACATAGTTTCCCTTTATATAAATATGTGTAAAAATATCGTATGTTTGTCTGTGAGTTTCAAGGCAGATATAACAACGTCAACATGAAAATTATTTTAAAAAGTTTTATTATTTACTGGCTGTACTGTTTATTACACAATTTTCCTTTATATAAATATGTGCAGAAAATATCATATGTTTGTTTGTGAGTTTCGAGGCAAATAAAAGCATAAACTTGAGAATTATTTCAAAGTGTTTATTTTAAACTACGGCTGCACTGTTTATATATAAAACAGTTTCCCTTTACATAAAATATGTGTAAAAATGTCATATGTTTGTCTATGAGTTTCAAAGCAGATACAGCATAAACATTAGAATTATCTTAAAAAGTTTATCTAAATTACGGCTGCACTGTTTATATAATATAAAACAGTTAACCTTTACATAAATATGTTTAAAAATATCATATGTTTGTCTGTGAGTTTCAAGGCACATAACGGCGTTAACTTGAGGATTATTTAAAAAAGTTTTTATAATTACTGACTGTACAGTTTGTTTATTACACAATTTCCCTTTATATAATATTTATATGATAGCATATCATATGCAAAAATATCATATTATGCTTGTCTGTGAGTTTCAAGGCAGATAACGGGATAAACTTAAGAACTATTTTATTGAGTTTTTTTCTTCAATTACGGCTGCACTGTTTATTACACAGTTTCCCTTTACAGAAATACGTGTAAAAATATCATATTATTATGTTTTTCTGTAAGTTTCAAGGCAGATACGGTTAGCCGTATCTGCCTTAAAACTTACAATATTTTTCAATAATTTTCAAGTTTTAGAACTTGAAAATTATTGAAAAATGTTTTTTTAATTAAGGTATTCTATTTACAGACATATTAATATGTCTTGGTAGATCGCCATCGAGATATGGGTTCAATTTGGTGCAATGTATAGTTTATCAGATTTTACACAGAATTCCTTTACCTAAATATATGTAAAAATATCATATGTTTGTCTGTGAGTTTCAAGGCAGATAACGGCATTAACTTAAGAATTATTTTTAAAAATATATTTAAATTACGGCTGCACTGTTTATAAAACAGTTCCCCTAAATAAATATGTGTAAAAATATCATATGACTTTCAAGGCCGATAACGGCGTTAATTTGAGAATTATTTAAAAAAGTTTTTATAATTACTGGTTGTACAGTTTGTTTATTACACAATTTCCCTTTATACAAATATGTGTAAAAATATCCTATAGATGTTTGTCTGTGAGTATTAAGGCATATATGCCGTTATATATAACGGCATAAATTTGATAATTATTTTAAAATGTTTATCTATTTATTACACAGTTTCCCTTTACAGAAATATGTGTAAAAATATCATGTTTGTCTGTAGGTTTCAAGGCAGATAACGGAAGAAACTTAAGAATTATATTAAACAGTTTTTTTTTAATTACGGCTGCACTGTTTATTACACAGTTTCCCTTTACATAAATATGTGTAAAAATATCATATGTTTGTGTGTGAGTTTCAAGGAAGATACTGCTTAAACTTTAAAGTTATTAAAAATGATTTTTTTAATAATTAACGTATTCTTTTTACAGACATATTACTATCACTTGGTAGATCTTCATCGAGATATGTGTTCAATGTGGTGCAACGTATAGTATGTCAGATTTTACATAGATTCTCTTTACATAAATAATATGTAAAAATATCATATGTTTGCCTGTGAGTTTCAAGGCAGATACCTAGGGTATTGTATTAACTTAAGAATTAAGTATTCAAAAGTTTTTTTTTAAATACGGGCTGCACTGTTTATTACGCAGTTTTCATTTACATAAATACTTAAATATGATATGTATAATATTTGGGGTGATTGATAAGTAAAAAACAGTAAAAATCGAAAATTAATCAAAAAACGGTGTATTCGTTAGCAGGTGAGTACAAGCAGTGAGAGGGGTAGGGGAAGACAAAGAATGCGGTTTTAAATAACGCCTGGTATTTGTAGTTTCCTCTTGAAGCGTATAAAGATGATTTTGCTGCATACAAAATTGTAGGCGCTGAGTTCCAAACATACCCCCCGACGTTGAAAGATTGCTTTCAACAAGAATCAGAAGTTGTAACAGGCAGTGGGCATATCTTGGCAAAAGATCTTCGCATGACTCCGGTCGCAGTCTTAATATCGGCAACTCTTGAAATCCCATCGACGCCAGGGTAAACAGAAACGATTCGTCCAAGTTTCCACTTTAACGGTGGAAGATGGTCTTCTCTAATGAGAACCAACGTGTTCAGCTTGAGTGGCTCGTTCATGGAAGTCCATTTTGTTCTGCGCTGGAGCTCCGACACATATTCTGTGCTCCATCTTGCCCAAAACTGTTGACGAAGTTGTTCGATACGCTGATATCGAGTTAAATGTTGAATTGGGCGGTCTTGAAGATTACGAGTTGGTAAAGACGTAGGTGATCGACCAATCAGAAAATGCCCAGGTGTTAAAGGTGATAAATCTTCGGGGTCAGATGAAAGTGGTGTAAGAGGCCGAGAGTTTAATACAGCTTCTATCTGAATTAACGTAGTATTAAGTTCCTCGTATGTAAGATGACAATCTCCCAACACTCTTTGCAAATGATATTTGGTTGATTTGACACCAGCCTCCCAAAGACCGCCGAAATGAGGTGAATATGCCGGGATAAAATTAAATTTAATGCTATCATTAGCCATAGAATCCGAAATTGAATCACGATTATCTTTTAAAAATTTCGACAATTCGTTATAAGCACCAACAAAGGAAGTCCCGTTGTCTGAGAACAGTTCGATGGGTTTGCCCCTACGTGAAATAAATCTGCGTAACGCAAGAAGAAAGTTGCTGCTAGACAAATCGCCCACTAACTCGAGGTGTATTGCTTTAGTAGCAAAGCATATAAAAATTGCCACATACACCTTCACTACTCTGCTTCCGCGGCCCTGGCGACTAACACAAGACATGGGACCTGCATAATCCACTCCCACGCTTTGAAATGGATATCCCCCCGGAGCAAGACGCTGCTGAGGTAGGTGTCCCATTACAGGCGCAACAACTTTACCTTTGACGCGAGCACATCGAACGCATTGCCGGTAACAAGCTTTAGCTAAGTTCCTTCCTCCTATCGGCCAGTAATTTTCCCGAATTGATGAAAGTAATAATAAAGGTCCTGCATGCAACATTTTATTATGTTGGTAATTAAATAACAATTTTGTGAATCGATGAGTGGACTGTAAGATAATGGGGTGTTTTTTCTCATAACAGTAATGCGAATTTTCTAAACGACCTCCAACGCGCATTACATTATTTTCGTCGAGAAAAACAGAAAATTTTATGAGAGGACTCTTTTTTGGCAAACTTCGCTTCTCAATCAACATTTGATATTCGGGAAATGATTCAGATTGTGACGTTTTTATAATCAAGGTTAACGCTTTATTAATTTCATCCCCTGTAATATAGTTAGTTGGAATTGCTTTCTTTTTACAAATAGAAATGAATCGCAAAACATATGCAGTGGTACGAATAAGTCGTAGATAATTTGAGAACCGGTTGAAATCGATTAAACTAGTTTTAGACTTTGGTTGCTGAATGTCAGTGTTAAATAAACTGACTTCACGTCGAAACTCTGGCAACTGCTGTGGTGACTGCGTGCCTGGGTTCGAAGGCCAAGTTGTTTCATCACCTTGCAGGAAGTCTGGTCCATTCCAATAAAGACTTAATGACGTCATTGAGTCTACCGGCACTCCTCGAGATACATAGTCGGCGGGGTTGTGATCAGTGGGAACATGCCTCCACGTACAGTTTCCAGTCTTGTCCAGTATTTCTGCTACTCGATTACGTACAAATGGGAGTAGTTTGCTGGGAAGCATCTTTAGCCAACCCAACACGACCGTTGAATCGGACCAGAAAGTCGTGCTTCGTATGGGAACGCGAAGTGAGTTAACAACTCTTTCATAAAGACGTGCACCTGCAAGAGCGCCGCAGAGCTCGAGCCTTGGAATGGTGGTAGGCTTCAGGGGAGCTACACGACTTTTAGCTGTTAACAACCGCACCAGCACTTCACCCTTTTCATCACCACTTCGCACATAAAGGCATGCGCCATAGGCACGCTCCGATGCGTCCACAAAAATATGTAGGTCTAGGAAAGAGTATGAATCACAAACAACAATCCTAGGAATTTTAAGATTTTTTAATTTAGGTAGACTTGAAATTACTTCAGCCCATTCTTGGCGAATATTAATAGGCAATTGCTCGTCCCACGAAATTTTAATAAGCCACAATTGTTGTAAGAGCATTTTCATGCGGATAATGTAGGGTGATAACAACCCTAGCGGATCGAAAATCTGCGAAATTATTGATAACATGTCGCGTTTCGTATTTTTTGTAGAAATGTTTGTGCTGATTGGAAAATCCAATTCGTCGCTATTAAAATGCCAACCTAATCCTAAAACCTTGCTAGGCTCGTTACCACCAATGTTCAAATTTATTGATGATCCAGTAGACTCTGACATCAATTGAGGGTCGTTTGATCTCCACTTTCGAAGATGCATACGAGCTGAAGCAAGTTCGTTGGTCACTTTCTCCCGAATAAATTTAGCATTCTGAAAATCGTCACTTCCCGTTAACAGATCGTCGATGTAGAAATCATGAACAATGACGTCAGAAACCTGTTTATCATCGCAGTTGAGACCGACTTGCTTTAAACACCGTGTAGCCAAAAATGGTGCGCTGGCTGTTCCGTAAGTCACGGTATTTAATTGAAAAACTTTGACTGGTTCTGATGGATCATGACGCCAATATATTTGTTGAAGAGATCGATCATCAGGATGAACCATCACGGTTCTGTACATTTTCTCCACGTCAGCGGATAAAACATACTTATAAAATCGGAAACGCAAAAGTATCGATAACAGGTCATCTTGGACAGTGGGTCCTACCATTTGAATGGCATTCAGAGAAACACCTGAAGTTGTAGGACTACTAGCGTTAAACACTACACGCAATTTTGTAGTGGTACTACTTTCGCGTAAAACTCCATGATGAGGGATAAAGTGACTATTTTGTTGGGAATCAGTTTGAGAACATTCTGTCATGTGACCTAGAGATTCATATTCCGACATAAAGTCTCTATACATTTTACCAAAGGTGCCTGTTAGTTTGCGTTCCACAGACATGAAACACCGCTTTGCTCTTAGACTTGAATCCCCTAAAACGTCTGGAGAATCCTTTAAAGGGATTCGGACACAAAAACTGCCATCAGCTAAGCGTGTTGTATTTTGTGTAAAATGCTCTTCGCACAACTTCTCTTCTGGTGAACAATCAGATAACACAGGGCTAACCTCTTCCAATTGCCAAAACCGCGTAAGTTGGGTTTCAATGTTATCGATTTTCATGAAATTACATTTGATTGGAGAAGTCGAGAAACCAGTTATGGGACCTGAAACAATCCACCCTAATCGAGTTTCATGAAGAATCGGTTTTCCCTCGCCAAGACTGATATGTTGCGCCCCTATAATATCCCAAAACACGCTAGCACCAATAATTAAGTCAACTGGTGCAGGTGAATGAAAATTGGGATCGGCTAAACATACATCAGTCGGCAAATTAAGGCCTGAAATATTGACCGCACGACTCGGTAAATCGTCAGTAATCGACGGTAAAACAAAACATTGCAGTTTGGTAGAAAACTCTTTATTTAAAGACTGTATAGGTACGTAACATAATTTATTTACGTGTGACTCAGAGTTATTTATTCCCAGTACAGATTTGTTTATATTAGTTGTAGGCAAGCTTAATAATTGCAACATACGTTCGGTTATAATGCAAGCTGTACTTCCCGAATCAAGCAATGCTCTCGCGACGTGCTCGCGACCACTAATATCAAATACTTTTACTAAAGCAGTCGATAACAGTATTTCACTTTGTATAGCGCCGCCTGAGTGATAAGACGTTACACTGGCTGACAGTGAAACATTATTGTTAGTACTACTTGACCCGGCGGCACCAGATGTAGCAGACTTCGTAGCTTCGGAGTGCGATGACGTCTGAGGCTGCTCATTACCGGTCGTGCCAGGTGATGACTGCGCGTTCACCTTATCAGCGCTGTGAATGAGCGTATGGTGCCTACGCTTACACACCTTACAACCAGGCTTATTGCAGCGATTAGCGTAGTGGCCAGGACGGAAGCAATTATAGCAAACTTTTAAATTAGGCATTAATTTCATTCGCGATTCATTACTCAAAGAGAGAAATTGCGAACAGTTGCTTAATGTGTGCTCACCTTTACAATTAGGGCAAGTTTTTTCGATTATATTGTTATTGTTTTGTACAGTAACCAATGTTTTATTAATATGTTTAGGTTTAATTATAGATTTAGGTTGCTGAGTGCTGGAAGTCGGTTTGTTTTGGGACAGTTCTAAAGATTCTAAGAAATCTGCTCGTTGTTGCAAAAATGAAAGGAAAGTATTAAAAGAAATAATTTTATTTTTATCTAATTGAGCTTTGAATTCTTCCCACTTACGGAATGTGTTTAAATCAATTTTTTGAGTAGCTAAATAAATAAGGAGCGTACTCCATTGATCAGTGGGCTCACTTAAAGACTTCAACGCGCGCAAATTTTTATTGAAATTATCGATCATATCTTTTAATGAAGTTGATGATTCTTTTGTTATCTTCTCGACATTGAATAAAGCTGAAACATGATTATGGACTAATAAACGTTGATTATTGTAACGCTCACATAAAATGTTCCATGCAATTTTATAATTACTGGCGGAAAACTCGATTTTCTTTATTACCTCAGCAGCTGACCCCTCCAACGAGAACCGTAGGTAGTGAAATTTACTTATTGCATCATAGTCGTCATTGTTATGTACCAAGCTGACAAACGTATCCCTAAATTCCAGCCATCTCTCATAACAACCGTTAAATTTTGGCAATTCTATTGACGGCATTTTAACGCTCTTCCGTCTGTTGTGTTTTGAATTAGAAGCAAATGATTCCGAACTATCAGATTCGTTTTTCTCGTACAAACTCAATAGATGTTGAGCTTGCGAAATTATTTCGTAATAACGATCCTCAAATTCTAGACGTTCATTATCGTCAGATTGCGAACTCTCAGACAGGCATTCTAATTTAGACTGAACCTCATCGAACTGTTCGAACAAACCTTCCGCTTTGCTGAGCCGTAAATGCAGCTCCTTAACCTTAAGGGGAGGTAACGTTTCACCTAAAGACTCCAAATACTTATGGAAATTAGTTAAGCGACCCTTGATATTTCCTCTTGATCTAATTAGCTCTTTATGCGTTTTAATATCCTCATTGGCATCCTCATATTCGTCTGTCATGATTGCAGGTGTCAAATCAACCTGGAATTTGAAACAAATACAAGATTAAAACAATACAAAGGACAAAGTAGAACTAATAGACCCTTGACTTAAAATTTAACTTTTTGTGGTTTAATTGCCGTAATTCCTGAAAAATATCTCTTTAAATTAACAAATACTTGACACTGCTTGATGAAATGTAGATTTTATTTAACAGTTATGACCTATATGTTAGAAATACCTATAAAAATACCTAACCATATAAGTGAACAAAATTGAGTAGGTTTATGTGATATAAAAGGTCAATTTAGTGGATATTAACCATGCAGTACAAACAAAAGTACTTTATTGGCCTAAATAATAAGAACAAAACCTAAATTTCACTATTAAATTATGACTAAGTACATACCGAGAACAAAGGAATTCATATAGGTCTCACCAATACTAACCTTATACAGACGTAGATTATCCAAATACAGTACCTGATAAGAGTGCTGGGTTAAACTTGAATTAAAAACCTAAGATAATCACTTACACCCGTATTCTTAGATGTTTCCTCAAAACTTCCTCCACTCGACTCAACCTCAGATAAGGATTTTGGTATTCTAAGTTGGCATTACCGTCCTCGACTCGAGGTATTTCCTTATTGGAGTTGAGGATGAGTCGAGGAAACAACTGTCAAATTTAAGGTACCTTGCGATCTACCTTAAGGCCTCCTCAGTGCATTAAATCGGTATTCACTCCAACTTTTTACGTTAAAAAATGAATGACTTTGAAGATTTTATGGATTATTTATAAGATAATCCTTATAATTATCCAGCAAGGAGATACTTGAGACGAATATTCCAGTTTAATCACGTTTAATTTATATTTTTTTGACTAACTCCTGCAAACACGTTTTTTAGGGTTCCGTAGCCAGATGGCAAAAAACGGAACCCTTATAGATTCGTCATGTCTGTCTGTCCGTCCGTCCGCCCGTTCGTATGTCACAGTCACTTTTCTCCGAAACTATAAAGACTATACTGTTGAAACTTGGTAAGAAGATGTATTCTGTGAACCGCATTAAGATTTTCACACAAAAATAGAAAAAAAAAACAATGAATTTTGGGGGCTCTATAGGTAGGTACATATAATATAACTGAAACTCAAATTTTTTTTTCATCAAACCCAAACGTGTGGGGTATCTATAGATAGGTCTTCAAAAATAGTATTAAGGTTTCTAATATCATTTTTTTCTAAACTTAATAGTTTGCGCGAGAGACACTTCCAAAGTGGTAAAATGTGTGTTTCCCCCCCCTCTAACTTCTAAAATAAGAGGATGATAAAACTAAAAAAATATATGATGTACATTACTATGCAAACTTCCACCGAAAATTGGTTTGAACCAGTTCTAGTAAGTAGTTTTTTTTTAATACGTCATAAATCGTAAACAGCAATTTACCTTTCACTATTATTAAAACATCGGTCAAAGTTACAACGAACTACAAAAACTTTTATATTATGTTACTTGCTGAACCCTTCATGAGCGAGTCCGACTCGCACTTGGCCGCTTTTTTCATGATCTGAAATAAAGGTTTGTCTTCCACTCATTCTGATCAGAGATTTATATTTTTTTTTGTTAAGGACGACGCGACACCACAGAATACCAAATAGTAGTACACTATTTGTTGACTTGTTGTAGTCGTAACAGTCATACACAAACACACACACACACACACTTGTCACTTTTTTTTCCATGGAATTTATGGCTTTGGCAACTAGCTTTTTGACCCAAATTAACAAATTACCAACATAATGATACGAAAATAATGACGTCATTCCTCGACTCAACCTTACTGGAGGAATCTTGAGTCGAGGCACAAATTATCACTATGAATACCGATCTTGAGGAAGTTTTGAGGACTTCCTTAAGGTTACCTTAGCTGAGGTATGAGTGGAGGAAGTTTTGAGGAACATCTAAGAATACGGGTGTTAAAGTCCTTAAATTCTGACCACTTTATTGTAATGATGATCACCTCAAGTCAGTCGACCTTTGCACCTTTTACGTAACAATGGATTCTTCCGTTATTTGATATTATCCGTTTAGATCACAGCTGATTCTTGATTTATTTAATATCCGGCGTAGATATGGGCC
Organism: Teleiodes luculella; assembly: GCA_948473455.1. Classification (NCBI taxonomy): domain Eukaryota; kingdom Metazoa; phylum Arthropoda; class Insecta; order Lepidoptera; family Gelechiidae; genus Teleiodes; species Teleiodes luculella. Next base: position 7,055,067 of record OX419607.1, read on the forward strand.
AAATGTATAATATTTGGGGTGATTGATAAGTAAAAAACAGTAAAAATCGAAAATTAATCAAAAAACGGTGTATTCGTTAGCAGGTGAGTACAAGCAGTGAGAGGGGTAGGGGAAGACAAAGAATGCGGTTTTAAATAACGCCTGGTATTTGTAGTTTCCTCTTGAAGCGTATAAAGATGATTTTGCTGCATACAAAATTGTAGGCGCTGAGTTCCAAACATGATATGATAAGATATTTTTGTCTGTGAATTTTAAGGCAGATAACGGCATTAACTTGAGAATTATTTAAAAAAGTTTATTTATATTACGCCTGTCCGATTTTCATTTTCCTACCCAAGTTTTAAATACTTATCTCTAAGTTCCGACTAAACTGGCTACGTACCTACATCTGTTCTTTGCCTTTGTGAACTAGTTTCCTTCACTTTGAGCTTTACGAAGTGCACGGTAGTGCCTAATTACTCACTGACTGAAGCACAGACGACTTTGGCCCCGATTCTCAAGGGCTTTGGCCGGTCACAATCACAAATATAAAGAACTTTGCCATAATGTGGAATTTCAATGGAACCAAATTTCACTTGCACTCTTTATTGACATCAAAAGCCCATCTGAAGCCAATGGCCTGGAGCCTTGGATCCTACATCATCATCAACATCGAACATGTCTGAGAAAATATTCGATACCATCTAAAAAATTCCCTTTAAAAAAATGCACGGGAGGCGCGGGTTCAAGGCTCGGCATATAGGTACCAATGTGTTTTCTATTTTCGAATTCATAAGTTTATTCGACGCTCCGTGACGGAAAACCTAAGGAAACTTGCACACACCTGCGAATAAATTCAAAAAGTTGTTTGTCAAGTCGACCAACCCGCACTAGGCGTGCGTCGATCTATCCACTCCATTTCAGGATAGGCTCTGAGGGTAGGGTGAGGACCTTTGGGCTCGGCATAGGACTACATTTCCTTAGGAAAAGTTGTTTAGTTTCTTGGGTAAGTAAGTACTATGTTGCGGATAAACAACTAAGTAGTTAGACACGGTGTTATCGGAATTCGGTTTAAAAAAAGAAGATATAAAAGTATTTATAGTGTTTCTTTTAGAATCAGCACCATTGTCTATAGCTAGAGGCCAGGTGCACCCTCAAAGGACAAACGACCACAATTTTGCAATCAACTTTGTACCAATCTGGAGCTAGTTACACGCAACTACAACTACTTACAGTTTGATGTGAATATTTAGAGGTATAAATAACCCTGTAAAAAATTTGGTAGAATGAAACAAAAACTAATAACTTTTAAAAATAGATTAAATGTAAAATCGCAATTAGAGAATCTTTCAATTTCTCCCGTTAATATTTAACTTTTTGCACGAGTTGAAAGGTTGAAAGAGTTCACACCACGTTCACACAATATTTTTTAATTTGACGCTGTTTACATAACTTATATAAGTCCGTTACATTTTCTATTATGGCGTGATCAATAATTTTGAAACGTTTGGACTCACCTTCGTTCGCGATTTTAATTAATGATTCTAAAGCACCCAAATAGACCAATAATAAAATAATAATTAACAAGCGCCAAAACCAGAAAAAAAAAAAAAAACTTTGGTAAACACCGCCATCTACACACTATTGCTGGAAGCGCTACCCTATTAGTAGTATGTCAGCCAGAGTACCTTGCACACCCATATTCGGTCATTGAGCTGTTGCAAGTAGCGTGTAACAATTCACGCTAAAATTGATAGATGGCACCACTAGATAATATTTTTCGAATTATTTCACAGGAAAGTAAAATTATGAAGTACGCTCATAATAAAATCTTTCCAGTACAATTACATAATAATTATGTCTTTTGTTACTAAAATCAGGGGAACAAAGTAAGCAGATTAAATTAAGCTACTATTCTTATCAGTCTAACAGCAGAACCCAACAAACTTACCAATCAAAAATGTTTTGTTGAAACAATAATTTAACATGTTATTAGGTCGCTAATGACTTGAGAAATATAAGTAAACACTACACATTAGATTGAAAATTACTTTAATTGACCACATAATTATAACAAAAATTATATTTATCAGAATCTAATGACTTTATTAATTAACTGAACTAAACATACAAATACATTTAATATCACAGAAAATGTTTTAATTAAACAATAAGATTCTCAGCTTTATCCTCGCTGAACTGTGATGATATCCAAGTTAGGGCCCATTTTAAATTAGTCAGCATGTACTTAAGTGCTTTGGTCCAATGTTCTTCAGAATTGAACTGAATTTTAATAGAATAAGCATGAGGAGGTGACGCTGTGTCTTCTATTTTGCCTTTGTCTATCCGATACGGAAGGCAGAATCCAGTGTTGCCCTTCTCCACCTGTTCTTTAAACTGTTGCAGGCAATCCAAGAACGCAACCATGGCTGCATCAAACTTTGTGTCCCAGAGAAAGCGGAACCCACCAGAACCGTAAAGCGGTAAGACTTTTTGATCTTCCAGAACTTCTATGTAGGAGTGGTTTCCATATGGTACTAGACGATATCTCTGGAAACAAAAGTTTATCTTTCTTGCTAACGATGACAGTAGTAGAACAGTTTGGCCCCAAGCAGCATTAATTTCTGACCAATCAACAGGCGCTGAAGGCAAACGTCCCAGTCTAAAATTGTTTATTATACCAAATTGCCCAGAGTCTGATATATGGAATGTTGCTTTGAATACATTTGTTTTCTTCAGTTTTTCCATCTGAGTTTGAGTGTACGACAATTGGCATTCGTAAAACTTCATCTGATCTTCTGTTGTCATCAAATCTTTTCTATATTTTGTATATTCTCTCCAATATATATCTTGTTCCTTTTCTAGTCTTTCTTTCTCCTTCTCTTGTATTTCTATTTCATCTTTCATAGCCTTCTCTTCTTTTTGCAAAGCTTGCAGCTCTTTTAGTAGCCTCTCTTGTTCCTGTTTCCAGTCTTCTAATTCTTTTTCGAGGCCTTCCAAGTTCAAATCCTCTTTGTCATCTTCCAACTTTTTTAAATATTCACTGTAGTCTTTCCATTCGGCCTCTGTGAGTCGCAACTGGTTATCCATGAGCTCTAGAAGAGTGTCAGTACATTCATCACATAGTGGGTGGTCTACATCAGAGTTATTTGATAGTAAATCAAACAAAGTAGCTTTAACATGTAGCTGGTGACCTAAGGATGTGGTTTCCCAACCGTCTGATATTACCATGAAGCCGTTAGCGCAGTTTGCCGATTCAGACTCTGATATTCTGAACGGAGGGACGTAGTGTTCCAAACTCGAAGATTGCAAGTCCAAATCCGTCTCATTGTTTCTTCGTATTTGCAGCGAAAGGTCGGCGTTGGTGTGCTCTCCCAGGTTGTGCAAAGACTCGTCCAACCTCAATGGCTGCAGGCATCGCTGGCAGGAAAAACTTACGAACGATTTGGAGTCGCTCATGATGACGAAACTTTTGCGTTGTAATTTGGCAAGTCCTTTCACTAATTACGTCATGAATTCAATGCGATTCGACAGTCTTTATACTGCATTTACTCACGATTTTCAACAAACGTGCAGAAAGAAATGGTTTCTAATCGAATTATTTTCTAATGTAATAAAATTCACGACAAAAAATATGATAGCACAACAAAGGAACTTTTGCGACTGATTTGACAATTGACATTTCGTTTTCGTTGTAATTTTCTGCGATTAACAAATAGTTAAAAAGAGAAAGGTGTCACAAATTTGTACGCAAAATTGGGTCTTCCATCTCATTCTATATCATCAACATAATTAAAAACAACACGAAAAAAGCGCACTTATTTTTTTATGCTTGCTTTACGGCTTTGGATACAACGCTTTATTGAGCTTTATCAATCAGCAATATTTGGGAAAAATATAGTTTACATGGCCATCAAAGTTTTCAATAATTTACTTAAACGTTTTAAAAATTTGACCTGTTGCAACACTTTCAAAACCCAATTAACTAAATGACTTTTATCAAACTGTTTTTACAGTGCTATAGAATACCTTGAATTTAAAGAAGGGTCTGAGTAGGTATGTACGTACATACTATGGTAAAATAAATTACCATCATACCAATTAGCCACTTATTAATTCGAATATTTGCACACCGACTGCGTTCGGTTTAATACATTGGATTTATATAATGCAAACCTAACCTCCTTGTATAGGTACCTACCAAGGATGTTATAAGTACTACCATTAGTACTTATAAAATCCTTGGTACCTACACATCTATTTACGCAAATAAATATTTTTGTCTTAGTCTTTGTCCAGATGTTAGAATATTTATTTCGTTTATTTGTATTCTATCGCCTAAAACCACCTAAAACCATTTTAAAACGCCTTAAAACAAAAAATCTGTTCCCTTTAAAATTATTAGAAAGCGAGTTCTACTTCGAGTTTAGCTGTTATATTTTTATCCTCTTTGCTTTAAGGTGTAGGATTCACAGATGATGTAAAAAAAATCACAAATAAAATAAAATTCGGATTGAGAAGGAAATTTTAATTCACTTTCAGACTAGAATATTTTATAAGTACATACAATTTAATACAATGACACAGCACCTTATACATTATTGTATTTACATAGAATTATTTGATATGTTTTCAATTATTTCTACTTACCATATCTATACAGAGAATGTAAGTACCTTTAGGTACAGGGAAAATTAATAAAATAATACTACTTTGAAAACCTATAGTACAAAAATAAACGATGTAATGTTTACTTCAGCCAATCTAGTTTTGTACATAATACAAAGGGGTTTTACAATTTAAAAAACTCTAAACATAATAGATTTTTGTCAAAATAAATCTCTTAATCTAGGCAAAGTGTTTTCATAACGGTCAGCTTTTATAAAACATTTATCTGTAATTTAAAGAGAGCGTCATAATCTCACGATAATTGTAACTTGCAATGCAACTGCAACAGTCTAAAATAAATCACAATTTCTACCACATTTTTTTTTATCGCCTCTGGCAACACTTTAGGCGCCTCCGTGTAAATAATGTGAAGGATCTTGTAGCTGGTGGTAGTAAGCGTTTGGTAGAAGCGCCTGAGCTAATCCTCCTTGTGGGCCAGCGTACTGCGCTGGGACTAGCATTTCCCTGGAAAGATAAATAAATTAATATATGGAGACAATACCTCACACTCGGCCATCTAAAGGCAGAGCCTGTACATACTATGGGTGTCAGACAGCTGATACATATACATTATTTAATATAAACATCCGGACACAATGCAAACACAACTCATCACACGAATATTTGCCATGGGCGGGATTCGAACCCGTGACCCTGTGCTTCGAAGGTAGGGGTACTAGGTACTACCACAGTGGTATTTATTTACCGACTAGGCTACGGGTACGCATACGAGTAGTTACCGTAGATATCTAGCATAGCACTATTTTAAAACTTCTGTGCTGTCAAATTTACAGACATCTATTATAATAAAACAAAAAATAAAAGTTCCAATTTTTTTCAAACTTTTTGTTTCTCTGTCTGTATGTACGGGTTAATCTCCGAAACTGTTGGACTGATTTGAATGAAATTTTGCATGGTGGTACCTTATATCTCCGGTCAACATTTTAGATACTTTTAATCCCGGGAAATTAAAAAGTTTCCTTGGGATAGTTAAAAAACTATAGCAACTCATACGACTCAGCACATTGTACTCAGAGCTTATCGAAAATAAACACGGGCGTAGCCGCGGGCAGGCAGCTAGTATTATTATATGCCTGCGTGCATCGAAATGCACGATAAAAGCTAGCTCGACACGTTAGGAGATATATTTCACGTATGTTCCAATTATGACTTCTTTTCCTATTCTTCTTTGTCCTGGGAAATATATTATTTATGTAGGTATTTATTAAAATATATTTTATTAATTTTAAGTAATACAATTTTTCAAGGAATAAAAAATATCTAGTTTATTTGGATAAAACTAAAAATTACTCTACTACTTATCGTCTCAAAGCGTTTTTTATATATAATATATTAAAACATACTGTGGGACAAAAGATTTTTTATCAAAGTCAAAACCCGGCTGTGGCCACACTTTCAGCATGTGCGTGCGCTTTTTTCATCAATTTCGGCCTAGTGTCGTCCGGCTGTATCGAATTTGATTAATGACCCTTAACGAGTGGGACGCATACCTACAGAGCCAAAAGTTAATGGCCTTTAAAAACACCCACAAAACGGGTCTATTGTTTTAAATGGTCAAAGCTTGTAATATAAATTATGTCGGCGAATTGAAACAAAAACGCATGTTACCTAACAAAAAATAAATTAGGTAGGTACTATTTTTCTCAGTAATGTTATAAATGCGAAAGTCTATCCGTCTTACCACATAAAAGTTAAACACACGTTGAATGTGTGTTTTACTGGCCACAACTCACGGCAGCAGCTGACGCAAACTGCGACGAACTACGAGCGCTTTTTTTATTTATTTATTATACACAAAAATTATAATAGATGACTTTGCTAGCACGCAAACTACTCAAGACATTATAGTCTGGACATTTTCGATTTGTCGGTATGTTTTTGTGTACCGAAAGTTATTAATCTAAACCAAAGCTCACCCCAATAGGAATAACAGCGCGTATATTTACGTGTAAGTATTTTGTTTTAAAACACAGCCGTCCTTCAAAATCGCGGCGTTGCGTCGTCAACTCCCGAAAGTTATCGCATAAGCAATAACTTGCGCTTACGCAGTATACTATACCTACGCCCATATATAACCCATAGGTATGTATGTAATACCTACCTACATAAACCCGACGGATACGTTTACACCATAAAAAGCTATCAAGTGTGAGTATACCGTCGCACGCAGTAAGGTTCTCATATTGTTATATTGTACTAGCCATGGTCTAAAAAAACAGGGACTAACAATCGGACTGACGAACTTGATACAAGCCTACGTCATCTGCTGTTCATCCTTGTCGAATGCGTATTATTCGACAAGGATGAACAGCAGATGACGTAGGCTTGTGTCAAGTCACGTGGTCTTCTAGTTAGACCTTGTTTTCTTAGACCATTGTACTAGCGTACACAGAAAGGACACCCGCAAAACGCACTTCATTTGAATTGGAGCTTGCGAGCTTGTTGTCGTTTGTCTTTTGTTTTTGGCGCATAGAATGTATTCGAGAGGTGTCTTCTCTAGTACTTGAGTCAGCTGCAGAGATTGCTGTGGCTGCGTCCTTCTCGGTTCCCATATGAACGAAAAGGACAGCGTCTTAAATTTAAGTTCAGAATGTGACTTGCGCGAGAATTACCTAAAGCAGCTTCCATAAGGAACCCTGAATCCCAGTAAAGTAAATAAATGGCATTGTTATGTATGGGCCTTTGTTTGAGCTGAGTGGTCCTGGCGGGGAGACCTTGACAAACCGATTTTGATAAAAAATATTGCTCTCTGATTTCAGTTTGACTAAACTGTGAATGCCGACAGAAGTTTCATAATTCTTGTTTTTTAAAAATCAAAATGGTGATTTTTAACAATAAAAAATCAACTACATATATTGTTTTTATCTTCCCTTTAGGCGTCTTTCGGCTGAAATGATGATGATTATTATTAATCTTCAGTTCATTCAAACCGAAAGGCTAGAGCCTACCATGAAATAAGAGTAAACAGGCCTTAGCGGACCACGCTGGCCTAGTACGGGTAGTCGGGTACTACACTCCTTTGAATTTCTTCGCAAGTGTGTGCAGGTTTCCTCACTATGTCGTTTCACAGCACAGACCTTAAAGTCGAAAATCTAAAATACATTGGTCTATTATAATTTTTAGAGTTATTGACCGCTTGAGGCTTTTGACATAGCTCCTAACGACAATATCCGTAGATAATAGCCTAATGCCCTAAATCAACGGAATCACGTGGCTTCCGAAGCACGGAATCATCTTAGTTTGTGAGCCCATGTGGTGTGTGTACTGTGGGTCTTAAGCATATGAGGAATTTTCCCAAAACTAGTATACTGGTATTATATCATTTGTGCCCAATAAAACATATCTTTTAAACGAAAACTGTCTAATAATGACTATGCCAAATTCTTTTTTCGTCTCCGAAAAATGATTTTTCTAAAATGTTGCTCAAAACCATTGAAGGCGTAGATGGCCAAGTGTCTAGGGCCGTTGACTTCCATTCAGAAGTTCGCAGGTTCCAAACCTCGGCACGTACCAAATAGTACCAATGTGATTTTAGATATTCGAATTCATATATACGTTTAATCGACGTTCTTGCAGTGAAAGAAAACATCGTAAGGAAACCTGCACACACCTGCGAAGTAATTCAAAGGTTTTTTGTGACCAATCCGCACTGAGCCAGCGTGGTCGACTAAGGCCTATTCACCCTGATTTTAGGGTAGGATGGGACGAATATAAGCTGTTAATGATGATTGACTGAACATCGGCTTTTAGTATTTACTAAACAGTGACTTACAAGTTACATCCCCTCCGGCCGCGTACTAAACTGGAGGTTCGTAACTAGTTACGTACGAACTAGTTACTTTCCTATACAAAGAAGTTTTAAAAAGTAGATGCTCACGGTCTGTTTGGCTGCTGCTGTGGTGTCCGGTCTCTCTGTCTTCTGTTCTTGAACCAGTTCGATACTTGTGTCAGGGTCAGGCCGGTTTTCTGGGCTAAAGCTCGCTTCTCGTCTGGGGTAGGATACCTGTTAAAAAAGTTTATTTTTCTATTATTTCGGCCCACTGCAGAAAGTCTTACTATCCACCACCACCGCCATCTCAGCCGAAAGACGTCCACTGCTGGACATAGGCCTCCCCCAAGGATCTATGCTGAGAAAGGGTTTCCTTGCGTGATCGAATCAGGAATGATGAGATCCGCAGGCAAACCACAGTCACCAACATAGCCCGAAGAATCGCTGAACTTAGGTGGCAATGGACATTGCGCGTAGAACCGACGGCCGTTGGGGCAGAAAGGTTCTTGAATGGCGGCCGCGAGCCGGAAGACGTAGTGAAGGAAGGCCCCCCACGAGGTGGACCGACGATCTGGTGAAGGTCGCGAGAAGCCGCTGGATGCGGGCCAAGCAGGACCGATCATTGTAGAGTCTTACTATAATACAATTTAATCCTCACGCTGCTCTGCAGATTGGGGGTTGCAGTTTTCTTAGTTGGTTACAAAGGTAAACGCTGTATTATGCCTTTATTAAACTCTAACTCAAACCTCTCCCCTCTCCCTCTCCCTCTCTTCTACCTTGAACCTCTGTTAGTCTACAGATTTAGTTTGCCGCTTCAACATGATACCAAACTTTAAAAAATTGGATGGTTATATTCTACATAAATGGGCTAAATTAGCAAATTTCAGATAATAAATAGGGTTTTCGGGGATTCAGAAGACTCTAGAATTCTAAAAAGCATCTCCAGGGGCTCTACTCTTGAAATCAATATCCATCCCGATTTCTACCCAATTCAATACCAAAGCACAGAATACCAAATAGTAGTCCCTAACCAAAGTCACTTTTAGACCGCTACTCTTGAAACTATGCCCGCCAAGAGTTGACAAATCTCCTATTTCATTTAGCTCACTCAATATTCGCCCAATATGAAACCAAGGTGGCGCTAGTGTAGCATTCGATAGCACGAAACGCCCGATCTCAATGTCGACGGATCGGAATCGCCGTCAAGAGTAGCCTTCGAGGTTCGAGGTTCTAAGCCCTCAGAAGTAGCGCCGCCTTCAGGTCAGGGTAGCTACACACAAAGGCGGGCCGCAAATTGGCTTCGGCAGCCTGCATAAATAGTGCTTGGCCAAACATAGGGAGATGCCGAACCGAATATGCCGAACCGAATATGCCAAACCGAATATGCCGAACTGAATATGCCAAACCAAATATGCCAGCCCGCTTATATGTGTAGCTACCCTTACAGCCAAACGTTGCCAGGTTAAAAGTATAAGTACAATATGGAAGACAATCTTAATAAACAAAGAGGCACTTTACCTATTTCTATAATAGCAGTCTTTGAGTGCATTCCGACTCTTCTCCTTGAAACAATACACCGTTTCTTCGCCGTCCCATATCGTCTTCGGCAATGGATACTTCTTGCGAAGACGGTATTTGTCCACAGCACCTATTGAAATAGAAATAGAAATTGAAACTAGAATTTTCAAGAACATATGTACAAATAAATAGGTCTTAAAAATAGTTATAAAGCATCAATGTAGGTATTCTACTGAATATTTTCAGTGTGCAAACTTTAAAAGTAAAAATATATATCCAGAGAACAAAGAAAATAATGCTTCTAAACATTATGTCCAATTTGTATAAAATTCTCTATAAACTCGAAGGTATGTAGGGATGTACCGACTAGTCAGCTACTAGCTACTAGTAGATACATGCCACATGTTTTGACTTTACCCTACTCGCGAATCACGATTACAGAAACACTGGTTGCTAAATGATCTAAAATCTAAATTTCGAAAAGCAGTTGAAAATACAATGTCTGTACCTACAGCATACAAAATGTAGCAAATTTTGTCAAGGTAATATTATTTCTACGTATGCCTATAGTATTTAAAAAAAACTTATCTAGAATCTAGATACTAGGTATACCTAGCTAAACTAATAAAATAATAAGTACGATTTCATTTACATTTCCAGAATCTTACCCAAGGCCCTCCCGCGGACTTTCTCAGCCTCCAAGTAGTGAGCTTTGAACCACAGTTCTTGTAGCTTCTGATGGTGGCGCGGCGGGAACGTGTGGGCTTCCAATATGGCGTATAGCTCCTGGAACACACCTCTGTGGAACGCCACTAGTGCTCGAGCCCTAATTGGTGAAGAATAAGAATAAGAACAACTTTATTTTCTAAAAGAACTTCATTAAAATTGACCAAAAACGCATAGAAGAAAGCTGGTAAAAAATATAGGGTGACTTGTTTAGCAGGTCTTGTCGAGTCAATGGAATCGATAAATCCAAAATTAAGAAACTTTTTCAGGAAACGAAATAAAATATTGACTTCTCGACACAACCTATCCGATTAAATTACTATTTCGTATGGGGTGTCGATATTTTTTCCGTTTCCAAGTAGTTTTCTCTTTGTGAAAGTTCGTCAAACCCGTTGACTGCTAATGTCCTTTCAGGTATTTGCTAAGATATCACTTACATCCTGTAGAAGGAAGATTTTGCTGCGATTTAACAATAAAGCCGGCAATTATAAAATCGGCTTCATCATCATCATCATCATTTCAGCCAGTAGACGTCCACGGCTTCAATATGTTAAAATTATACTTTTTATTCTGCGTTTGTGTGCAATAAAGTAAAACATATTTCATTTATTCATTTATAGTAAGTGTTATTTAAAATCCGTAGAGCGTTATGCCCTCGCTACATCTTATTTCGCTCCGTTGTCGTAGCAGTCGTCTGCGCGTGACGTCACAATCATGTAGGTGTAATACAAAAGTAAGAAAAATCCTTTAATTACCTTAGCACCGTCTCATTCCCTCTCATGAGTTCGCTGGGTGACAAACTCCATAAAAAAGCTGCCAATTTTTCTATGTCTCCCTTCTGCTGCAAAGCTTCACACACGCACTGCACTTGTTCGGAATTGAAATTCAAATATCTCCTCATATTCCCGCTCTCGTTCTCACCAAAATAACTCTGAGATGTCCTATCTCTTTCATTATTACCTGTCAAGCTGTCAAACGACACCTGATTGGTTATTTTGATTTCGGAAACATTGGGATTGTTTTCGTTCTGGCAGCTTTTCAAATCGTTATAGAATCTTCGATCTTCGTTTTCTATTTGTGAAAAAAAGTTTTCATTCGACGGCAGTTTTAAATCGAAGTTCAAATATTTTTTGTTTTTTTGCGGCGTTAGATAGTTTTCGAAAACTTTGTTGCTTTCTTGCAGGTAATTTTCTTGTTTTTTGTCTTCCCGTGGTGGTTTCTGGTTTTTGCAGGAGGAGAAGTATTTTTCGTTCAGTTCTGGTTGGTAGAAGTTTTGGTTATGGTTGTCGTACGGGAAGGGAGGCAAGGAGGTTTCCGATTCGCTTGTCATGTCACTTGAAGGACTCAGTCGATCCGAACACGACTCCATGTTTGTAGACTTCATTTTTACAAATTGAATGAGATCTGAAAGCAAAATTTTCTTAAATAGTAATTTAAATGTAGTAGCTATAATCTATTGAAAGAATATCTACAAAATATTTATTATATTTCCGTTCCGTCTAATATATTCAACGAATTAAACAAATTGAATAGGTACCTCACTATTTATTCAATAAATTGCTATAAAAATTATTTTTCCCCAACTAGGTAGGCACGAAAGGGACCATCTAAATAAATCTATAATATAATAAAATTGTAGAGATCTAATGACTGTCTGCACAGGAGATGTAAAAAGTGAAATAGAACAAATCCGGACTTTTTTTTCGTTTCTCTGTTTGTTTGTACGGGCGAATCTCCGAAACTGCTGGACCGATTTAAATTTTGCACCTTATAACCCCATTCAACATCTTAGATACTTTTAACTAAAGGAAAATATCTCATTCCGACGAGGAACTGTGCACGAAAAGTAAAAAAACAACGCGGGCGTTTAGTGGGTGTCATTGAAAGCAGCTATACCTATTAAAGGCATATGTATATCCAAGTCCCAAAAAATGGGCAGTATTATTAAATAAAATTCAAATTAAACAATTTTTTTGGCGACACAAGCATTTAAATATGGTCATTGGTCATTAAAAACAACTGCGAACCACAATCCACCTGCCAAGCAAGCGTGGAGACTGTGGTCACACTTTTTAAGGGAGAAATCCGCAGTTAAAAGTTACTGTTTAACCCCCGACGAAAAAGAGGGGTATTACAAGTTTGATGTGTGTGTCTGTCTGTCTGTGGCATCGTAGCTCCTAAACGAATGCGCTGATTTTTATCTAGTTTTTTTTTTGTTTGCAAGGTGTCACAATCGAGAGTGATCTTAGCTATGATCCAAAAAAGTATCATCAGCCATTTGAAGATTATCAGCTCTTTTTTAGTTGTAGGACCAAGTTACGGTTTTGTGTCCGGGGTTATTTCTTTTGTCTTGTTAAAGATGCCGTTGTAAAGTAAAGCCGTCGGTAAACAAAAAAGTTCATAGAATCCGTGAGATCCCTACATTTTCAGCATACTCAAGAAAGACAAGAACAAGTCAAAACAACTCGAGTTTTAGGAAATCGCACAATTTCATTGGAGTCCCTATTGTTTTCGCTAGCCGTCCGGTGCATGTCACAGTTGTTTTTAAAACAATCGTATGTTTTCTTTACTTGCACACCCGAAATTTTTAAATAACTTTCTTTATGTAATGTTTTGTAACGGATAGACAGCATCCGGTGTGAATGGTTGCTACGTAGCTTATTAAATTCAAGTTTGTAATAATTACTAATGTTATTTTACTATTTATTCCTGTGGGTATTAGACATGGTCTAAGAAAACAAGGTCTAACCATTAGACCACGTGACTGACACAAACCTACGTCATCTTGCGCTGTTCATCGTTGTCGAATGCGTGTTAATAGACAAGAATGAACAGCGCAAAATGACGTAGGCTTGTGTCAGTCACGTGGTCTAACGGTTAGACCTTCTTTTCTTAGACGATGCATGGTATTAGATTAAAATTTGATTCCGTATTATGACTTATTGTATTTGTTAATCCAGGATATGAACTAATATAATTTATGTGCCAAGTTTCATCTTAATTCGTTCATCCGCTTTTGTATCATGAGCAGGTAACAGAATATACTTCAAAGATATGAATGCCTTTCTAGTTGATCCGTTTTAGCGCCCAATAATGTATTTGGCCGCATAGAAATAAAAATCAATGTAATTGTATGCTTGCCTCATATGCGTTCTTAAACCATTAATAAGATTGTGATGAAACTTTGGCAGAGTAAAATGCCGAGATGGTTTCGGGTCAAAAAAATATACCTACCTCTAAATGAAAAACTATGAAAATACAACATGATACATTCTGCGCCGGGACAAAGTTTTCTGGGTCAGCTAGTCTATACGTGGTCTATACTAATATTATAAAGGAAGAAATTGCTTGTTTGTTTGTTTGCATTGAATATAAATAATAGACCACGGGGAGTAACATCTTACCGCGGTAAAATTCCTCATTCCCACTGGAAAAATTGCTAGCGCGGGCGAAGTCGCGAGGCGGAAAGATTGTAATTTATAATTGCGAAATTATGCCTATTTAGTATTCGCAAAATAGAAAAGGGCAAATGTAACGTTCCATGTTCCTTATGGTCGGTATTGAGTACTCGTACATATCCCTGTACTCAGCAACTCATATAAGCTTTTCAAATCCAAAAAGATTATTATACGTACTAAAACCCGCCCTATATTTTCACGTGGAACGTCACAAACTTTGTCACATATTACTTATAAGCTATCGCTACAGACAAACACCCAGGCTTCATTGCCTGAAAGAAAATAATAATTTAACAATAAAACTGTTTTTATCTCATTCTGTATTTTGAGATCCATTTTGTATTTATTAATGGATTAGTTTTGTATTGTTTCGCAAATATTTGCAATTTATCGTTTCTTTTTACCCCGAAAAATTTTTTTTCAAACATACGGTAATTTTTTTCAAAACTTGTACTTTTGTATTCAGCTACACTCCTACAATCACCTACAATCTTCGGCATAGAGTTAGTTGAAATGATGGAGAGTGACATAGGCTACTTTTTACCGCGGTAAAAATACCTCATTCCTACGGGAAAAATTACTAGCGCGGCCGGCCGGGGCCGCAGGTCGGAAAGCTCGTAATATTATATATAACTAATATTATGTATAACTTTATTAGCGCACAATAATATTATTATTATAATTTTCGATCATACCTAAATCAAACTAGCCAGTGAAACCCCCTGGTAGGTAGTAGCAACAACAAGAATAGGGATAGCGAGCGCTCTCAGAAATAATAAGTAAAGTAGAAGAGATCAGCTAATTAGATTTTTTTTTATATTTCATCCTACGTTCCTTGGGGATTTTTTTTAGTTTCAACTTAGGTTCCTCCCTTAAAACATTGTGCACTAATTTTGTTACACCCTGTATATTTATGTAGAAAATAATGAAATATTCTGACATTTTTTTCAGTTACAATCAAAGAGGGGAAAACAGCCTAAGAATATGAAAACTACTTGCTAGCAGATTAAATAAAAATAAAAACATACTAATTAAGCCAAACATAAGAAACGGCAATTATTATATTGATTGATTACTTTAAGAGAGTATTTTTCTATTTAGTCTTACTTAACTCATTTTTATATCCCTACTTTATTTAAAAATTACATTTATAATTATTTTCAGTTATTATTATTTTTTACAAATTTTGCATTTCTAAAGTTTTATTATATAGAGACTAGACTTAGTTAAACCACTAAACTATTAAAATAATAAATACAAAATCTTAGCTCACCTCATCCAGGAATAAAATTTAATAAAACATAAATAATATTGCACTCGAATTTTTCTTGTCACTTTTCACTAATGTCAAATTTAAAAAATATTATTAGGGCACATACACACAGCACACCCTCACCCGACTGTCGCACAGGGTCAAATGACACCGAGCGAACCCGCTTCTGTAGGGAGATATTGTTAGGGCTGCGGCACACAGCGAGCTATATTATCGCGTGGTATACCAATGGTTGCCAATGGGCTGTAAGTGGAAAAATAGAGATCCTTAAGCATTGGGTAGGGTTACATTTTAAAAAAGTTTGGTTTGTTTAAATATGGACATAGATCGACGAATGTAATTTTTTTTACAAATACAATGTATTAAAACCCGACCAGAGAAATAAAGAATCCCGCCATATTGCAGAATTTCAATGGAACTAATTTTATAATGGACATTGTTGCCATAAACAAAAAAATATACATGTGGCCCCAGAGCAGGTTTTTAATTGCTTTGGTTAGGGTTTAGATGATTATGATTATGAATGAATTACCAAACTCATAAAATTATTTTTATCTTTAGATGTTCGGGCAGAGGTCTGAAGGATAAAAGATATTCAGGAATTTAAAAATATCACAATATGTATTTGGAAAAGATAAATTTAAAATAAAAAAAATATTTATTTTTTAAATCTTAACAAAAAATAGGAATTGTTTTTTGAATGAATGAATTATAAATTAAGTGCAAATTGTTTATTTTAATGACACATTAAAATAAATATAATAGATGGAAAATATTCAAAACTCAGACAGAAATAATAAATTGTGAAAGATCTACATTTTCATCGCTATTTGTCTGTATCATTGGACAATAAACAAGTAACTACTTTCATATATTTTCTCATATTATAGCCAGCCGAGTACACAATCTTTAAGCCTAGTGGTGGCAAAAGAGACAACAAGATAACGAAGACAGAGACGGCGATAGCCCACTGGGCGGGGCCTGTCTGCCCGAGCGAACACAGATTTTCTCTTTTTTGACCTCAAAAAAGGCGGGCCGTTTTTGCAAACCAGTTTTTTGAACTTCTGTGGCGACCATTTTTCGCTTTTATTTATGTTTTTTATTTATTTTTGGTTTGACAAACAAAATTTAACCAATGTTCAATAATTTCGACCGTGGTCAGACTTCTCATCTAATATATCAATGTTATTTTGGCAGGTGATCATCATCATTAATAGCTTATATAGTATGTCCCCGCCGAGGGGCTTGGGCCTACATTGAAATCAGGGTGTATAGGACTTAGTCGAGCACACTGGCCCAGTGCGGGTTGGTCAACTTCACACACAACCCTTGAATTACTTCGCAAGTGTGTGTAGGTTTCCTCACGATTTTCCTTCACCGTAAGAGCGTCGAATAAACGTACCTAATATGAATTTGAAAATGGAAAACATTGGTACGTGCCGAGGTTCAAACCCGCGAACTTCCGAATGGAAGCTAACGGCCCTAGCCACTTGGCCCCCAACTGGCTAAAAGCTTTCTTCCTTTAAAGCGTTTAGTTTAAAGGAAGAAAGCTTTTAGCAAGTAAAATAGAATAAAAAGCCACATAATTATAAGCTGTTAAAAGTTGAAAAATAATGTGACGTAGAACAAAGCTGCGGACACCTAGTTTTAAATAAACTAGGTACACAGCTCTACTAAAGCGTCGAATAATAAAATTAATATCCAAAAACTTATTGGCACACAGACAGGGTTCGATTCCGCCGATCAAAAGTATTTTTACTCAGTATCTATAGAAAATATTTAGGTACTAGAAAAAATATAATAGTAAAACAATTTATTTTTAACACGCACAAATATTTTATCAGCTTGCCATTTTTCTTTAATTTTTAGGTATGTGATGCCACTAAAACGAATATCTTTTTTATTATGTAAATATATTACTTTTTATGAGACCACCAAGGAAGCTAAACTGTGGCTAAACTAAGAGTAAACATAAAGTGAAATTTCGATGTCAAAAAATCATAATTATTATGTATCAAAAAAAAGCAAGAGTTATTGGTCATTCTGTGACAACGGTTATAAAAGAGGACATGTAAGTCTGTATGTGATTAAGGTTTAAGAGTTTATAAAAAATAATTTTATAATTCATTAATCAATGTAATTAAAATGTGCTTTTTATAAAATTAAATAATTAGACATGCAATTTTTATAATTATGATTGAATATTATTTGCACATGTGAGTGAACTCGCCAAAAAAAGATGTATCTTTTAGTACCTATATTAGAGGCCCTTCTGGAACAACACGTGGATTGTTGAAATTCAGGACGTGGCCGTTTCAGCGAAATGAACGTACAGGGAATTGGTCATTCGAGGAATACCAGTAAACGAATGTTTGTTCTTAATTAGACTTAGCAAACAAAAATAAAGTAACGTCTAAAAATTTTAAAAGTACATAACCTAATTTGAACTTTGAATAGAAAATTTAAAGAGCTTGGTCACTTAGAATTATATAACGAATGACATTCCATTCCACAATACATAAGTGTACTGTTCACCCTATTAAGGGCATTAGCGTGATGCTTGTGAACATTCTCAACTACAATCCTTTGGTTCAGTTTTCATTGGTGTCTTGTTCACAAGTGGTACAAACTGTAAGGACAGATAACCAGTCTAAGGAAGGACTTTCAGTTCTGCTAAGTTGGATGAAGTCGGAGGTCGCTATATACCGGTGTGGCTGTGGACTCCATTGTTGATTGCTGTTCCTACTTTGGTATACATTTACTATACCTGGAATCGCGTGAGAACTCAACACCGGTCCCATTCAACGCCACATACCGCGAATTGTCGATTCCAAGCAAAACGTAAAATCAGTTGAAAAAAAAAATCAAAAATCAAAATTCAAAATGTGTTTATTCGAAGTAAGATTTTACAAATCACTTTTCGACGTCGAGGAGAGTTCACGATTTGGCTTCTTCTTCTGTGGAGAAGAACTCTCCGGAAGAATCTCCACAGGCGTTGCATCTTTTCAAAATATTTTTACATAATTATTATTTTATACAATTTGATTAATATGACAAAGAGTGCAAACGAAATATGCAATTAGAGGAAGGCAACCAGTCAAAGTAGAAAAATTTAACTATATAATTATAACCAATAAAACAATCGGCAATCGACTAGAGCAGACCGGTCCCCCCAAGCAGCACCACGTTCACGGGTTTGAAATACCAAATACAACGCGATTTCAAACTAAATCTAACGGTGTGATTAACCCTGCTCATTATCATTCCAATTGAAAGACTGCTGTCTTCCCTTAGTATTCATCATCATTCAGCCTGTAGACGTCCACTGCTGGACAAAGGCCTCCCCCAAAGATCTCCACAACGATCGGTCCTGCTTGGTCTGCATCCAGCGGCTTCCCGCGACCCTTACCAGATCGTCGGTGCCAAAAAATATAGATAGCTTTATCCTTTAGTTAGGAACTACCAAATGTTACAATTACAGTAATTATTATTAGAGGCGTGATACTTAGTAGAACTTTTGGTTAGTCATCTAGATAAAACTTTCAATCATAAACAGACCGATCTATTAAAATATATTGTTTAACTATCTTCCCGCCTCGTGGCTCCGCCCCGGAATGAGGAATTTCTCCGCGGTAAAAGGTAGCCTATGTGTTATTTTGATGTATAAGCAAATTACTTCACTTAGCGAGTGGGTTTCGAAGTTAACCACCCCACAAACCCAGAATCATTGTGTCGCCTGTGGCTTCTGACATGGCTCATGTAACGACATCCATAGATAGTAACCGGAACCAACGGCTTTACGTGCCTTACGAAGCACGGAATCATCTTTCTTTTCGAACAATCAAGTTATTCAGCCTGTAATGTCCTAACCAAACTGGGGAAAGTCGCAAATTGATATTTGTTCGACGGGATTCGAACCCGGAACCTCCTCAGTAAAGTGAGGCGAGTATTTGACCACTCGACCACAGAGGGCAGTTAAAATTTCATTAAAATTTATTCAGTAGTTTTTGCGTAAGAATAACAAACATCTATCCATTCATTCTTTCATCCTCACAAACTATCCCATTTATTCATTTATAATATTAGTAGGATTTTTGATGAAGTGTGCAAAACCGCGGATCTGGTCGCTGTTGTTTTATCATAGCAACATGCATACAAGCACTTTCTTCATTTATCTGTTTTATAAAAAGTCCCAAGTTTAGCACTGAGTGTCCTGTTACAAAACCGCAGCAGAAATGTTTATATCGTTATTTCTGTGGAGCACAAAATCGTGGGAATGACTCCGCTCTGAATCAGCGGGAACGAGCTTTCGCAATCTGCCAGAGAGTAAAATAATAAGTGTATTTATTTCCTCAACAATAATACATTTGAGTATATTAAAACATTAAAGATGGTATTTGACGGCCCCGTAGCCTAGTTGGTAGTACGTCTGCCTACTAAGCACAGGGTCGCGGGTTCGAATCCCGCCCAGGGCAAACATTCGTGTGATGAGCACTTGTGTTTGCCCTGTGTCTGGATGTTGTATATTCATATATGTATGTATATCAGCTGTCTGGCACCCATAGTACAGGCTCTGCCTAGTTTGGGGTCAGATGGCCGTGTGTGAGTTGTCCCACATATTATATTTATTATTATATTATTTAATAAATATTTGTTGAGGCTGGACCCTAAGGCTTCTATCAAATATATGCGAGTGTGTGGGTGTGAGAGAGATCTTTACTTGTTAAAACTAAACTAGGCCTTCACTTTGCGACTGCACTCGCGTCATAACTTTTATCCTGTGGGAAAATGGCGGTAAAAAGTAGTCTGTCCTTCCCCTTGATGCTGTGATGGGTGGTAACTGAAACTGCAAAACTTTTGTTCTAAAACCTAAAATACTTGTAGATCACAAAAAAATAATTTTTCACACGCATTGACTTGACCAAATGATCAGTGTGTCTATGTAGATTTTTTTGTGACTTTTGATTTTATGAATTCGAAAATGGAAAACATTATTTGCAATTATATGGCGCCTACAAGACAACACACTTTTATAAAATTGACATCAAAACATATAATTACTACGCCACCGATGAAGCTTACCTTCTAACCTCTTCTCACACGGAACTACTGATATGGAACTAGGTTTCAAACTCAAATCACAAACGAGTTACTTGAGCGTTACGTGCCATAAATTCTCAAAGAAGTTTGCACACAACTCGACCAGCGACTAAACGTGATGACTAATCGCTTCTTTGAGCTGATGTATGGGGAGTTTGAAACCAGTTTAACATCAGTAGCTCAGTGTAAAACAAGACTTAATGGACAAACGCAACAAACGTCGATGCGTTATTTTCATGAATGAAAAAAGCTGAGGAAGCACAATCAGCAAAAAAGCAGGAAACTGCGCCATAGTACATACGAGTGAATGAACTAATGTTGATTACACGGGATGACCTGGATGTTTTGCAGCGTCTGTGGTATTGAGATCTAGATTGTCGTTTTTTTCGACGCATAATAAACGTATTTACCAATGCAATGCTTGCCAAGGGTTAGAAGTTTGTTGGTCTGAATAAAAAGTAACCTACATTTGGCACATTGCGCGTAGAACCTACGACGGGCGATAGGGTAGAAAGGTTCTTCGTCATTCAAGAACAACCTACTTAATCTAAATCTATTTAACCGTTTCAGCGTGAAATGATGAAAATAATTACATTTAAAATATATAAAAGAATAATAATTTTAATTATAATAAGAATAATATTAATTTTACTATACAAAAGACGGGGGAAGACAAATTGAAACAAAGGCGTTTTGTTGTATTCATTCTATGATATAAAGTAAAGAAAAAAATACTAAATATAATATTAAATAATCGTTTTTCTGTCCGATGCGTAAACTAATTGCGAAGTATCTAAAACGTAGGTTATTAAATGATTGTTTTGAAATAAAAAACCTGAGTAGATTTATTTAAAGTAAACAATTTACATAACGCATTTCCAGCTTAGGTACTAACCTACCTACATGTTACGTTTCCTTTGATATTTGATTCGACAAAAATGATGGCTTGACAAATAAATATTCTTATAACATTCGTTTCGTAATTTACCTACACATTTTCACTGTAACTAAAAATTTCCATAGCCATCTTGGTCTCCGAAGCAATAAGCAAAAACAATTTAAATAACTGCATTTCTTTTAAGAATAGTCTTAGGTTATATTTTATTTACATTACATACTTACATGTAAATATTTTGATTCAATAAACAATTTACTTATTAGAGTAAAATAAATAGGTAGTTCAAAATATTTATTTTTAACTTTAGGCTGTGTTCACAGAGAAGAACTCCAGGCGTTGCAATTTTGAAAATATTTTTACAAAATTATAAATTATTTATAATTATTTTATACAATTTTATTAATATAACAAAGAATGCAAACGAAATATACAATTAGAGGAAGGCAACGAGTCCAAGTAGAAAAACTATACAAAGTATGTACTTAACCAATCAATTACAAATCGATATACAAACTATAAGTATTAATATTAAAAGTTCTAACGATGCTTCCTGACGTCTTAGAATAGAATATACTTTATTACACACGGTGAAAGTACACAAATAGCCGGGAAAATGAAAAATTAAAATTAAAAATGTTTTATTCGAAGTAAGATTTTACAAATCACTTTTAGACGTCGATTATTGGGATTCGAAGGGATTATTGCTAAGGAAGCTATTTCAACCAACCCATAAAAGAAACACTTACCTATGTTTACTTTTTTCTTTGTCCGTAGAACCCCAACTATGACAACAAGCAAAATCTATGAACATCCACATAGATATTTCTCCATAATCGTGAAATCCTATCTATAAGCTTGAAACACTCCTAAACTGCAAAATTTCGGCTTAATCCTCATCTGATAAGGGATTAGCTATAGTCATATGGATGTGTTATCTTTTCCCACGATTTGGCAAGAGAGCCTCTGGATTTAATAAGATTTTTATCTTATTTTCCCTCTAAGCAAGCTATAAAAACATTTGGATAACTTATGTTGTTTTTCTATCTTTGGTTTGGATATGGTCCTGGTCCATATAACCTTCTCATCCTTTGAATATTAAACTTCTGAACGCAACGGGCTCTGTCGCGGACTTCGCAAGATTTTATATCTTATCTTTGTTACCATAACCAATAAATATATAAATGATAGGGAATTATAACAAAAATATTACGTTTAGTCAGAAGTGGGAAAAGCGAGTTTTTTCACAATGACATACAAATACTTTCATGTCGTAGGCGTAAAACATTTGGCTTTAAAAAATAAAAGCAGATTTTTTGAACATCCGTCTCTAGTAACCGGACACTTCTTGAGCACACCTGACTGTAGCCGCGCTCTGATTGGCTGAAATTTCGTGAGGGTGAGAGGGAACGCTTACGATTGGTCGAGAGCCGAGGGGTGGCAAAGGGTTTCGAATTACACAGCCTTATTAACTGCGATAGTGATTTAGGACTTAACAGCAGTTAGGGGATTCGAGTTGTTTGTAGAATGTTTGGTATTTAATTAAATTGAGTCATACTAAGTTTCGGTAAATTTTTGATGCGTTCTTGGTAAATTTTCGTGTATTTTTCTGTTCGTTCTGAGACTTAATTTAAATAAATACCTAATAATTAATTGATATTATTATTAGCATTCTACCTAAATAGTGTAGGTATATGAGTTAGTTAGCTGTAGAAATAAAATAAAATAGGACTACTCATAAACATTTTGAAGGACGACCGTCTGAAGTCTTTATGAGATTGTTAGTTTATAGATTTTTAAATGACTGGCTTTCCGCCCGCGCTAACCGTTATTCCCATGGGAATGAAGGATACTCCCGCGGTAAAACGTAGTCTGTGTGTTTTTTTCATATATATAGCTATATTATTGTTAAGATTCGTTAAAATCCATTCAGGAGTTTTTGCGTGCAATCCTCACAAACTTTCGCGTTTATGATATATATTGGTTTTTAATTGAAAGTACACGTTTATTATAATCTTCACAAAGTTTGTTTGAGTGTGGTGTACTAAATCTAAATAAACATACTATTTGGAGTAAGCACGTCTTGGAAGCGTCATTACTTTTAAAGATTTTTATCTAAACAAGATCGACAACGCGGCTTTGTTTCTTTATTTGAACATTTACTTTTCATTATGCTTATACTACCGGGCTACGTTTTAAATCCTTAAAAGTTCCATGTCTTTGCCAGCAGCTTAAGAAGAATAGTACAATTATTTTACTCTAACTTCTTATAAAAAAACTAGCTTTCTGCCGCGGCTCCGTCCGCGTTAACAGTTTTCCCGTAAGAATAAGGCATTTTCCCGCGGTAAAAGGTAGCCATGTTACTCAGGGTGAATGTAACTTTCTGATGGTGAAAGAATTTTGGAAATCGGCACAGTAGTTTTGAGTTTATTCATTACAAATATACACATACACACACACCCACACACACAAGCACACACACACAAAAATACAAATCTTTCCTCTTTAAAATAATAGTATGATATTAGTAGGTATATGATAAGAAAATATGACTTATGTAATAAAAGTATTTTACCCTAAGTATTATTCGTCAAATTATTAAATTATACTCAACAAAAATATAATTATACAAACAAATTACAGTACCAAAGCATTTATTGATACATTACAATGGGACCCCCCACCGAGAATAATTTGGCTCTTCAAAAGTCCCGCCAAATAAACTGTTTATGTAAACAAAACATACATGGCAACATTATAGACATAACTTTACCTTTAAAGTTAATGTATACCTTTTGCGTTTGTTGATCTTTTAAATATTGGTGTCAACACATAATATTTTTTGTAGGTAGAGTTAGATCGAATGAAAAACAAAGGCCCTAATTCCAGTTATTACGCTATGACTTTTTAAAGTTTTTAGATGACATTGTGCTCAATTCTTGCGTGGCCGCTAAAATCTCTAAATTTAAGTTTTTGGTCTCTTTCATTCATATGGGAATCGAAAAGGATGGGGAGATAAATGAATTTAATTTTGAATGAATGCTATTTAAAATAAGCAGCGCAGCTGTCAAAATCAGCTTAATTTGGTCGGGATATTTTTAAATGCCAGCTAAATTACGTGTAAAATCGATGTTTGACGTGTCTAAATGTAGGTTAGCAATCACCTGTCCCTTTTCGTTCTTAAGAACGTGAAAGAGACATAACAGCTTAAATTAAGATATTTTAGCGGCCACGCAGAATTGAGTCCATTGTCAGTTTAGTTTTAGACAGGTCAATATTGATTTAACGCGTCGATTTTAGTATAAAACACATATAGAAATCACCAAAAAAGATCACCGTACTCAAACCAAAAACCGCTAATAAATATGAGGCCATGCGCCTGGCTTCGAAGCAAAGTGTAGCGGGTCGAATCCCGCCCAGGGCAAACTCGTGTGATGCATAAATAGACTGTTTTGAGGTTAAACTTATTACTTGGAAATGTTTTAATTGTGTTTAAAATGGTCTCCTGTCGTCATTCAGTGCACTGTACTAATGTACTTTTAAACAAATTCATATATTACTAGCTTCCCGCCGCGGCATCGCCCGCTTTAATAGTTTTTCCCGTAGGAATAAGGAATTTTCCCGCGGTGAAAGCTAGCCTATGTTCTTCCACAAGGACAATTCTAACTTTGTGTCAACTCTGCCCGCGTTAACAGTTTTTTCCGTGGGAATGAAAAGTTTTTCCGCGGTAAAACGTAGCCTATGTCTCATCATATTAAAATTTATATTAAAGAAGATATTCTGCAGGACAATTTATATTTCGGCCTGAATAATGTAATCGCATTTTTTTTCTCATTAATACCATGTCAAGTACTTATCCCATTTAACAATGGCCGCTTTATACAGGGTGTTAGAAATGCGCAACTATTATTCGTATTTTTGTTGACAGATTGGGCAGCAGAATCAAGCGTAAAGGCCTAGAAGAATAGCTGTGTAACTTAAACTTAATTTATTATTAGTTTTTTTTTACTGTTGTAGATATTTATTTAGATATCAAGAAAAAATATATTATGCATATTTTGATGTCGTTGTTTGGTTAGTCAATTTATTTTTGTTTTGTATTTTATTAATATAATTTTTGGTGTTGTAAACTATTGTGTACAGATGTTGTTTCATTTCTCTTCCGTTGGTAAGTTTTCTGCTGAAAGGTTCCTTAACTAATTATATAAATCATCTTGGGTGTAACTCACTTTTGTACATTATTTAATCCTGGTATGTTTGTTTTTTATTCTGAACTAAAAAAATAAGACAAACTTTTTTTTTTTAATTAACCACGAGAAATTCAAAAATATAACTTACACCATTTCAACTTCAAAAGCACATTCCGTATTCCAAATCTAAATCTGTTGCGTGTTCATCTAATGGTGTCAAAATACAACGGAGGGCTGTTCATTTCATCGCCTCTAATCGATACCACACAGCCAAACTATTCACCAACTTTCAAAATACATCGCTGCATATTGGTTTATAGAGCTACATGATGTAGAACTAATCCGTCAATGTATGTTGAAGCAAAAGCAGTTGTCAAAGGATATAGATTGGATAGAGCCTATTGTAAGGTCCCTTTGTAGTAGCTCTCGTAACTACGGATTAACAGTGTTACGCCTCTCTTCGTAAGTTAGAAAAAAACAGAGTTCCATTTATGATTTTGTCAAGGATTTTTAGACTGTTAAAAAATAATTAAAATTCAAAGTTACAATGTTTTAATATCTTTTTTTAAGTAAGTAAAATAAAATTGAGTACCTACTTACCATTTACGGCTTTTTCAAGGATTTTTAAACACGTTAAATAATGCTCAATTTGTCGTGGCGGAATCGTACAACATTTGCAAATAAATATATTTTTTAAATAACTTCAATTCAATTGAAGTATAAGCCTCGTCACATACCAACGTGATTTCGATTTTCGAATTCATTTGAACAGTAGCCTGCACATGCGGCTGTACATGTTGACCTTGAGAGCGCTCGTATTCCGTAGCGGTAGGGGTGAATTCCGTAGTGCGAATGTCCATCCGCATATATGCTGGGTTCTGAACATTTTTGACGCTCATACCGTGAAGGGAAGGAAAACATCGGAAGGAAACCTGTATATACCTGCCTGCTCTCTACTTCCAAAGTTAGCTGGAAGAAAATTCTTTGTAGCAATAAGTTCGCCTTTGTACATTATTAGTGCAATAAATAATTTTCATTCATTCACTGTTTAATTCACACCAGCGAGGAAATTCAAAGATTGTGTGTGAAGTCGAACAACCCGGACTGGGCCAGAGTGGTCGAGCTATTGACTCCCGCGAAATTCCTGCCTAAGTGTAAAAACTGACTACAGAACCCCTAAAAGCGCGGTCCCTAACCGCACCCCTCCCATTTTTTTCGCCCATCTGCAACTGTTGACATGACGAGGATGAGATTAGCGCACCGGGCGCGGGCCGCGCATTTTGCGCACCCATTCAGACACACTCCATACAAATGTGCAAAAAAATGTTATTTAGCGTAATCTAGCGTGGAATTTGGTTAACTTTCGATGTCAATATCAAACATAGTCTTTTCGTGAATTAAATGCGTTAATTATTATTTTTTCAGTTTTTATGTTCTTATTCTACTTTATCAAGGGCTCCTAAGTATAGGTACTAACTGTTTTTATTTTCAGTTTGTAACCCCCGACGAAAAAGAGGGGTATTATAAGTTTGACGTGTGCGTCTGTCTGTCTGGGGCATCGTAGCTCCTAAACGGATGCGCCGATTTTGATCTAGTTTTTTTTATTTGCAAGGTGACACAATCGAGAGTGTTCTTAGCTAGGATCCAAGAAAATATCTTCAGCCATTTGAAGATTATCAGCTCTTTTCTAGTTGATGAAAGGATCAAGTAACGGTTTCGTGTCGGGGATTATTTATTTTTTTAATTTAATGTTATTATTGTGAAGATTATAACTAAGTTAAGTAGTTATTTTGTGATTTAATCACAATGATGGTGTGTAGTCATACTGGCTATCTAGACAACCTCCGACCGACCCTATTATTTTTGCTTCTACGTTTTTTGGAGTATTCCACGGAGGTGTCGCTTACGTAGTTACGTTATTGTTCGGTCATTTGCAAGGATAATTGACCCCCTTTTCTTAGTTGCTGCCTTGCTGCTACTAAAAGGGGTCGGTTGTCTATTTATCAGACTTTTAATAATTATATAATAAAGATTATAAACTCGAAAGTTTGTGATGTACGTTTGTTACTCTTTCACGCAAAAACTACTGAATTGTTTTATTTATTTTTTATTTTATTTCGTACATTGAAGTCTACAATAAAATTACATCATAAGCCAATTTCCACTATGCTAACTTAACATAAAAACATATTTTAATGAAACTTAACAGTAATCTAGCTTAAACATCAGAATAACACATGCTACTTTTTACCGCGGGAAAATACCCTATTCCCACGGGAAAAACGGTTGCGGGTGGAGCCGCGGCGGAAGGCTGGTATCCTTATAAAATTAAGTTACAATTTTGTGAGGAACTGTCAATTATTTTTTCATTTCCAAGAAAAGTTCCTTCCGGCGCCAGGGGTCTACTTAGTAATTAGCAGATTTGAAAATTGCTCAAACCATAGACTGAGCATATCCTCTCAGCATTTGCTAAGCTGTCACTTATGCACCCTGTATTTAATTCTCATGTCGAAGATATCCATCAGATAGCAGTTGCCAGGGACTTCATTTTACACTTTATTGACTATAACCACGGCTGTAACATACCTAAGGCAGTAACTCGACCCGTCATGTGATAAAGAATAGAGAGGGACATATTAAAACCAGCAATGAAAATAATAATAAAAGCTTTAACATTCAAAATAAGTTGTTCTCACTATCACTGCTATAAATACCTACCAGATCAGTAGGCATAGTGTGAATTTTCTTAACAATAAGTACCTATATTATCAAACGATTGTATCACTATGAATGAAAAATAATACTTTGCACTTCTTTAACTTTACTCTACACTACACCTCGACATTGAGGTGATTCAAATCAAATATCTCTTGAAAACATAAGGTTACAAAACATTGTTCTGCAGTTCATAGAATTGAATAGAATATACTTTATTGCACACTAGAAAAAAACTGTATAGTAATATTCACAAAAGAGTATAGAAAGTATACATGTAAGTAACCTTAGGGTGAGGAGATTCCTATTATGTAGTAAGACGGATCTGTGCAGGTCATCGTCTAACTAAGCAATCAGTCATTATACAGAATTGGATTGGAAGTAGTAGTTTAACTTTAATACTTCTAGCAGTTCTTGCATTTGGACCACCCTTAAGTCGGCAATATTCTGAAAAAAATATTTCGTGTATTTACAATAAAAAAATATGTCAAAGTGAAACTATTCTACACTAAGTTCATTGTTAAAATGCAGTGATTTGATGCTGAAATTTTATTTTAATGCTTAACCTTCGCTATTGTAAACTGCGTTTCATTTATTTTTAAGTGCGTTTGATTATTTTTAAAGTGACTTTATATGCGTGCCCAAAGAATCATCGTTTGCAGTGAAGTGCTTGGGGGAAAAGGTAACTTGATCTACATCTTCCATGGTTCTATAGAATATCTACTTTTCTTTCCGGAGCAAATAGCGCTCATTACCTTCTCCTTGCTAAATTCAGTGACAAATTCGAATTGTAAATTATTATATTACTGAAATAGCAATGTAGTGTACCTATAATATTTTTTGAAGTAAATTGACAATCCCGTGGCTTCACTGGCGTTTCTTGTTGGGTAATATGCGCGTGTAAACATACTCAGTGTTTGTTATTTGTCGGCCTCGTAGCCCAGTTGGTAGTATGTCTAAGAAGCACAAGGTCGCGGGTTCGAATCCCGCCCAGGGCAAACATTCGTGTTTGCCTTATGTCTGAATGTTGTATATTTATATATGATTTATGTATATCAGCTGTCTGACACCCATAGTACAGGCCTACAGGCTCTGCCTAGTTTGGGGTCAGAGACCGTGTGTGAAATATCCCACATATTTATGATTATTATTATTATTTGAATTTGTTTTGCCGTGGGAATAATGTATTTTCCGCAGTAAAAAGTAGCTCAGTTTAATATTTTTTATCCAAATCCTATGTTTTTTTAATCATGAAAGTGAATCAGCATTCACCTGTGTAACCAGCAACAACAGTGATCCCTAACCCTTCTACCTATAGAGGGAATTTCGGCAACACCTCCTGATCAAAGGAATGGCAGCAGAGGGCTGTTGCGTTAGAATTAGGGATGAAAGTAATTTTTTTTTTCATGTCCACTTTTTTGTCAACCCTCAATTTCTCAGACCTTTCTAATGAGTGTCAAGTCACTCTCAATAATCTGAGAAAAAAAAGACAAATTGGCTCAAATAGACATGCCGAAGAAATTCCCCGTTTTAGTCCCGACTTTCGCTTAATTTTAGGAATGCGCCATGGAATGCATGTTAAGTTAAAGAGGGAATGTTTTTATTAGTGTTGTTATTTTTATCGATACCTGACACCTCATTACGGCTACTGACTTGATTTTTTAACGAAGGGACTCGGGAAATATTAATGTGGATATTCTACGTGTTCCAATATGAAGACTGACTAGAATAATAAAAACCTACTCCATATTTTTAATAGCTTTTTAATTTTCATTTCATATTTTAAAGTAATTTTGTCTGTCTCTCGATCAGTCATGTTTTCACGCATGCTGATCAGATTGCGATAAAAATAAACAGTGATTGATTATATGGAAAATTATGCAAGAGCCAATTTTTTACGAACAGTTTTTTTGCCTCAACATTTTAAAAGTAAGACCAAGAACGAGGTATATTATACCTCGGTAAAAACTAGCCTATGTCCTGTCATTCATCGTCTCGTTGAATCGAAGTTTAATTCAATTTAGTCAAAAAACACTTTATTGCAACGTTAATAAGTAGAAATGAAGTAAAAATTGGAATTTATTTCTGTAGAGATCCACATATTCTTTCGATCCTTTCGCTAGGGTTGTCGCGGGGTGGACCGCTACTGTTTTTGTGGCAATAAATCTGTCAGTGTGCAGCGGTGTCGGTTTTAACGGCGAAGGGAAAAAATATAATTTTACTTTTTACCAAAAAAGCTGTCTTTAATAAGCAAAAAACAAGTGGTTACTTTTCTCTTGAAGGTCTTGTAAATAGGTATCTATTTATAAAATTGGTAAGCAAATAAGTGGTAGAGGTAATAAATAGGTATTGACTTTTGTTCTACCATATTATTTTTGGCTTGACCAAACCTAGGGCCTAGGGGGCTGCCGTGAATATTACTTACCACATGCTTACCACCTATGTGTAGGAAGGAACCCTTAGGTAGGGCCACAGAAGTATACATATAATAGTACCTGACTACCACCTGAGTCCTGCAGTAGTCTGGATTGGAATAATTTTAATTTAGTTTCTTATATTTTGTTTTTCTAGTTGGTAGATGTAACGACACGTTTCATGTTATGTTTAAATAGTCACCCTTAAAATCTAACAAAGGTTTTAATTTGATGGCCAATTTTAATTCCCAATTTGTCACAAAACACTTGTCCGTCAGGGATTTGGAGGGAGATTCCCTTATTATCTATAAGCAGGGCCGTACTCTATTGTAGTGGGACACAGAAAAAAATAACGAAAGAAATTAATATCGCGTAATGTGAACGCCATGCTATTAAGTAAAGCATTAGGTCCTTCTTTGCTATACTATATAGCATAATAGTATAGCGTAGTCAGAAATCAGCTTTTGTTTGCGAACACAAAATATATTCCAAACATCATCAGTTTGAAACTCATAGAAGTGACGTGGCACGGATACGGTATGGATGTGAGACAAATACGTTATCCCTTCAAATCTTGTTCGTATAAAATGTATGAAAGAGATGTCTCAACAGTTAACACACAGAAAGCCTACTATATGCAAGTGATAAATCCGCGCCGTATCCGCGCGTATCCTAAAAAATAACAATTTTAATAGGGCAGTTCGTATTAGAAGTCAAATGTTGTGTCCTCGGAAAGTTGAACATATCCATTTAAGTCCAGTGATAAGCTTGATTGGTGTAACTTTTCGACACAAGCATAGGACAATAAAAAAAAAACTTAAAATTTTACTTAAGAAGACGTTTACACCCTTAGAACTCTTGTATTCGATGTTACGACCATCAATGTTTTACTTTCGATTTTATAATCCGGACCCCTCTTCCGTGACATCCCTGCATTAGAATTGGACTATCTCATTAGGTGGCAAACTGTCGTGCACTACGAAACACCACCATAAAGATCGGTGTATATTATTTAAGATATTAGATGCGCACGGAATCTTGACCTAAAGAGTTTGTTAATAGTAATTTGTTTGGTCTCTCTCTGTGTAAGACTCTGCTCAACCCGTTAGGAAAAAAGCGGGTCTTTAAGTTGTAAACCATGCCCTAAGTACGCGTCTGCACTATTGTTTTTTTTGTAGGTACAATACTCGTCCGTGTCGCATCCCTAATTGCAAATTATGCGTGAAATCGCACCCAATTACAATTTTAAAGATAATTCCTGTTTATTAGGTCCCAGGGGATCATCCTTCTGTTGGGTAGGTAGAGGGTGTGAGCAGAGACTGATGACGCTTACTCGAGTTACGGCTTAATAAATCAATTCGGATACAGTCGGTGCAATCGTTAGAACCAAAAAGTATGTCAAGCATGGGTTCATTTCACAGTGATTTTGTGCAATTTCATATTGATCAATGTCAAGATA
This sequence comes from Teleiodes luculella, assembly GCA_948473455.1. NCBI lineage: Eukaryota > Metazoa > Arthropoda > Insecta > Lepidoptera > Gelechiidae > Teleiodes > Teleiodes luculella. The sequence goes on from OX419607.1 coordinate 7,087,252, forward strand.
TTTTTGGGGATATCAAGAAATACCTGATTTTTTAGTTTTTTTACTTGACCTGTCTACGTTTTTGTCTCAAAATCTGAAAATATGTGTTACTGTTAGAGGGCGGAATAAGTAGATATTAAAATATTTAGGGAAAAATAGAATGGGCAAATTATAACTAAGGGTAAAATGTGCAGGAAAAAATTTGCTACAAATTGTCAATAACCTCACAGAAATGACTCATTTCATGATTTCATACCTCCGTAAATATATAGTTTCGTTTTTTTGTCAAGTTAACCCACCATACTGTCTGTCTAGCAAGACGCAATTATGGCAAATGAACAAAATTGGCCAATTTCGCAGTACAATTTGATGTTGTTATTTTACCCTCGGTTTGTGTTGAGTTGATGAAATTAATTGACTCTCCCGGGACGGAGCTACTTTTGAGAATGGGGTATGTGAGATATTTAGTCTTTACCAACAAAGCCGTTTGTTAAAAAACTAGAATAGAATATACTTTATTGCACACCAGTAATAAATTACAAGAAATACAGTTCTTTACAACAATATACATACATGTACATACATGTATATTGTTTACAAATGGGCGGCCTTATTGCTAAAGTAGCAATTTCTACCAGGCAACCCATGGTAAAGGAGAGGCGCAACGATGAGTGCCGGACAGTGCATAATATTCTTTTAAATTCTAAAAATACTAATTAATACCTACAAAAACCTACGCTAGTTTATTTTATTAAATTTATCTTTAAAATAACGTATTTTTTTCCCGTAATCATACTACATAATAAACTATTGTGCCGATTACAAAAATTCTTTCACCATTAGAAAGCTACATTCACCCTGAATAACATAGACAACCTTTTACCGCGAGAAAATATCCCTCATTTCCACGGGAAAAACTGTTAATGCGGGCGGAGCCGCGGCGGGAAGCTAGTTTCTTATATTTTCGATGCTCTAAAAAAACTAAACACATTCCCTAGAAGCGGGCCACGTATATAAATAATCGAATTAGTAAGAATTGTCATCCAATATTGTTTTGTGGAGGGTTTCCGCACCACTTGTTATTGACGGACCGTGAAATACAACTGTCACTTTAACATAATTTTAAACAAACATGACTCCATTGGCTATTTTTGAACTATACCTACACACACACTATAGTGTAACTAACTATGACGTCTCAAGTAACCGTGCAAACGATTACAAATGTATTTGCGCTTGTTGTACTCCTTTTATAACACATTGTGGTCGTAAAGCGGCAGCAAAAACAACTTTGCAATACAAAGTATTTTTTGCTGCTTCAATTGTCTAATTTGCTTTTGCACTGTTTGGAATGGATGCGCCCTTGGCTGCAAATAAACCTGAATTTAATTTTCTCCTTTTAGTATTATTATGTATATCACATAAGTATTGTTTATAGCTTAGAATTTTTCTATCTAACTCTATAAATCCGAATCGGACTATAGTTTTGCGGTCTAGCTAAGTAGTGTTGTGCAGCGTTCAGAAAACATATCGATAAAAAATACTCACGTCGTTTTATTAAGTGACTAGGCTAAGACATTTAATTATCGAAATTGTTTACTTTATGTAAGTAGTAATGTCTTTTTAGAATCAAATAAGTAGGTACTACCACAGATTAATAAATAGTTAGTTACTAACGTAAGTAAGTACTACCTTTGTGATTTACTTAGGTCACCTAACTTTTATTTTTTTCTTGTTTACGGTAAACGGTAAATTAAATAAACAAAATTCCCACTTTAACGTCATTTATTCATAAAGACAATTTCAATAAATGAACGCAGTAAGTTACAATAATTTGAGATATGTCACTTAAATATTATTCAGTGGTAAATGTTATGTTCATTGTATATAATACTTTCGAAGACTGAGGTGCATCCACACCGGCCGGCCGACACCGCATCGTATCGAAACGGATTTTACAATTTTTAAACTAAATTAAACCTTGTATACAGTATTTAAAGTCTATATTACCAAGTCACGCACAGCAGCTTGACTGCGCGTGCTTGCGTGACGGGCGGACGTCGCCGTCGTCGTCGGCAAGCCGCGACGCGCGGTCTGCTCCGTCCGCGGCGAACGCAGCCGGCGGCATGCCGCGAGGTCCGCGACACGCGATCGGCTCCGTTCGGATATATCGGGCAAGCGAGACACCGCGCCGCCGCCGCCGCCGGCTCCGTTCGTGCGCAGCCGGTCGGAGACGTGCGTTCGCATCCGGCCCTTGCGTTGCGATGCCGGCCGGCCGGTGTGGATGCACCTATATTCTTGCAGTAAATATCAGAGCATAGTCATTTATCTTTATCATCCTTTTTTTAATACAAGCTATGTGTAATAATTTGATTAAATGTAAGTTTGCATTAGAAACTTCTCTAAAACGTTTATTCATTTATACTAAATTCTGGTGCTTTTACATATTATTTAGTATGTATGTAGGTTGGTACTTAGTTTTCGTAAGTAAATGTATACGGCTATTACTAAGTTGGTTCAATCAATCATTTCAAAAACCTACCAATAATAATAACATCATAACATCACCACTTTTACATCATAATTTATGTATATAATAAGTTACAATACTTAACGCTATTGTTAAGACCAATGTTACTGGAAGACAACTCGTATGGCATAATATAATTTTAGTACAATATTATCAGAAATCAGAAATATTTATATATTAATATATATTAATATATTTAAAATACATATGCATCGCTATGTACGTAATAATAACGAAATTATTGAGAAAAAAAAACTACAGGAGTTCAATAAAAAATATTAGGAAAATAGAACTTTATCTCATCTAATAGAAAATGTTTTCAGAAATATTCAGAATATCTTAAAATGAATGTAGCACCATTCAAAATTCAGAATTTTAAGTTTAAACCGAGAGCTCGATATATCGAAAAGTGGCTTACATACAATAATCAAGAAATATTTAAAGTAGACGAAAAAAGCTTTATGTCTTTTGTGTATAAATATCGCAAAAGTACATATATAAAAACAAGCTATAGCAGCTTCAGACCTTACAGTTTTAGCATATTTCCAATACAAATCTTTGTAAGTTTCTTATTATAATGTGCTTGAACATAATTAAAACAGAGCAGTGATAATACTCAGTTTGATGTTAAAATCTTACTACGAAAAATCTCATCTTTCTTTATCTTATATAATCTGTAGTCAACAAATAAAATCAGCACAAAAAAAGCTTGCTGTTTTTTATTATGCGAATTAAGACGATATTGTGTTTAAGGGCTGAAAATGGAAGCAATTAGTGAATCAGTGCAGTTATATCGCCTGATGATGAAGAACTTCCTAGGTATGAAACGCTCTCCACGATAAAAATGATAATTTACAAGTATGCTTATTTTTATTTTATCTGATTCTTGTCGGAGGAATTGTAATTTAGGTAAACGCTCCGAAGGGAAAAAATATTTCTCTTGTTATAGTCAATTCGCTGCATATGAACAAAGAAAACAAATTCTTTTATCGTAATTAATTACGAAAGTAATTACTAATATGGCAAATAAATTTATTGTTTGATAATTAATTGCGACATAAAGAAAAATAGTTCCTTTTTCATAGCTAGTTCACTATGATATAAGAAAAATATATTTTATCGTAGTTAATTACGAAACTCGATTTATAATGCGGAAAATCAATTCTTGTTTGATAATTAATTACGAAAAATGAAAAATTATTCCTCTTTCATAGTCAATTACGAAATCAAAATTACGAAAACGAACCAAAGGATCCAACTAGTGTGCCTGCGGTGCAGATCGCTAAAGCAGCCCCAACTGCCACTGGAGCAGCCTCTGATCTTCTCCTAGAGCAATCCGATCAGTGCCACGGGGTGCCAAATACACCATCCTTTTTGTACATGAAGGCCTGGAGTTGCATCTGGCGAAGGTATAACTTTGCTTTGTGACCAGCGTTGGTGGGGCTGAAAACAGGAAAGGTAGTGATTAAAAACACTGGCTAAAACATTTGACCGTCTGATCTTTGTTGGCTATAGAATCTTAAATTATATTTGTACCGGTAAAAATGCTCTCGTGGTCCGGTTTTAAGAAACCCGTTTTATCTTCAGAAGCCTTCAAGTATCTAGAAAGCTCTAAAAGCTAGTGCGCTTAGTATCTTGCCTCTACAAACAGCTTTGTGTCAGGCCAAAAACCCTGTTACTTCACATAATCATTAGAAGTGATCATCGATTGAAAATGTTGTCAATAACTTTCACTTCGAGATGCACAACTTACCTATTTTCCCCCTCAAACAGCTCAACAATGGTTTCCTCCGGACAGGTGAACGACTTCCCAACAGGAGTTGGGAACAAGAGAGCTCTGGTTCCAGTACTGAGCGTCACCCGGCGACCCTGCTTCGCTGCGTGCTCCAATATCCTCGCACTGGAGTTGTACGACACTTTGATCTGGTCTACATACCAGCGCTCACCGCCCGGTGTCTGTAAAATCGTTTTTAACCCGTGCCATGTTACCATCAGTACAGTAGTAATAGAAATTCATCTACCCGTATTACTAACGCTTCCGTCGGTAATACTACCGGCAAATATGGAAACTTAAAAGTCAAAAGGTTTTATACGTGGTAAAATTTTATAAAACTGTTTTTCGTAGTCATAGCTAATAAATATCAAGGATTAGCTGTCCCAGTTTGAACGCTCTAGTGAAAAAAGAACTCCCATAATATAAGGTATTGTAGGGGTACCTACAGAATGATGCTATCTCTCGTGCTATCTCGCTCACTCATGTTATGCTCAGTTTCATATAAATAAAGGAGGGCTCGCGAAGAGCCTCACTCGATCGCCACCCTCGACCTGGAACGCACTGTTTCATTTCCTCTCTCCTCGACTCGAACCCGCTACCTTCGCGCCACGACTACGCAGTCGGCGCCGCCCGTCCTTCCGCACACACCGCTCGACTATTGCGGCAGACGCATTACGTCGCCGCTAAACTGGTGACCCCGCACGTTCAAGGAAACCGCAAGAATGTCTGAGGAAGCACACAAGGATGTGGACGGCGTATCTGTGCATTCACGCATCTTACCGTTCTGGCGCGAACAGCCCAGTGTTTGGTTCGTGCACTTTGAAGCGATTCTAGAGCCCCTGAAGAAAGGTGATGAGCAAAGATATACACTTCTTTTGCAACAATTGAAGGAGCAGGACCTGCGACATGTGACCGACATTTTAAAGAACCCTCCAGTATCAGGGAGGTACGATGTGGTCAAGGAGCGATTAATCTCTGTCTATGAAAAGACGGATTCACAACGTTACGAAGCGCTAATCAACTCACAGGAATTAGGCGACCAGAGGCCGTCTCAGCTTTTGCGACAACTGCGCGATCTCGGCGACGGCGTGCTGACTGAGGAAGGTCTTAGAGTACACTGGCTGAAACAGCTGCCGGTTGTTATACGGTCATCTCTTGCAGTAAATTCAGAGCCGTCGTTAGACAAGCTGGCACTGGTGGCAGATAAAATGTTGGAGTGGTCTTCGGTAAACACGACAATAGCGCCTGTCACAGGGAAAAAGCAATCGACCGATATACTGTCAGAGCAAGTTAGTGAACTGACCGCGAAAGTGGAGAAGTTATTCAGGCGTCAAGCTTATACACCACGTCATTCTCGCTCACGCTCGCGCGGAGAGACGCGCACTTTCCATCGATCACCCACACCCAGATTCGCCGGTAGCGATGACGTCTGCTGGTATCACGCTACCTATGGCAGTAGAGCTGCCAAATGTAGACCGCCGTGTGCGATGCGGAAATCGAAAAGGTCGGGAAACTAATTTCGACACCAATTGCGGCGGGAATCGGTGTCAACTCGAACAACCGCCTCTGTGTTATGGACAAGGCCTTAGGAGAGCGTTTCCTTATTGACACAGGCGCAGAGATATCAGTACTGGCAGTAAAAGGAAAGAAAGTCCACTTCAGCAGTCACGGACATAAGCTTTACGCAGCTAATAATACACCAATCAAAACGTATGGAGAAAAAACTATGACACTTAATCTAGGCCTTCGGCGCCAGTTTACGTGGTCATTCGTAATCGCAGACGTAAAAATGTCGATTTTGGGAGCCGATTTTCTCAGACACTTCAAATTATTAGTGGACATGCATAATAGAAAACTCATAGACGAGGACGCCGAAATAGTAGTCAGCGCCTTCGCGACCAAACAGAATAATGATCCGATGCTGAGCCAAGACCATGTTTACTACGACGTGCTAAGCAAGTTTCCGAACGTCCTTCGACCAATGTCGCTCAAGGAGCCATCGAAACACAAGGTCAGGCATCATATCGAAACGACAGGGCCGCCTTTATTCGCAAAGGCTCGGCCATTACCGCCCGACAAATACAAAGCCGCAAAGGAAGAGTTCACTAAGATGATGGAAATGGGCATTTGCCAGCCTTCAAAAAGCCCTTGGGCGAGCCCACTACACGTCGTCAGGAAAAAGGATGGCGCGATGCGAGTCTGTGGAGATTATCGACGCTTAAACGGGGTAACACTACCGGATAGGTATCCGATACCGCGCATCCAAGATTTCACCTACAAGTTACATGGCATGAAAATATTTTCAAAGCTAGATTTGAAAAGCGCGTACTACTGGATACCAATGGCCGATCCCGCAAAAACAGCGATTATAACGCCATTTGGACTGTTTGAATTTCGATGCATGCCGTTTGGCTTGAGAAATGCTAGCCAAACTTTCCAGCGGTTCATGCATGAAGTTTTACACGGCATCGAGGGATGTTTTTCATATGTAGACGACATTTTACTGTTCTCAGAAGACGAAAAGTCGCATAAACATGTCCTAGAGCAAGTCTTAGAACGACTGAATAATTACGGCGTGGCGTTGAATGTCAACAAATGCGAATTCGCGAAAAAGCAAATAGAGTTTCTCGGCTACAAAGTGACTTCAGAAGGTATATCCCCGACGACGGAGCGAACCGAAGTCATTTCAAGTTTCAAGAAGCCGCAAGATGTGCAAGAGCTTCGGCGGTTCTTAGGCATGCTTAATTTCTATCGAGATTGTTTGCCGCATCAAGCACAATTACAACACGAGTTAAATAAATACTTACACAACGCAAAAAAGAATGACAAAACGAAAATCGAGTGGACACCTCAGGCGGATAAAGCATTCGAAAGTTGCCGAAAAAGCATTTTGAATGCAACAACGTTATCACATCCAGTCCAAAACGCGTCATTATGTATAATGACAGATGCTTCAGAACACAGCATTGGCGCAGTGTTACAACAGAAGATAAATAAAAAATGGAAACCGTTAGCATTCTTCTCAAAAGCGATGAGCGAAACACAGCAACGATATAGCACGTACGACCGCGAACTACTTGCTATATACATGGCCGTCAGGCGCTTTCGAAGGCTTATTGAAGGCAATGATGACGTCGTTGTTTATACAGATCATAAGCCGTTAACGCATGCTCTGACAAAGCTACCCAGCGACAGCGATACTCCACGACGCGAGCGACAGTTGGGTTTCATCAGCCAGTTTTGCACAAAAATTGAGTACATCAAGGGAGAAGAAAACGCAGTAGCAGACTGGCTGTCTAGAATAGAAGAAATAAATTGTCCGACAGTAATTGACTTCCAACAATTGGCAGTCGATCAAGAAAGTGATGAAGAATTAAGTCGGCTAAGAGAGAGGCCAAACTTGACTTTCAAGCAACTTCATTTACCAAGTAGCACCACAACAGTCACTTGTGAGATGTCAACAGGTGAACCCAGGCCATACCTACCGCAGGCATATCGTTTCGAGGCATTTAAAGCTCAACACGATATCTGTCACGCAGGAATACGAACCACGCGAAAACAAGTGACGTCAAAATACTTTTGGCCTGCAATGAACAAAGATGTGGGGTTATGGGCGAAGTGCTGTATCGCTTGTCAAAAATCAAAGATACAGCGACATACAATAACACCGTTGGGCGTTTTTCCGCCATCAGGACGATTCGAACATGTCCATATCGATATAATCGGACCCCTACCCATGTCAAGCGAATATAGATATTGTGTCACAATGATTGACAGATTTACAAAATGGCCTGAAGCCGTACCTGTCCGCGACATTACGGCGGAAACAGTAGCTAAGACGTTCTATGAGAATTGGATAACACGGTTTGGATGCCCACTTCGTTTAACAAGCGATCAAGGGCGTCAATTCGAATCAAGTTTATTTAACTGCTTGTTGAAAAGATTCGGCGTACAACGAATACGAACAACGCCTTACCACCCGCAAGCTAACGGACAAGTGGAACGATTTCATCGAACACTAAAAGCAGCTTTGATGGCTCGGGATGCCCGGTATAACTGGGCGACGGAGCTACCAACAGTGTTACTAGGATTACGGACTACCCTACAAAAAGATAAAAATCACAGCCCATGCCTGTTAGTGTACGGTACGCAGCTACGTATACCCTCAGATTTCATAGTACCAGCACAACCAAGGATCGACGATGCAGACTTTGTAAAAGATCTAGCCAACACACTAGGTGCACTGGCACCAACTCAAAGAAGACATACACCGGTACAGGTTTTTATACACGACGATTTGGCGACCACCACACACGTATTCGTGCGAAATGATATGGTACGATCACCGTTAATACCACCCTATGAAGGCCCTTATGAGGTACTAAAGAGGACAGACAAGTATTACAAGATACAATTACCAAATCGAACAGCTGTAGTGTCCTTGGATCGGCTGAAACCAGCCCACGTACTGCCAGAAGAACAGCAAACAGTGGCACCACAAATACCCGCACCACAAATACACGCAGAAAAAGATTACACGACAAGGTCGGGTAGGATATCGAAGCCACCACGGCGATTGGACGAGCTGCGGTGGGGAATCACGAAGTCAGGGACCGAAGAACAATATAAAAACAGGGCAAGCATTCTCGGCAACAACCAGTCGACACAAGAAGCTCCAGAATGGCCGACGTCCCTACGAAGATATTGTGCGAGCGGGTGGACGCCCAGCTCCGGCAGCTGGGACACTTCTACCGGAAGCTACGCGTGTTCACGAGCGAGCTCAGCGAGCGCAACGCGTGGCTGGAGAGAGAGGTGGAGCGGGCAAACGCGCGCGCGTACACTCTCACAACCGAGATACAGAACGATCTACCGCCTCGCCCCGTAACACCTCTGAACCCCTCGCCAACATCATCAGCTTCGCCGTCACCGCAAAGAAAGGTTGACGCGGACATAATGCGGGTGACGGCGGAGATAGAATTTTTAAAAAAAAGTATTGCGCACGGCACGAAATCTGTCCCCGAAACAGCAACAGCATGCTACTACCACAAGACCTTCGGGTTACGGGCGCGAAAGTGCAGACCACCGTGCCTATTCGAAGGCATGCACGAAGGATAAACGCAAGCGAACAAACAAATAAAAGGAATAAATAAATAAAACATGTAAAAGAGGGTATTCTTCGCGAGCATAACAAAAATAACAAAACGGTCACATCACAGCAAGAAACATGCAACATGCAGAAATTACGACTGCTTCACATGCACTAGTCGTAATTTTAAACACAAAGGGAAATAAACACAAGAAAACTGGTAAACGTTATTTAATTTGAGACCTCGTTGAAACATAAGAAGATCTTAGAAACACATTGAAGTAATTCGTACTGCGCGGCACGAATATTTTTTTGTCCAGTAGCAGTAAATTCGAAGAGCAAGCAAGCAGCAGGAAAAACTGTATCACGTCGCCGGAGGCATGGCAGGCAGGCGATTGCGAAAGAATAAACATCACTGGTCCACTGCAGTCGTCATATCCAAGGGCGCGTGACACTCCGGCCGGCGGCGTTCCGATACTGAGGAGCGCGCGGGCCGTGCGACCTACTTATGTAGAACCAACGGCGGCACAAGCGCGGCAGAGCGGCGGCGGCGCAACTATACAGCGCGCATTCCGAAGTAGCTACGTCACAGCAGCGACGCACGCACGGCATCTTTATAAAATTTAACTTAGCATTTATCGTTTATATTGTATAATTATTGTGCAGGAGAAAAATAAGTAAATTAATGTTATTAATTTCTTTCGTGTAGGGGGGAGTACTGTAGGGGTACCTACAGAATGATGCTATCTCTCGTGCTATCTCGCTCACTCATGTTATGCTCAGTTTCATATAAATAAAGGAGGGCTCGCGAAGAGCCTCACTCGATCGCCACCCTCGACCTGGAACGCACTGTTTCATTTCCTCTCTCCTCGACTCGAACCCGCTACCTTCGCGCCACGACTACGCAGTCGGCGCCGCCCGTCCTTCCGCACACACCGCTCGACTATTGCGGCAGACGCATTACGTCGCCGCTAAAGTATGTTGCTTGCAGATTCCACTGCTGAACTGAAGGCCTCTAGGACACTAAAATTTATAATTTCTTTATCTCCTTTCAATATCTTTTTTAGAAAACCTGGACAAGTTTATCTTTGTATCCCTCCCTCATGTCAGACAAATACTACTGTTAAAATTCGCGTCAGCAAATTATTTATAAAACTAACAAACAAAACATTACATACAGTAAAAAATTATCTCTAAATTCAGAGATAAGAGTTAATAAATTGTTCAACGTCTTCTAACTATCAATGAATTTTAAATTGTATAACAACTCAGATTCCAGAGAAAATCTTAATAAATCTTTCAAAAGGTTACCTAGTTGAATATATTTATTCATGAAAGCTTAGAAATATATTCAATTTACAAATTAAGTAAATAACGAGGTGTGTCGAACTGCACTGACCTTAGCGAAATTGAACTCTAATGCGAACTCCTTAAAGGTGAGGGTCAAGGTTTCAGCATCTCTCTCCTTGCAAACTCCACTGACATTCGCATTGTTGGGTACAAATGCGTTGGCTTCCTGAAATACAACATTGAGAATTGTGTTAATCCTTACTTGATAATATTATAACCTCATAATATTTGTGAGGGTACCCCTAGACAATGTGTTATTCATTATAAGCACGTATCGCTTTCATTAGATGAAGATTTGGCATAAATTATTATGAAGTGTTTGCAATTATTGTTATTTTAAACTATTTATAGAAAAACCGAAAACACCGAAACACCCGGATTTTAAGTTTAGAAAACCGGGAGAAAAACTGGGTTTCAAAATTACTGTCGGTTATCCGGTTAACCGGTTACCATGCCCTAGTCTTACATCATTATTCCGGTCTAATAAGCGACATCAGCCTCAGGAGGTGCACGACAGACAGATTGCAACACCACAGAAAAGTCGTCTGACAAAATGTTGTTTGTTTCAGTATTTCGCCTTTGGTGTAGCGTCGTGTTGGTGCTTAAACGGATAATGGTGCAACCACATCTACCGGCCTGCGCGTGCGTGCGCGTCGAGCGGACGTCGTCGCCGGCTGTCTAGCTGCTGTGCGTGACTTGGTAATAGACTTTAAATACTGTACACAAGATTTAATTTCGTTTAAAAATAGTAAAATTCGTTTCGATCCGATGCTGTGCCGGCCGGTAGATGTGGTTGCACCTTAAGTTGATCTTCCCATTCGGAAAACGCCATGCCAGTTCAATCCTCGTTACGGTACAAATACGTTTTAGATTTTAAAATAAAAATAATTCGTACATAATCAGTCGACTACGACGATTATATTTTCTTTCTGGAGTTTCATCTTACATCATGCTTTTATCAATGGTGTAAATGAGATATGATACCTATATTAAAAGCGAATCATTTTAGATGAACCGCCTAATATCGTCCTAAGGTACTTTACAGGGTTCACTGCAGCTGAATAATACGAATCATCTTTATTAGTGGAAAAAAGAAGAATTTTACGCAATTTATCAGTCGATTAAAATATCATATTTTCTTTCTGGAGTTTCATCTTTAATCGTGCTTACAATACTGTGTAATGAACTATGATTATGACTCCTATTCATTGAAAGCGAAGGTTCACTGCAGCTGAATAATACGAATCATCTTTATTAGTGGATAAATAATATCTTACGGCTCGTTCATTGAATTCGGTCATATAAGAGATGTCGAGTAGAGCGTCGACAGTCAACAGGATGCAGGTCTCGGCATTACCAGCTGCAAGTCGGTAAGTTGCTGTGTCTAAACTTCGTTCTGTCACCGCTTCCTGTAAATTATATGAAGTCTTTGTACGGTCGCGGACAGAAAATGTTTACCATCTTAAGAATCACAATTGCATGCACACATTTTAGTCACAAGGTCGAAATGTAATTTGATTGACATATTTATTTATTTTTTTATTTTTATTTTTTCAGTTTATTTGTCACTCTCACGCGTAAACAGCTGAACATATTTAAATAAAATTAGGTAGGTTAATAAATCAGCTCCGGGAATAAAGAATAACATAATTTATTAAGGAATAGAAGACCCTATTTCCACAGGAACTGGGAAAATAAATGAGCATGGCGCACTGCTATTTAGGTTACTATAGTTTGTTAGAAAATAAATAACTTGTTTGTTTTTCAAATATAGGGACGTTAACTGTCTTCAAAGTAAGATATCTTTCACGGTGCATGAAATAAATCGTCTGTGAATCTTCCGTATACAAAGTTGAACTACCTATTTTAGATTTATATTTGCAAACAAAGTAAAAATCGTATAGAAATGCTCAATGGAAAATATGACAAATTTTCCCTATTATTTAAATTCTAATTCTAAATAATTCACTCACTGTTGTCTCTCCAAGCGCTATTGTTGTTTTGCTATACTTCGTTACCCTGGGTTTCCTCGTCGATGCCTGACTCTCCAGCTGAAGACTGTGCACCGAACAGACCACCAACACTGCCAGACAATACATCGACACATTCATAATTAATGCACAACACTAATCGCTTTACACTACAACATTCGCTTTTAAATTTTTATTTTAATGATAAAGAAATAAGTTTGTAACTGACACAAAGGTAAAAAAATAGATATAATTTTGTAAAAGGAATGCGCTTTTGATTTAACTAGAAGCCAGCCAGTCTCAGAAGTACAATAACAGCAATAGCTCGACCTGTTTTCATACAATAAACGAGTTGATTCGTAGAGTGAGGTTTTATTAGATTATCGACCGTTTTCCGGACCCATAAGAGATCGAAAGCAAATATTTTAGTAACTTTGGCGCTTTTGGCCGTAAAAAATTATCTTCTGACCTTCTACAACTAACAACTCAACAACAACTGACAACGAAACAACGAGTCAACTTTACAGACGACGAAAATAACGTTTAATTCGCTAAAAGCTTGCACTTCACTTTGACCAGTTCATGATATTGTATTTTAAAGGACATTTCAATCTTCATTCTATAAAACGAAACTCATTCACGTAATTTTTAAAATGGTAGAGAAAACGAAAAAAATATATGTACATATTATATATAAACACATACCGACTTCAGAAACTCAAGGTAAATCATGGATATTAAGCACTTTTATATTATACATATACTTACATACATTTAGATTAAACTGGAAAAACCTAAAATAGGAATTTTGGTATTTAATAAATTACAGATATTAAGGTGACATTAGAGTAGTTAAGTATTTTTTCAATATTTTGTAATAATAACGACTACGCAATTATACCACACTAAAAAATTAAGTAGAATTTATCGATATCGACTATCGCACAACACTAAAATAATATTGGTCTGTAACATTCCACGTGACTCATACGCTCGCAGTTTTATAAGGAAAGACTTGTCTTGTGAACATCTTGTATATGACGCAGGGATTTGAGGATATCAGGGATTTCACGAAATCCCTAGGGATATCACGAAACAGCGGAAGATGCCGAATTCTCTTGTTTATTACGTCTTCTTACTAAAATAATCTAGTGATATGTCGTTTCACTAGACAAAATCTAGTAAAATGTCAAAAAAGAAAATACTGCCATACAAATCGAGCCATGCAGCACTTTCGCGCGGCCAGAACCAAAATCAAAATTGAAAATCAGAGACGGAGCCCCTCAGGCCTCGTCTCCTTCACGATGTTTTCCAATATCAACGCGCTAGGCCGTGGTCCGAGGCTCCCTTGAGCCGCCCCTCCCTAGACGCGTTGGTATATGACTTTTTTTGGGATAGAGTCTTCCACTCCCCCGCAAGTCCGGTGAAGCTTGATTGGTCGTACCTTTTCGACACAAGCATAGGTCAATTCAAAAAAAAAAAGAATACTACCTTTGTGATTTTCTTAGGTCACCACCTAACATTTTTTCTTGTTTACGGTAAACGGTAAATTAAATAAACAAAACTCCCACTTTAACGTCATTTATTCATAAAGACAATTTCAATAAATGAACGCGCTAAGTTACAATAATTTGAGATATGTCACTTAAATATTATTCAGTGGTAAATGTTATGTTCATTGTATATATACTGGTGTTACGCACTTATTACGCCTTACAATTAAATTATTTACTTCCGAAGACTGATATTCTTGCAGTAAATATCAGAGCATAGTCATTTATCTTTATCATCCTTTTTTAATACAAGCTAATTTGATTAAATGTACGTTTGCATTAGAAACTTCTCTAAAACGTTTATTCATTTATACTAAATTCTGGTGCTTTTACATATTATTTTGTATGTATGTAGTTTGGTACCTACTCAGTTTTCGGAAGTAAATGTACGGCTAGATACTACTAAGTTGGTTCAATCATTCATTTCAAAAACCTACCAATAATAATAACATCATAACATCACCACTTTTACATCATAATTTATGTATATAATAAGCTACAATACTTTACGCTATTGTTAAGACCAATGTTACTGGAAGACAACTCGTATGGCATAATATAATTTTAGTACAATATTAATATATTTAAAATACATATGCACCGATATGTACGTAATAACTACGAAACTATTGAGGAAAAAAACTACAGGAGTTCAATACAAAATATTAGGAAAATAGAACTTTATCTCATCTAATAGAAAATGTTTTCAGAAATATTCAGAATATCTTAAAATGAATGTAGCATCATTAAAAATTCAGAATTTTGAGTTTAAACCGAGAGTGCGATATATCGAAAAGTGGCTTACATACAATAATCAAGAAATATTTACAGTAGACGAAAAAAGCTTTATGTCTTTTGTGTATAAATATCGAAAAAGTACATATATAAAAACAAGCTATAGCAGCTTCAGACCTTACAGTTTTAGCATATTTCCAATACAAATCTTTGTAAGTTTCTTATTATAATGTGCATAGACAAAATTAAAACAGAGCAGTGATAATACTCATTGGCAAACTCAGATGTTAAAATCTTACTACGAAAAATCTCATCTTTCTTTATCTTATATTTTGTTGTCAACAAATAAAATCAGCACAAAAAAAACTTGCTGTTATTTTTATTATGTGAATTAAGACTGTCCTTGCGACATTACAGCATCTTTTAATTATCTATTCATAACTTGTAGGATTTTACATTCGCTTTGCCCGAAAATACGCCAAATATGTAAAGTTTAATGTTTAATCGTATTTAATCTGCAAAACGAAAGCAAACCTTTATGTACAGCGGTAAGCAAGCACAGACAGATGAGGAACTATACGACTAACTTAATATTAAACTCTAACCTAATATAAATAAGATACAAACTTACACAACATCACAAAACGCAGCCCGTTTACAACAGAGTAGACACAAGAAACGATATGTCTTTTACAATTGATGCGTATTATACACTAATTCCACCGAGATATTTTTTTGATATCTACAATTCAACAATGATCAAATTAGCCTGGAAATTTTGGAAAATTAAGCATAAATTTTGTAACTGAGAATAGAAAATCTCATAGACATATTTAAAAAAATAGTATGGCATAATAATAATTAAGAAGATTTTAGCTAAGCCCCCGCCTGTGCTGTCACAGTTGTTAGCCAAAGAGACAAGGGTACGAATCTCGCCCGAGTTCAATGTGCTTTTACTTTATTTGCGCTTCGACTTAAGAATTGTAACATTCAGATAATTTGTTTATATCTCGGTGGATATTGATTAATTATATAATAAACAAATAGGCAGCACTTCGGCTCTTAGCCATTTGAAAGCATTAACACACATCGCATCTTAACTAGCAAAACTTGGCCTCTAGTCATCTAAAATTAATATAAAACATATCTTATATTTACTTAACAATTAAATGTAAATGGGAAGGTGGAGAGTTCATCATCAAATCAGTTCAGATATATTTTAGATGGAAGGTTAAACGAGGTAGGCTGAGTATGGAATTCATCTGTTTCGAAGTATAAAGTTCAGGAAGGTTGGAAATGCTCACAATAAATGGTATATATGTATAACACTACTACTTAATATTATAATTTTACTAGTAGGCCAAGATCTGCATACGACACAACATCAAATTTTGTCATTACGCGCCACATCGTCGGCATCCCATAAAAAAGTACTTATTGCTTGTACACGTCATATTCCAATATATAAAAATTGTCGCTACACCGCAACCAATCGTAAATAATATATTCATTAGTATAATTACAATAATATTATAATGAGTGTTGATAAAATGATATATTTATTTATTATCATCTGATATGTAATGTTTAAGTGATATATTTTAATGAATAGTTTACTATGCTAGTTTATGGCGAACTTATTACTTTTTCACTTGAGGCAAAGAATTTCATACGTTATTTTCCTATTCTTACAAAAATTTTCGATTCCAAACGGTTTCGTACCTGCTCACTAAATAAATAGCATACTTCAGTATAATTTTAATGACCCCTAGTGAAAAACTGATAAATTTAATATAATTTTAACAGCTTTACACATTCTCTTTTCCAAAGGCTTTCTTGATAATTAGCCAAAAATTCCGAATTGTAAAGAAATTCAAATATTATGAAAAATCTTTAACCTATGGAGTTTTGGGGTAAATATGATATGGGGATTACATACAATATTATACATCATTTTCAACCGTCAACAACATTTTTTAAACAAACTATTACCTTACCGAAAATGTAGAACAAGAGTAACTAGATAATACTAATTTCACTTAATATTCGATAATCACGAGTATTCTCTAATCACTCTATCGATTTAATTAAAAATATCGATATTCTATTCACCTTATCATCAACATCGACACTCTGCGCACATCACTACAATCAATTTGTGTTTTCATTTAAATTATGAAACAATTCAATTTCATGTCCCTATTATGAATATATTACAACTTTTAATAGAAGTAAGAATATTTTACTCTATCTAATATTTAAAATAGATACGGCTTTTTGAAAGTAATATTCTAAGTCTTAACTTGAGTTCATCTGTCTTTTTCGTCTTTCAAAGAACAAAAAAGGATAGGAGATGTTCATTACTTACGTCAGACTAGCATCAGGTTTCACGTGTGACAGACATAATTTTGTCGTGCGTATACTTTTATTCTATTGGAGGATATTTCAACATGGCGGATTTCTCACAGCATTTTGACAGCAAATATGCGGCAAACTTTTGCCATAGCACTTCATGTTACGGGGACAGTCTGGTGTGATGTCGATCGCACATTAAATTTACAGTTACGCGCTCATTTTAGAATATTATTCATTCAAAACAACTGTCATACGTCTTACTCTTATTTTCGATTCCAAGATTTCCAAGACGAAAGAAAAGGGCAGTTGAACTTAAATTTAAGTTTAGATAGTGAATTTATAAATCAGGGAAAATTACATTGTCAACCATTTCATATTTATTATGTTTGACTCTTCTTTATCTCGGGGCAAGTATGCCCTTTATTATTATTATTGAATTATTATTATTGTTAACGCAATATAATAGTAAAATTTTGAAATATGTGACTGTGAATTTTTGAAATGTTTTACTGGATATGTTAAAATTTTTAGTTAAATGTTTATAAGTAAATACTTTTTCTCTTTTATTTTACAAATTATGTGCATACATATAGGTATAGCATCACGCTTTAATCTCATATTCATATCCACAGATAACAGTTTGGTCTACCATCCTAAGGAACCTTATCAACATTGGCATTTTATATATCATTGAGTTCTCACTATCTTATTTTTAATGCGTTCTGACTGAAAACGAATCAACGTAACAAAGTTTTCAAAGAAAACAATGAAGAAACTATAGACAACAAATTATGAAATACTAACATCAAAGTTCTAAAAACATAAAATAAGAACAACCAAAACTTGTATAGTAAACGTTCTTTTCATCACCTACCAGCTGTGAGACTCAAACCCACCTTGAATTTCGATCCAGGAACAGGTTAAGTTGACACTGGCCAAGATAATTATCATGACTAAGAGCGAATTGTCATTCATCATCGTCACCATCGAATCGATGAAATTCACTATATATCCCGACACCACAATTCATGTTGTTCTATACCGTCCAAAAATATAAATTATGTCTCAACTATCCGCGTGATGGAATATCCCATCGCAACGTGGTCAGTAACCTCGAGGTTCTATTGAAAGTCAGACCATGCATAGTCTAAAATAGAAAATTCCAAAATATCAACAATACGAAAGAGGCGCATTACGTTTATTTTTCAACTTTAGAAAATGTTAATACAATCTGATTTTCTATTGAACCTGTCCTAATATTGCAGTCTACCTGACGCAGAATCCCTTTCATTCAATATAAGAACAGTAAAATGCAAAACTCAATTTAAAAACCAAACATAACAAAAGAACAAACAACTCAAATGTACCAGAAACATCAGAACGCATTAACCCCCTCACTCCATAGTATCGTATTGCACCTTTTTGACCT
Source organism: Teleiodes luculella (assembly GCA_948473455.1). Classification (NCBI taxonomy): domain Eukaryota; kingdom Metazoa; phylum Arthropoda; class Insecta; order Lepidoptera; family Gelechiidae; genus Teleiodes; species Teleiodes luculella. The sequence continues at coordinate 7,106,013 of OX419607.1, forward strand.
TCAAATAGCGCCAGATGGCGTATCCAACTAGTGTACCTGCGGTGCAGATCGCTAAAGCAGCCCCAACTGCCACTGGAGCAGCCTCTGATCTTCTCCCAGAGGAATCCGAGCAGTGCCACGGGGTGCCAAATACACCATCCTTTTTGTACATGAAGGCCTGGAGTTGCATCTGGCGAAGGTATAGCTTTGCTTTGTGACCAGCGTTGGTGGGACTGAAAACAGGAAAGGTAGTGTTTAAAAAACACTGGCTAAAATATTTGACCGTCTGATCTATGTTTGGCTATAGGATCTTAAATTATATTTGTACCGGTAAAAACGCTCTCGTGGCCCGGTTTTAAGAAACCCATTTTATCTTCAGAAGCCTTCAAGTATCTAGAAAACTCTAATAGCTAGTGCGCTGAGTATCTTGCCTCTACAAGCTTTGTGTCAGGCAAAAAACCCTGTTACTTCACATAATCATTAGAAGTGATCATCGATTGCTTCTAATGATTATGAAGATGTTATCAGGGCTATTTTAAATAAATTTCACTTCGAGATACACAACTCACCTATTTTCACCCTCAAACAGCTCAACAATGGTTTCCTCCGGACAGTAGAACGACTTCCCAACAGGAGTTGGGAACAAGAGAGCTCTGGTTCCAGTACTGAGCGTCACCCGGCGACCCTGCTTCGCTGCGTGCTCCAATATCCTCGCACTGGAGTTGTACGACAGTTTGATCTGGTCTACATACCAGCGTTCACCACCCGGTGTCTGTAAAATCGTTTTTAACCCGTGTTACCATCAGTACAGTAGTAATAGAAAATGCATTTATCCGTGTTACTACCGCCTCCGTTGGTAATATTACCGGAAAATATGGAAACTTTTAAGTCAAAAGGTTTTATTCGATGCAAAATTTTATAAACCATTTTTCGTAGTCATAGCTAATAAACATCAAGGACTAGCTGTCCTTGGTTGGTCGTTTAGATGGGGTTGTTCATCTGAGACCAGCGTCATGAATAAACACCACACAACCAGTTTGAATGCTCTAGTGAATATTTATTCCTTCGGCTTTTCTTTTTTAGAAAACCTGGACAAGCTTATCTTTGTATCCCTCCCTCAAGTCAGACAAATACTACAGTTGAAATTCGCGTCAGCAAATTATTTATAAAAGCCCAAAGCATTACAGTAAAAAAATATTTCTAAATTCAGAGACAAGAGTTAATAAATTGTATCAACGTCTTCTAACTATCAATGAATTTTAAATTGTATTAACAACTTAGATTCCAGAGAAAATCTTAATAAACCTTTCAAAAGGTTAGTTTATAAATATATTTATCCAAGAAAGCTCAGTAATATATTCAATTTACAAATTAAGTAAATAACGAGGTGTGTCGAACTGCACTGACCTTAGCGAAATTGAACTCTAATGCGAACTCCTTAAAGGTGAGGGTCAAGGTTTCAGCATCTCCCTCCTTGCAAACTCCACCGACATTCGCATTGTTGGGTACAAATGTGTTGGCGTCCTGAAATACAACATTGAGAATTGTGTTAATTCTTACTTGATAATATTATAACCCCATAATATTTGTGAGGGTACCCCTAGACCATGTGTTATTCATTATAAGCACGTATCGCTTTCCTTAGATGAAGATTTTGCATGAATTGTTATGAAGTGTTTGCAATTATTGTTATTTTAAACTATTTATAGAAAAACCGAAAACACCGAAAAAACCGGATTTTAAGTTTAGAAAAACTGGGTTTCAAATCTTTCAAAATTACAGTCGGTTATCCGGTTACCATGCCCTAGTTTTACATCATTATTTCGGTCTAGTAAGTGACTTCAACCTCTGGAAGTGCACGACAGATTGCAACACCACAGAAAAGTCATCTGACAAAATGTTGCTTGATTCAGTATTTCGCCTTTGGTGTAGCGCCATGTTGATGCTTAAACGGCTAAGGTTAATCTTCCCATTCGGAAAACACCAGTTCAATCCTCGTTACGGTACAAATAAGTTTTAAATTTTAAAAAAATCGTACTTAATCAGTCGACTACGACGATCATATTTTTTGCTGGAGTTACATCTTACATCGTGCTTTTGATGATGATGATGATGATGATGATCCTTCCGACCGTTTTATCAATGTTGTAAATGACATATGATTTACTCGTATTCATTAAGAGCGAATCATTTTAGGTTTTTTTTAATTGACCTGTGTTTGAGTCGAAAAAGTACGACGGATCAAGCTTCACCGGACTTGTCATTTTAGATGAACCGTAAACCGTTTAATATCGTCCTAAGGTGCTTCACAGGGTTCATATTCAGCTGCAGGTACTATGCAGCTGAATAATACTCGACGAATCATCTTTATTAGTGGAAAAAAGAAAAATTATACGCAATTTATCAGTCGATTAAAATATCATATTTTCTTTCTGGAGTTTCATCTTTAATCGTGCTTTTATCAATACTGTAGTAGGTAACAATGAGCTAAGATATGACTCCTATTCATTTAAAGCAAAGGTTCACTGCAGCTGAATAATACGAATCATCTTTATTAGTGGAAGAAGAATATCTTACGGCTCGTTCATTGAGTTTGGTGATATAGGAGATGTCGAGTAGAGCGTCGACGGTCAACAGGATGCAGGTCTCGGCATTACCAGCTGCCAGTCGGTAAGTTGCTGTGTCTAGACTTCGTTCTGTCACCGCTTCCTGTAAATTATATGAAGTCTTTGTATTATATCTAAAACTTTAAGATTTTTTTATATGTAACGAATTCACTTATATACAGGGTTATTTTTTAATCAGTGCACAAATTTTGGGTAGGCATAGATTAAAGCAAATAAAAATACCCATGTATTTTTATTTTATCATGTTTCATACAAAAAAATCGAAATATCGCCATTTTATGCATAAAATTGGTATCAAATTTTGTATGGGAAGAAATTTAATACGCGCCAATTTTCTTGATACTTCGTATAAACACTCATTGGCTTAATTAATTGGACACGTATTCTGACGTTTTTTGAAATTCGTTCCCTAAACGGGTTAGAAATAGTGTCATAATTTGTAAAAAAAAATAAAAAAAATTTTTTTTTTTCGTCTCATGTGATCTAGTAACGATACTGACTGTGTACACAAAATTTGTGCACTGATTAAAAAGTAACCCTGTATACTGGTATTTGTTAATAAGGACTATTAATTCAAGTAATTGAACATTCAGTTCTGCATTTTTTTTTATTGACATTAAATTTAGGTCAATAAAGTACGACGACGTGTCGAAAAAGTACGACGAATCAGGTTTTACCTGATTTACTAGGCTTGTGTCAGTCACGCGGTCTTCTTGTTAGACCTTGTTTTCTTAGACCATGACTGCAAACAGTAATCGCATGACCCCCTTTATAAACATGAAACATTAATGAAGTCCCAAAGTGTCACAAGCCAGGGTATTACAGGAATTACAAAGTCAAAAGTGACTCAATTATGTACATAATTTAATTAAGTTTCCGCAAATCAGGGTGGTTTTAATTAACTTGATGATGGACATTGTAATAACAATACATGGTGTCCTTGGAACAGTAAAATAGAAAACCACCATTACAATTTCAACGACTTTACCATCTAGCTAGATCATTTCAATGATCGAAAATTATATATCGTGATGGAAGGCAACAAACTTTTTGTTTGAACAACAACTACAATTATGTAATAATTCAACATGTACTATGTTTATCACTACATAGTATAAAACAAAGTCGCTTTCTCTGTCCCTACATCCCTATGTATGCTTAAATCTTTAAAACTACGCAAAGGATTTTGATGCGGTTTTTTTAATAAATAGAGTGATTCAAGAGAAAGGTTTATATGTATAGTAGATGCATAATATACTCAAGGATAACCGACAGTAACCATTTTCCTGTACGGAGCCGGGGCGGGTCGCAAGTATTTTATAAAATGAAATTATTATCAATTAAACTTTGCCACTCAACGCCATTTTTCAATTGTTTTTATCGTAACAGTTCATTTAACTGATAAGATAAATTTGCTGCAACCCTTGCCCCAAGCACACGTAAACAAAAGACTCCGGCGAATTTTATTGTATTTTTTCTATAAAGTCACTGTAATATCAAATGAAAAAGTGTTAATACCTATCCACAAGGATCATAACCTAACGGAGCAACACTTACCGCAAGTAAAACTTTGGATTATTCTTCATATACAAGATTTATCCCATCGATTTCTGGTTAACGACCGTTGTTTTTTTCAAAATGTCACTCACACAAAGACACTGAGGAAGGATATGCCAAATTTTTTGGCAATTTTTTGGAAAACTTGCCACCAATCAGCTTGTTTACGGTGACCGACGCGACGGTAGTATTGTGAAAGTTGTGACTGTTCGAAACTGACAGCTCAATCATCGTGAAGTTGTCTGTCTGTGTTCAAGTGCAAAGTCTATAGCACTAACTAAGTATATAACTAAACATACATGCGCAGGAGCCTGTGGCAGGAGCGACCTACGAGGCCGTTCAAAAACTTGAATACATTGCGCGCATTTCTATCTACGCATAATACCTAATATTGTGAATTAGGTGTCCAGAAGAAACCATTCAGCGCATCATATCATCTTTAATTTTGTTGAGACTCCACTAATACTGCCAGCCAAGTTCAAGATCAAGACACTAAAATCTGTTTTGTCTATATTTACTTATTGTTATGATTTTTTTTGACATGAGTTATTTATTACTTATTTTAATGCAAATAATTTAATAGGTACTTGTTAAAAATTGAGCCATCGAGTTTATACGTAGTATAAATTTGATCCCATTGTTACTTACATATAAAGTTCATAATATTGGTTTTATATTATTTTAAGAGTTGTATACTATTATCTTTTAAATTTTATGAATTGTGATTGTTCCGCGATATTACTTTTATTATACAAAGTTTAATTTATTAAAATGGAATTCTAATTTTGTTGATAGGTGGCTTTTAATGGATGAATTTTTGTTAGTCATTTTTATTTGTAAGTGACTATGAACTTGACCCGTGATTATTTACCTAAGTATACAGGGCGTCCCACGGCTATGCCACATGGAGGGAAAGTACCTTAAATATTGTATCTAGAACATTTTACTGAAAGAAGACATTATTTTATTTCTAAAAAGTATCAAAACTGCATTCATACATTTTGTAATAATTACATGGTTGAGCCGGGAATCGAACCCGCTACACGAGAAAAAAAATCACCCTGTAGTTTTATCATACCAATCGAAAGGCTTCATCATAAGGATAATTTTTTGCTAAATAACATAGTGTCAGAAATAAAAGGAAGACTATGAATTTTAACATTTGATGTGGCCGGCCGAGATAGCCAGATCTAGCCCCGTTAGATTTTTAAAATGGGATTATGTAAAAAAAATTTAGTTGACAAGAACCGATAAGAAAATGTCCACGAGCTACAAACAGAACTTAGACGTATTAATCGAAATATCCACCACAACAAGTTAAAAAATCGACAGGGAGTGAAATAAAGAGTGTAATTTGTATTCAACGGGTCATTTCGAACATTTGATAAAATTGATAAATTTTGTACTAAAAATGTTAAAATACATAGTCTTCCTTTTATTTCTGACACTATGTTATTTAGCAAAAAATAACCCTTATGATGAAGCCTTTCGATCGGTATGATAAAACTACAGGATTTTTTTTTTCTCGTATAACGGGTTCGATTCCCGGTTCAACCATGTAATTATAAAAAAATGTATGAATGCAGTTTTGATAGTTTTTAGAAATAAAATAATGTCTTCTTTCAGTAAAATGTTCTACCTACAATATTTAAGGTACTTTCCCTCCATGTGGCATAGCCGTGGGACGCCCTGTATATTGTAATTTGGAATTTATGTTAGTAGTTAGTCAGTGTATTTCGGAGGTAGGTATCTTATAAATTATTAATATAATATAATTATTAATTATAATACAAATTATAACTTTGGAATTTTTCAAATTTTTTTTTTTTTTTTTTTTTGTACCTCTTTGCCATTTTAGAGGTAATTAAAATGAATTATGATGATGAATTATGATGAATGATTTGTGAATGTTACTTGTATTTTATCTATTGTTGTCTGTATTTACGGATCTCTTTATTTTTTTTGTTTTTTTTTTATTTTACCTATTCAAATATGTCGCAGCCGGTACCCATTCCTACTTCTTGCGACGGCGGGGCCGTGTCACTATCTCAGGGATCATATTTTAGATGTGAGTTTTGCACGGGGAAGCCGCGGTATTTTAAAAACAAACATGGTCTTCGCATTCATATTACCAGAATGCATAAGCAGACATCACAGGTTTCAGCGCCATCAGCTGTTTCACCTCAGACCACTCAACCACCTGTTCCGTTGCAGCCCTCCACTACTCATAGCACTTCTAACTCATTTGTGAATTCCATTCGGGACCTTAGAAACAATACTCCTATCGTAAAACGCATCCCCCGCGGGGCCCGAGCCAGTGTAGCGTCAGCACTTAAGGCAAGTATCGATAGGGTAGTTTCGTCTAATAATCGCTCGGATTGGGAGGCGTTGCTCACCTTTTCGTACCGCATTCTTCATGTTAATAGAGATGAGAAATTGAGTCTCACACAGAAAGTAAAAAACAACTGCCTTCTACAGGATTCAAATGTACCTAACACCCTGAACTTAAGACCGCCTGACCCTGGCCGTGATAGTAGGCGTGGTTTCCTTAAGAGAGTAGAGGAAAAGGTAAGTATTGGTGATCTAAAAAGTGCCACTCAGCTCCTTTTTTCGAGCGATTCGTTGGCACCTGATAATGATGACACTTTGCAGTCACTACGAGATAAGCATCCGTCTCAATCAGCCACTTGCCAGTTACCAGCTTTTTCTCAGGAGGAAGGTCCCTTTTTACCTAGGGTGACCCCCGATGATATTATGACCGCTATATTGTCTTTCAAAAACGGTTCTAGTGGCGGAATTGATGGACTGTCTCCGCAGCACCTCAAAGACTTAGTATGCGTATCCACTGGGGATCTGGGTAGAGGATTGGCTTCTAGTTTAGCGTCTCTAGCAGATCTAATGTTGTCGGGCAAAGTTGATGAGGCAATAACAGAAGTTTTGTACGGTGCTAGCCTCTGTGCTCTGACATCAGACCAATTGCGGTTGGTACTACTTTGAGACGGTTGGTATCCAAGATCTCCTGCAAGTATATCGGGCCACACTTGACGGAAAAATTTCAGCCGATACAGGTTGGTTTTGGATCTAGGGGTGGTTGTGAGGCTGCAGTCCATGCAACCCGTAGTTTTTTGGGATGCGATGACTGTCAGGTTCTGTTAAAAGTGGATGTAAAAAACGCCTTTAACTCTATTGATCGTGGTATCCTTTTAACAGAGATTAAAAAGCATATCCCCGCCATATTTCCATTCTTGTGGCAGTGCTACGGGAGGTCTAGCAAGCTTTTTTATAGGGACCACGTGTTGCTGTCTTCAGTTGGTTGCCAGCAAGGCGACCCTTTGGGCCCAGCTATTTTTAGTCTTGGCATCCATCCTATTATTTCTTCTTTAACTTCTAATTTCAATATCTGGTATCTGGATGACGGTACCTTAGGAGGTCCAGCAGATATTGTCTTGAAGGATTTGGAGTATTTGATTAGTAGGTTTGAGCAGATAGGCCTAGAGCTTAATTTTGGAAAATGCGAGCTGTACATAAACCCTCTAACCTCCCCCGAAGAAAAACAGAACATCATCTCCAAATTCAGTGATATCGCTCCTAATATTCAAACTGTCACAGACGCATCGTTGCGTTTATTAGGGGCTCCTCTTCTAGACGAGTCGATGCCTACATTTATTCGAGACCAAATCCAGAAATTCAATGAGTACTCCGACCGTCTCTGCGAAATAAATTCCCACATGGCTTTAGCAATTATTAAATTTTGCCTATTCGTTCCCCAATTTACGTATGTAATGCGTTGCAGTCATCTCTGGAAGTTTCCGAATTTGTTGTCTGCCGTAGACGATTGTATATCGGGAATTTTGGCGAGGGTACTTAATTGTGATTTTACCCCCCAGTCATGGACCCAGGCATCGCTGCCAGTACGTTTTGGAGGTATTGGCATTCGCAAGGTGTCATCGGTTTCTCTGCCGGCATTTTTGGCCTCTGCTATTGGGTGCACTAAATTGTTTGAGGAGATTTTAGGGTCGTCGGGGCGAGTGGGAATAGTCCACCTACCTGAGGCCCAGGACTTGTGGAAGTCTATTTGTCAATGCGACTTCCCAAAGTCTTTGCATTCGCAGAGGCAGTGGGATGAGCCTTTGTGTAAAATCACGCAGAGAGAGCTGTTAGCGTCGTGCCCTGAAGTCGAGGATCAGGCCCGTCTTTTGGCCGTGTTTGAAAGTGAGTCGGGACTCTGGTTGAATGCTTTACCGTCCTCCAATATTGGCACTCTTTTGGATGACCGCACACTCTCTATGGCTATAAGTTTGAGATTGGGCCTAAGGGTGACTCAACCACATCAGTGCAGATGTGGTGCCAGTGTAGGAGTACGGGGCCACCACGGGTTATCTTGCCAAAAGAGTGCCGGTCGGATTCCACGACACTCGGCCTTAAACGACGTCATCCGTAGGGCTCTTGCCTCGGCGAATATTCCGGCAACGTTGGAACCACACGGAATTGTTCGCTCCGATGGCAGGAGACCAGATGGTTTGACGCTCGTTCCATGGCAAAAAGGAAGATGCCTTGTGTGGGATGTGACTTGCGTGGACACTTTGGCACCGTCGCACATTCGAGCCACGAGTAGGCGCGCGGGTGCTGCTGCTGCATTGGCTGAGCAGTTAAAGTCGCGGAAGTACGAGTCGGTGCCGGGCTGTTACATGTTTGCTCCTATAGGGTTTGAGACGATGGGTCCCTGGGGCCCGGAGGCTAGGAAAGTAATTAGAGATCTTTCGGCGCGTCTCAATGAGGTCTCTGGTGACCGCAGGGCTGGCAGCTTCCTAGCACAGAGGATAAGTCTCGCGATTCAGAGAGGGAATGCTGCCAGTGTGCTGGGAACTATGCCCCAAGGGGACGCGCTGGAAGATGTCTTTTATTTGTAGTTATAAGTTATTTGACAATGTATTTTAGATTTTAAGTGTTTGACTATTTGAATAAATAAAAGATAAATTTTAAAAAATCATATTATTGTTTTTTTTTTCAGTTTATTTGTTTCACTTTCAAGCGTAAACAGCTGAACAGATACAAATAAAAATTAGGTAGTAAAGTGAATAAATCAGATCCGGGATTAAAGTATGACATATTTTATTAAGGAAGAGAAGACCCTATTTCCACAAGAATTGGGAAAATAAAAGAGCATGGCGCACTGCTATTTAGGTTACTATAGTTTGTTGGAAAATAAATAACTTATTTGTTGTTGTTCAAAATCACTACATAGTATAAAACAAAGTCGCTTTCTCTGTCCCTATGTCCCTCCCTATGTCCCTTTGTACGCTTAAATCTTTAAAACTACGCAACGAATTTTGATGCTGTTTTTTTTAATAGATAGAGGGATTCAAAAGGAAGGTTTATATCTATAATACATGCATAATATACTCAAGAATAACCACAATAACCATTTTCCCGTGCGGAGCCGGGGCGGGTCGCTAGTAAGATATATTACACTGTGCATGAAATAAATCGTCTGTGAATCTTCCGTATGCAAGGTTGAACTACATTAAATTTATCTTTGCAAACAAAGTAAAAATCGTACAGAAATGCTCAATGCAAAATATGATATTGTATTACCATAAATTTACTCTATTATTTTTATTGTAATTCTAATTAATTCACTCACTGTTGTCCCTCCAGGCGCTATTGTTGTTTTGCTATATTTCGTCACCCTGGGTTTCCTCGTCGATGCCTGACTCTCCAACTGAAGACTGTGCACCGAACAGACCACCAACACTGCCAGACAATACATCGACACATTTATAATTAATGCACAACACTAATCGCTTTACACTACAACATTCGATTTTTTTAAATTGTATTTTAGCGATATAGAAATAAGTTTGTAACTGGCACAAAGCTAAAAAATAAATATAATTTTGTAAATGGAATGCGCTTTTGATTGAACTAGAAGCCAGCCAGTCTCAGAAGTACAATAACAGCAATAGCTCGACCTGTTTTCATACAATAACCGAGTTGATTCGTAGAGTGAGGTTCCATTAGATTATCGACCGTTCTCGGGACCCGAAAGAGATCGAAAGCAAATATTTGAGTAACTTTGGCGCTTTGGGACGTAAAAAAGACTCTTTTGATCTTCTAAGATAACTTTACAGACGACGAAAATAACGTTTCATTCGCTAAAAGCTCGCACTTAACTTGACCAGTTCATGATAAGTATTGTATTTTAAAGGACATTTCAATCTTCATTCAATAAAACGAAACTCAATTAAGTAATTTTAAAAATGGTAGAGAAAACGAAAAATATATAAGTAGGTATATATACACATACCGACTTTAGAAACTCAAGGTAAATCATGGATATTAAGCACTTTTATATTAAACATATACCTACTTACATACATTTAGATTAAAGTGGAATAACGTAAAATAGGAATTTTGGTATTTTATAAATTATAGATATTAAGGTGAAATTAGAGTATTTAAGTCTTTTTTTCAATATTTTGTAATAATATATACTACGCAGGTATGCCAATGCCACACTAAAAAAATAAGTAGAATTTATCGATATCGACTATCGCACAACACTAAAATAATATTGGTCTGTAACATTCCACGTGACTCATACGCTCCTACAGTCTTATAAGGAAAGATTAGTGTTGTGAACATCTTCTATATACAGATATTACCTACCTAACATTAGTACTTCAGTTAAGGGATGAGCAGACCTTAACCTAGCAGCATGAAGAACTGTGACTAAAGATTAGAAAAGGAGAAATGTCTCATTCCTAAGGGAAACTGCAAGGAAAAGTAAAAAACAACGCGGACGTAGCCACGGGCCACAGCTAGTAATAAAGAAATACGAGTTTTTTACGATTTGTGATATTATTTCTACGTCACCAAAAACGTTTTGGAAATTAGTAGCCCAGATTTTTTACTATAATATTAAATTGTTGAAAATAGGACAGTTCAAAAAAGATGTGAAAGGATTAGAAAAAGTTGTTTTTTCCTTTGTTTTATCTTCGTTAACAGCTCATATATGTCCCCACCGAGGGGCTCGAGCCTACCCTGATACCAGGGTGAATAGGCCTTAGTCGACCACGCTGGCCCAGTGCGGGTTGGTCAACTTCACAAACAACCTTTGAATTTCTTCGCAGGTGTGTGCAGGTTTTCTCACGATATTTTCGTTCACCGTAAGAGCGTCGAATAAACGTACAATAGAAAGCAGTTTGTGGAAGTCAAAAAACTAGAAATAGATGGAGCTGAAAACACACAAACTTCTGAGCTGGTCGACATTACCAGAGGAGTACCACAAGGCTCCATATTGGGACCAATTTTCTTCATATTGTATACCAACGACTTAATAAGTTATGTCACTACAATGGTACCTAGCGCTAAATTGGTATTGTTTGCTGATGACTCAAATGCGATCGTCTCTGGTCCAAGCTTGGATGAGTTGAATAAAATGGTAAATGCTACTCTGGCAGCATTTGAAACATGGTTTTCTGCTAGCGACCTGCTGCTAAATACACAAAAAACAAACGCAATTCTGTTTAAAACGACGGCTAAAAATAATGAATCGCTTGACATATGCCTATGCAATAAAAAAGTGGAATTAGTTCATGAAGCTAGGTTTCTGGGTGTTAATATTGATTGCTTGTTGAATTGGAAGGCAGAGTTAAGTAAATTAGAGGACTCAATTGGCTCTTCTTGTTATGCTTTAAGAAGTCTTAGAGATGTATTGACAGTGGATCAGTTAAGACAAGTATATTTTGCTTTGGTCGAATCAAAATTGCGTTATAGCATTAGGCACTGGGGGAATGGTTATGCGTATAATGTAAGTAAAGCATTCTCTATTCAAAAAAGGGCTATTAGAACTATTGCCCGTATACCACCATGGGAATCATGTAGGGATTATTTTAAAAAATATAGTATTCTGTCTGACTGTGCCAAGCCTCTATATTTTGGTTCAGTTGGTTGAGTTAATTAGGCATAAAAATTTGTTCGAATCGGAGGATGAGATGAAAACTCGCCTGAATACAAGACGGAAAGATCTTGATTTCAATTTTTGGCCGCGTTTAAATGTAGCAAAACACTGCTCAAGATATCAAGCCGTATTATTATTTAACAAGCTACCAATTGAACTCAAATCTACTTCTAATGTTTATACTTTTAAGACTAAACTGAAAGCGTTACTGTTAGAAGGTAATTATTACTCAGTCGATGATTTCTATTAATCCTAATTATTTTTCACTGACATTTATATTACTGCCATTATATTTTTGTGACATTGTTATTTAGTTTTTTATTTTATTTTTGACATTGTTATTTAATTTTTTGTGACGTTTTTATTTAATTTTTTGTGACATTGTTATTTAATTATTTATTTTTTAAACATTGTTTTGAATTTGCATGTGTTCAAATTGCTAATTTGTGAGGCTGTAACTAATTGACATATATGTTTTTGATTTTGTTTTCTTAGTTTGTATTTTTGTTTCCTTAATTTGTATGATTTTGTTTTCTTATTTTGTATTGTTATTTTCAAGTTTTATTAATAATATTATTGTCATGCTTTCGATGTTACAATTTCGCACACGGTTGTACTGTTTATGAAATAAATAAATTGAATTGAATTGAAATATGAATTTGAAAATCGAAAACACATTGGTACGTGCCGAGGTTTGAACCATCGAACTTCGGAACGGAAGTCAACGGGCCTAGCCACTTGGCCACCGACGCTCTGTTTTGTTTTGTTTTATCTCGCGAAGTCTATACTCTACAGTGTAGAGTCTACACCGTTAAAATTAATCTATGTTTCTTGGGGAAAATTGTTCAGTTTCATGAATACAACCACTATGTTGCGGTTGCGGATAACAACCAGTTAAATTTAACGGTGTAGGTAGAGTATAGACCTCGCGAGATAAAACAAAGTAAAAGCAACTACAGGGCCACTAATAGGTGTTAATGTAATATTAGTACAAAGTGCGGTGTGGTGCAAAGTGATTCAAAGTAAGCACAATACTTTTTATGCGGACCGTAATATTGTACATACGAGATTTCATCAGAGCTCGTTCGTTTCAAGTTTCAACTACGAGTAAAACTGAGAACCTGCACTTCGTTGTCTAGAGCTAATTATATTCCGCCCCAGAGCCGCATTTAGACTACTAGTATTTTTCGTGAACTAATTAAATCGCAATAGTATACGCTCTTTTCGTAAATAACACTTGAATTGAAACTGCCATTAAAATCTAAGAGTTATTATAACTATTAGGATTTAAAACGGGATATTTACCGTGGTATTTGTTTTGTGTAAGTGCCCTAATACCAAATAACATGTAACAAACAATTACCACGGTAAATATCCCGTTTTAAATCTTAATAGTTATGAAACGAACCTTGAAAGTTTTAAAAAGTAAATCTAAGAGTTAATTGTAATTTAATATCAAAAGTAGATACCAAAAACTTGTATATAAAATTATTTTTATACACACATTGCTCTTAAGCCTTAATCTTTTTATTAATCAAGCACCTTCAGATAAAATGCTTGAGAAACTTTTTATCTCTGAGTTTTTAACAATAAAGCATTTAGCAATATCTGAAAATAGCTACAACTGAATTATATTTCCGATGTGTAGCTCGAAACACTTGAATTCGAACTAATCGCTGTCTGTAGCAAGTTTCCCACGATACAATTTTAGTCTATAATCTCTAGAAATTGAAAACGCTCAGTGAGCGGAAAAATAGCTCACAACTCGTCGTTTCCGCCTACGATGGCGATATTCGTGTTATGGCTCTAATGAAAACGCGCACGACGAGAATTTCGCCATATTTTATGGATGTTTTACTGTGACCACAACGCGTTTTGAGCTATTTTTCTTACTGAGCGTTTTCGATCTTTGAGCGGTACATATCTAAACAATTGTTAATATCTTTATTTTTCCCATTACATATCCAAGTGAATTTTAAATCCGCCCCTGGATACTTCTCTTCAGTTGGCGAGTACTAATGAGTTCCCGAGGGGTTCCTTCAATCCAGTATATTGTCCCGGGATATCAACCAAGACTTTGTCAAAGGTGAATAGAATCATAATTGGTTAAACTACGAGAAGTTTCTGTGGCTTGACAGTCAGTTTACAAGTTTGCTTAATTTACTATCCTACTTTAATTTTATAATTTTGAAACCGTCGCGAAATAAGTGGAGAAAAGTATACATAGTAGTATATTATTCACCTTTGCAAGCACATAATACTCGTAGTTGAGTTCTAGGCAAAACAATCAGATTACAAGTCCGGTGAAGCTAGATCCTTTTCGACACAAGCATAGGTCAATCCAAAAAAAAAATCAGATTAACACATGCTGCACCCTTTTTACTGATGTACCTAATTAAATAATCGTGAGGAAACCTGCACACACCTGCGAAATAATTCAAGGGTTGTGTGTGAAGTTGTAGTACAATTATATACTTCTGTGTCGAAGCAAAAAATTAAAAATATTGCGCCCGGACAAGGATCGAACCCATCTTGGCTATCCCGGCCACGCAGTTAGACGCTTTATCTGTTCAAAAAGTGATACATAAAAAGATTCTAGATTAAACATTTGATTTGGCGTGTTTGACTATCCGACCAAAGAAACCTCGCCATATTGCGGAATTTCAATGGAACTAATTTTATAGGGGAAAGCCTCCAATAGGCTTACTATGTAAGAAGCGATAAGCTCGAGAAGCTGTCAAACGCGACATAGTGACATTAGAACCATAGTAGTTCTGTCAATATGTCGCGTTTGATAGTTTCTCGAGCCTATCGCTTCTTACCTAGTAAGTATACAGAGCTGGTTTTTTATTTCTTTGGTCAAGCTTTATATAAAGGTACCTATTCGTATCAGCAGAAGTCAATTTCCTATAACAAAATTGTTATCTTTTATTTCAGCAAGTCTAGGTTGGCTAGCTTAATTAAATCTGGCTACTGGGACGTGACCGATCGAACTGTTGTACCTAGGATACCTAACTGCCTAGATAGTTCATTAAGGCTCAGGGTTACATGGGAATCTTATTAAAACTTTTTTTTTACATGACTCGTTAGTGCTTCCAAACTAACTAAAGAAAACAATTGGAAACTTCAGCACAAATTTATTCTGCAGCGATTGTTTTTACAGTTGTATTTACGCTTACAGTTTTATTTTCTTCTCTACTACGTACGACGATAAGTAAAAAATACTTTTGTTTTACTTCATGCACTATATTTATTTATTTCTAAATATGGCTTCACGTCCTGGGCGTTCGCGGAATTGGACGTTCGGTGCCGGATTGCGTCTTTGGGTACATATTTCGCCAATGTCGATGTGGTGACTAGACCAACGTATAGCATTTATTTAATCTAATACAAACAAAATATTATTCGTAGCATGTCACGTAGAGATGTCACCACATAAAAAAAACCGCGGTAAAAGGTAGCCTATATCCCAATAGTTTCCTTTCCCAAGTCCCAAGATCTATTTTATCTCTGTCTGTAGTAGTCTGTACCAAGTTTTACCACAATCGGTTCTGTGGTTTTAGCGTGAAAGAGAGTAATAAATAGAGAGAAAAAGTAACTTTCGGTTATATAATTATGGACGGATAGAAAATATATAAAACCAACGAAGTGATGTATCGTATTTAATTGTTTTTTTTTTATATATACATATATTAGTCGTAAATCAAAGTTTGTGTATTTCTAGAAAGCACAACTTAAATAAATTTGTCTCTTCCATTTCCAATTTTATACAACCTTCGATTGGGCTGAATGAAATTCAAACGGTTGCCTTGTTAGTCGATCCAAATTGGAGTTCTATTCTAACTAAACTAGATATTTATAAATGGAATAGAATGCTACTAGATACTTCGATGACCTATTGACCTATACTGTAACTGGTTTATAAATTTAAATGGAACTGAAGTTAGAAATAATTTATTAACGTGCTAAGTGAAATATTTGGTTGCGGTTCTCGGATTTATTGGTAAGAATAATCTGGTAACTGGTTAAGCCATTTTCAGTAACGAATTATTCTGATAATAATACTCCTAAATCTCCTTCACTTCACGTCACTTGATCCTTTCAATAACTAGTAAAAAGCTGATAATCTGAAGATATTTTCTTGGATCATAGCTAAGAACATTCTCGATTGTAACATCATGCCAAATATAGATCAAAATCGACGATGCCACAGACAGACAGACAGACACACACGTCAAACTTATAACACCCCCCTTTTTGTCGGGGGTTAAAAGTAATCAATCATTAAAATTTATGATAGCCAAAAAGTGTACGGCATTGACCCGTAGCCCGTAGACTTAGCGTAGCACTTGCTACGATTATTGCTACATCAGTGCTACGGTTGGCTACGGCTACGATGCTTTTTGGAAAAGTACCTAGTCAAATCTATGAAGTGGCGTGAATTATAAATTTCAACTACTACTTTTGTCGTAACATTGAAGTTTGTTAAGAATTATTAATAATTTAGAGTAAATTAGAATAAAACAGATGGGCTGCCAAAAACGTAATGGAAAATTATTCCCAACTAAATCCAGTAAACCTTACTCAAATTTCAACGGAAAACTCGTAACATTTATAAAAAAATATTACGATATAATTTTTTACTCTGTGATAAAAACGTTACCCTTGAGACATAACAGCCGGCACGGAATATTATCTCTCATTTGAAGCGAAATAAAGTGAGTTAATTTAGTTAAGTAATAACTCCAACAGACAATAGGGTAGATACCATAATGTTAATGCTATTATTATTTCACATTGTTTCTAAGAGGAAAGGTTTAGTTGGCTTCACCCAAAACCTTTGAATTTCTTCGCAGGTTCATTTACGATGTTTTAAATTCACTGAAAGTCGAGTAAACGTACATAACAAATTCCCGTAAAGTTCAATCCAAAACTCAATAATCTAAACGCTAAAGTTTGTGAGTATGGATGGATGTATGTTTGTTACACCTTCACGCAAAAACTGCTGAATGGATTTTAATTAAACTTGACAGCAATCTAGCTTATACATCAGAATAACACATAGACTACCTTTTGCCGCAGAAAATACTTTATTCCCACGGGAAAAATGGTTAATGCGGGCGGATCCGCGGGGCGAAAAGCTAATTATAAAATAAAATTATGGGCACACGACACCAGTTAATTCGAACCCATGGCTTTGGTTTATAATTATGCCCTTGTCTTCGAAGCACAGAGCTGTAGTGTAGGTTCGAATTTCTCTGTACAACATAGATTTAATTAGACGGCGTTATGTAGAATAACCCCAAATACTTAAGTATTTGTTACTATTATTTTTATTTTAAACGATTTATTGTATTATGAACTACAGCAAAATAAAATTCTTGGTATATTTTTTTGTAAAAAATCCACAGCTCTACAGACGACTAATGAACACATTGGAATTATTGGAAATGAATCTGTAATGTGAAAATTTCGTTGCGACTTTTGACTTTTTTCAAAAAGGTTAGGCTACAGGGCAAACCCTTAACCCGATCGATCGTCTTTGTTTTAGGCTCAAGAAAGGACATTATTTTATTTTTTTTATATGATTATTCTTTTCCAAAATATCGAGCACCTAAGCCGGGTAAAAAAGTTTTTTTTACACTGAATCGTGAATTTTCGTCAAATCGGAACGTATACTTACATAGGAGCTTTTTTTTTTTTTTTTTTTTTTTTTTTGAATTGACCTATGCTTGTGTCGAAAAGGTACGACAAATCAAGCTTCACCGGACTGGCGGGGGAGTGGAAGACTCTACCCCAAAAAAAGTCATATACCAACGCGGCGGGTGCGGGCGTTGTTACCTGAAGGGTAATTGTTACCTGAAGGGTATTCACTACCAGAAGGGCATTCTGTAAGGTGTAATCTAAATTCTTTGACTGCTTTAACTGCATCAGTGATTTCGTCGTCACGTTCGGAAAGGATATGTTTGGGACGGCGGCGGAACCGCGTAGTGGGGTGCGGGAAATAGCCCGTACACTTGACAACATACGGATTGGGATGGGAAGGGCCTTCATCAAAGTAGCGTTTGGATGCTTCCTTCATGAAGCCACTAATGGAAAGGACTTACATTGGAGCATACGAAAAGACTACCAATTAAAAAAAAAATCATAACATTTATCGGTGTGACGCAAGCAGCATAATGTTCACTAAATTTTATCTTATTATTATTCACTTGCTGATAAAACGTCAACCCTAACGACAGGAATATTATCTCCATTTAGGAGCGAAATAAAGTGAGGTACTTATTCAGTTAAGTACTTAGTTACTTCCACAGACAATGCCATATTTCACTGCGTCTAATTCCAGTAGATAACTGTGTCGTGTGGTGGCGTTGTGGTCTACAAACTTGGGGTGCTTTGAGTACGCTCGGTAATAAAAGTCAACGTATTATTTATGGCTTTACTTCAGTATTCTAACAGATGGCTCTGTAGTGTTTTTGGAGGTGAAGCTTGATTCAAGTCCGAAGAATTCAAACTATTTAAAAATATATTTAATTAAAAAGTATATTTAAAGAATTTTGCTGGAAGGTTAGGTTAGGTTCCACAGATTAGACAAACCAAAAGAAAAACTAAAAGAGCTTTCTTTGCATTGATTGAAAAGCAAAGGCTTTAAAACTATATACCATCATAAAAACAATTTAGATAACAATTTATGAAATTAAATAATTACACTGAGTCTAATTTCAGTAGACAGACAACGTGCCGTGTTTTTTGATGCCGTACTTTAAGTACACTCGCTGATGCAACTCCACCGGTTATTACGACAAGAGACTGTATTATGTATGTTTTATGTTATCACGATGATTTCCCATTTATATAATCAAACTGAGAAGGCAAACGTTTGTGTATATAAAAAATAAAATCCCAACATTTGGTATTTTCTGGAGTCTTTTAGCCGATACACAAACTACAACTACTTTTATTTGTTTTGATTGATGGATTGATGTCAAATCGTTATTTAAAAATGTATTTTTTTTATATCTTCCACATATTTCTATTTAAAGTGAGTGATCAAATAAAAAATTAAAGAACTTCGACGCGAAATGTAATAAGAAAATAAGTTTCAATTTGATACAGAGTTTTTTTATCACGCCATAATTTTTAACTGCGTCGTCGCCTCCTGGCTCATAACACTTTTGTCGCTGACTGTACAAAACTTCGCGTCTCAGTGCTCCCTGGAGTAAAATACGTGTTTTTATTTTATTACTGTACAAGAAATGTTTACGTTAATATTCTTAGGAAACTCTTGTCTTTTGTGTTTATTTTTTGTCTTTATGTTATTTTATTTTGTTTGGACACGCAATCTATCTACCTACCTACGTATAAGTATTACAAGAATACAAGTAATTATTCATTATCTGTGAAGTAAGTGCAGGCTAAAGCAAATACCTAACGGACATGATCAGTCAAGTAAGGTATTCAACAACTTTCCCGGAGAAAAAATCTAACGCTGCCTACCTGGCTTATCGCATGTTATTTATTTTTGAATACTTTACGTAGGTAGGCTGTATAAACCAAAGCCATACGCCTGTGTATTTAAAAATAGAGTGGGTGGGTTTTTACGTGGGTATCACGTGGTAGTAAGTCAAAATAAAACGAAGTCCTAAGCCCTGGAGCGCTTGCTTGAGCTTATAAATGGAAATCTCTTCTTTCGTGTAAAGAAACTATACTTTTAATGACCACGGTTCCTTGAAATTAAGAGCGTCGGAGGCCTTATCCGTAGGCTTACTACTTACTCGTACGGAAGAAGCGACAAGCTCGAGACGCTCTCAAACGCGACATAGTGACATTAGAGCCATAGTAGTTCTGTCAGTATGTTGCGTTTGACACATATGGAAAAGAACTATAGGTACCTACTTAATCGGTGCGCAACTGACTTTTATCTTACACGGAAGAAATAAATTTTATCTTCGAAAAATCCAGAGGTTACACAGGTCATGTAATGACAAAACTAATGTACTTACCTACTTATTTACTTACTTGTTAAACAAAGAAATTGCGATACTAAAATTAAACTCCAATGCCTCAATGCACACATTTTAAAATATTTTTTTACTTTAAATAAAACTCAGTGTTGACCGTATTAAGATAACGTCTACGCTCAAATTGTATTATTCACTATAATATTAACAAGTGCTAAGTTCAAATGGTTATCCGACAAAAAAAAACAAACCTAACAAACACCAGATATTTACATACTGCCGCTCGTCTCCGCCCGCATTAACAATTCTCCCGTGGGAATGAAGTTTTTTCCGAACGAATAAGGTTCCCACTTTAAAAAGTTTGCCTTTGTTATTCCCAAATAACACAGTTTCAACAATAGTACAAGTACAATAGTACGAGTACTTTACTTAGTTCAGTGAGTTTTAATTCAAGTCCGGTGTAGCTTGATTCGTCGTACTTTTTCGACACAAGCAAAGGTCAATTCAAAAAAAAAATTTAACTAATGTAGTACCTAGGTGATAGCGTTATTTAAAGGTTCTTTCATGTTCTGTAATTTTCACCACGCTCTCTCAATAAATACGAAAAAATGCGCGCGGAGCCGAGCGGCAGTTTTCAACAATAGTACAAGTACAATAGTACGAGTACCTACTTCAGTGAGTTTCAATTCAAGTCCGGTGTAGCTTGATTCGTCGTACTTTTTCGACACAAGCGAAGGTCAATTCAAAAAAAAATTTAACTAATGTAGTACCTAGGTGATAGCGTTATTTAAAGGTTCTTTCATGTTCTGTAATTTTCACCACGCTCTCTCAATAAATACGAAAAAATGCGCGCGGAGCCGAGCAGCAGTGTGTAGGCAAATATCTGGTATTTGTTATTGTTAGGTTTGTTTTTTTTTTGCCAGATAACCATTTGACCTTAGCACTTGTTAAATACGAAAAGTATAGATAACTTTTTAATTACATTATTGCAATTATAAACTATCAGATACCTAGTTTATTCTCCGCTCTACGGTAAAGGAAAACATAGTGAGGAAAGCTAAACACCCGCCAAGAAATTCAAAGGTTCTAGGGTTCTACTATTTGGTATTCTGTGCTATAACGAAAATCTCTATCTACCTATGCCACTCACCCATACCATTTTTACCTCTATAAGTGCAAAATGTTTTTTTTTTGACAACATGAGCGCTCGTGGTTGTAGTCCTATTTTATTTCTGCTAAACTCATCTTTTTTCAAATACAAACTCGTTTCTCGTTTTCAAAAATAACCACTTTAGTTGCTATGTAATCAAAAGTCCCTAAAATATGGGAAAATATGATGAGTCAACTTTGTACAAATTTTCCCAAACATTTTGTATTATATCTTGAAACTTTTTTTTTCAAAATTGCTATACTTACCAATTATCGCCCAAGCTCATTCGTAGCCGTACTTTGCCTACGACGACGCCCTTAGAAAAAAGATAATGTCTTGTAGGTTGTCTCGTCTGACCACCATTTATTTCTAAATGCCCGCCCCCGTACATATTCCCGTAATCTATTCTATTTCGGTTCCAAAGAGACCAATCACCTAACCGTATGACGTCAGAACATGCAAACAGTCTCGCACGCAAGGGTTGTCACTTGAAAAATGTATAACTTAACCTCTTAATCGATATTCATTCATAACTTTGCTTGAGGTCGACATGAACTTGCGTGCAAACACGCTAACCACGGATATCCTACTTAGTTCAGGAAATCCCACTTATGTTAATGTAATATTATAAACAAAATATTTCCTGTTTTACAAAATTAAGTATGAAAGATTGCTAATACTTAGGTAGTCGTATTTATAGAACTAACTGAGAATTATT
This sequence comes from Teleiodes luculella, assembly GCA_948473455.1. NCBI lineage: Eukaryota > Metazoa > Arthropoda > Insecta > Lepidoptera > Gelechiidae > Teleiodes > Teleiodes luculella. The sequence goes on from OX419607.1 coordinate 7,127,968, forward strand.
ATGTTGTATATAAGAGTCGGAAATTATTATAAAATAAACTTTTATTGTAGTCTTTCTAGCGTCCAAAAAAGGATTTCGTAGGATTTCCAACAATACGGATTCTAGGATGAGGTTTGAATCGACAAATGGTAAAATACATTAGGGTTAACCCACGCAAATACGTGGGGCTTCAAGTTTTTTCATATGTTGGGAGTTTTGCGAGGAATATTTTATCGGTCTCGTAAACTTTATACAATCTTTGAGAATAGCAAGTTTTGCGTAATAAAATGTTGGAATATAACAACCTGGCTTAGGTATTCCTGTTGAAGTTAACTTGGTCAAAGAGATGGATTATGGCTATCGCTTTTTTTTGCCACACGTAGAACAAAAAATATAAACATCGCCACCTGCTCTATTATGGTTTCTAACTGAAAATGTAACCAGCCTAATCTCGGAATAAGCCCTAATCCAAAAGACAGAACTATGGACTGTGATATCCAGTTAAACACTACGCGTAAACTCTACAATTAATTTTAGAGATGTAAATAACTTAGTTTGGTAGTATTTAATACAGGAAATCAGGACAATAAACGTATTCCCTTTAAAATATAAATATAGGCCCTTTTCATCATTATTGGTAAAATCATTCTACAATTTGCATGAAATGTTTCAAAACTTAGTAATTTGCCGCCCACTATTTCCCACACTAACCTTTTCTAGTGAAAAGTACGGAAAATTAATAGAGAGGTCATTAATCACGAAGGGATATTAATGTTGCTTTGTTAAAGCATTTGCAACTTTTACCCTTAACCTTTCCAGTGCTGAATCATCGGAAAGAACACGGGATGGTTCAGTGAATTTTATTGATTGTAAACATCTGGCCGCCGCCGTTTGATTACAAAAGCTTTTTTTTGTATTTTCATCGTCTTTTTTATGCTAACGTTATAGGAAAGGTCAAAACGAAAACGATCTAGTATTATCCTTAGATAGAAATCCTAATTTCCTTTTTTCTTTATTCTACCTTTCGTAAAACAGATTCAATATTTATTATTAAAAACTTACTGATAGCAAAAAGTTGCCTTTTCAACCGACTTCATTTTTAATCAACCTACGCTTGTGTCGAAAAGGTACGACCAATCAAGCTTTAGCGGACAGGAAAAAAAAAGTTGGCATTAATTTTTGACTTATTAGTATACATTTTGCACAATGGTAGGTCATATCATAAGCAAGATAGTATTTTTTCGCCTTCCATAGAGTCATAAGGCAGATAAATCCGCAGGAAAACAGTATGTAATATTTTCTTAATAATCACGGGAAACTGACTCTCGGTTTTTCCGTTGAGCGGCATATTGCTCCAAGTTCCAATAAACCACGTAATGTCTTGTTTTGCGATGGCACGATGGCATCGCCTGCCCTTTTATTAAAAACAATGGAATAGCTTTCCTTTACGATGTAATCGGGTTATCTTTCTTTCGAAGGATCTCTCTCTAATAAAACTTTTCATAGACATTTTAGAGATTCATAAAATGGTTCAATTCGAAATTTAAACTCAGTAGATATATTACATATTTAAAATTGGTTAGATTTAGTCTTCTGTTTTTCTTTAGTATGTAAGTAAGTTTTGTGGTATTTAAAAGCTAGGTATGTAGTATCTTAACCTATCCTATTAATAGTTTGTGAGTATGGATGTATGGATGTATAAATGTTTGTTACTCTTTCACGCAAAAACTACTAAATGGATTTTAATGAAACTTTAAAATAATATAGCTTATACATCAGAATAACAAGTGGGCTATAAATTTTAAAGATATTGTGTAAATTGTCTAAAATATATCAAGATATGTACTACATAGTTTTGACGTGGTTATGTCTTGTTGGATTCCAGTAAGATTTTTTTTAAGTGAGGGGAGCTGCGCCGGTGCGGAAAGCTAGTAATTTAATATTTTTGTAATTTGGTCCTTTATCATATTTCTTGCTTCTTTTAATGTTGTATTGCATTGTTTCATTGTATGTTCCACAAATTACAAGTTATATACATATTCTAATATTATACAGAGGTATTTGATGTGTACTGTGTATTGCAAGACTGTATGTGCTAGTTCTGTCTCAGTACGTTTTGTTAGTAACTTAAGCTCTTCCGTAGGTAAAAGAAAAGAAAAAAGGAAGAAATAATTCAGTAAATAAAATTTTGTTCAGATATATGTTTCTTACCTATTTATTGAGAAACAGTGCCTTTACCTTATGATTAAACTCGACCAATTTTTAATTTTAGCTTTCGTAATTAGAAGTGTAAATGTGTGTCCCTACAGAAGTAACAGAGAGGAAGCCTTTGACCAGCAGTGGGACACAAAACAGGCTACATATCCTATATGACATAACATAACATTTTTCTTTGATACATTTTAGGATTAATATTCCTATATTAATCCTAAAATGTATCAAAGAAAAATGAAAATTTTATTCAAACTTATAATTTGAGATGTTTAACGTAGCGTAAGCGTATGAATTACACAAAATCATTGTTCCTTTCATCCTACCCTTTACCCACCAAAGACAAAGGATTTATTTAGCCTATATTGACATAACAGCTCAGAATGTTGATCCGGACCTGTGGTTTTTACAATGGAAATTCTAGGCACACATTTTGTTCAAACACATTTGTTTAAACAAAATGTTACATATTAATTTAAAAAATATAAATAAATACATCTAAATAAAGGTAATAATTATGTCAGAATATTATTTATTATGTATACGAAATATAAATGTAACGTAATAATACTTATTTTATCATGTTATTAGACTAGAATCTAATGTTAATTTTAAGGTTTGATCATGAAGACAAAAAATGACCAATGAAAAGCACAAAGAATTAATTAAATAAAATGCTAATCGTCAACCGTTTCACGCAGGTTGATGTGAAAAAATCAACCCTTTGTCACAATTCACAAAAGCCACTCATGTTTTATTAAAAGCTAACCCTAATGTTGTTTTAATTCACGGATACATCACACTTGTCGAGTACAGTACCGAAGCTTTTCGTGGATAAAAAACAATGGTTTTTTACGCACATTTTCCTCGTCAAACCTAAACACGAAAACGCTTTCAATGACCCCTCGAGGGAAACGGCTTTGTGCTCGAGTAATTAAAATCTTTAAGGGTTTACATTTAAAACAATAAATCGATCTCATTCATTATTTTCCTAGTAAAAATATAACTGTAAATAGGTTTTTTTTTTTTAATGCTAAGAAATGAGAGAAAATATAAAATAAAAAGTAAAAAAAATAATTAGCAGTCATAATCATACATAACAAAAGAAGCGAATTTTCTAAACAATATAAGCGTAATTTATTAGATATGACTTTAATTATTACTCACGTAAACAGATCACTTTGGCGAGCCACATCGTAGACGCGTCGAGAGATGTCAGAAAATTCTTTTGTACTAAGATACGGTAAACCATTTTGTGATCTCCTTAGATACCGAGACACTCAAACACGATGTTATTCTCCTACCATCTGAAGTTTTGAAAATTAAAATCGCTTTACCGAAATCAGTCACTGCTGTATCTGGCCTAAACTTTCAAACATCTGCCAGCCTTTTGAGCTACAACTGAGAGAGTGTGTTATTTTTTAACTTTTTATACTGAGCTAGTCGGCATGGCAGACATTTTGTGACGTCATGGTGGGGAAAATCAATTCTTTGGGGCATGCGCAAATTTTCGCCTTGGCCTATTTCGCCGCCGCGTCGGATCGTGACCGTGAGGGGATTCATTTCGTTTTATAACCTTCTCAAAATGGTAGCCATTTTTATGAATGAACCAGTTACGGCCATTCAATTGGACAATGAATTAGGAAAATATTTAGGTTGAAATTCAAAGCCTTTTTTGTACCTACTTCTTTTGACGAACATGATAATGTTTAAATAAATGCCTTATTTAAAATTATATAACTGAGGAATACTATTGAGAGCTTAATTAGCCGATTTTGCGCCACAAAAATTGAGGTTTGACAAAAAATGGTCTCGTATGAATTTAATAATTTTCCTTTGAAAATTGTTTTCCTATTGTCTTTGACCACGTAGCGTAATGGTAAACACATAAAGCCTAATATTATGAGGCCATGACCTGTGCCATGACCGACTATTTTGTATTTCCACACAACTTTATTCGCTTGGGATGCAGGCACTCTATTTTAACTACTTTTTTTCGGATACCCGCAAACCATAATTGCCTCTGTATATGCCTAATTAATTACATGAATCGAGTTTCGGATTTACTCTTTTAATTTGCTTTGCTTACAGGGTTTATCATTTTCCTCCCTCGATATGTGCTATCCCTCCCTCTAGTGTAAGACCAGATAGACTTTCCAGCTATAGAGTGCGTATAAACTCTATAAATTTGTACCCGTCTATAACTGTAATATTCACCTATCTATGGGGCTTGCTTGGTATCTAAAGTTGTCTTTTTCGCAAATTACAGAATTATGGTAAGAAGCTTACCATACGTTGCAGAAATTTGGTTTCGATTCCCGGTGTAAAGTTAACCTGACGAACGGAAGTGTACTAGCTTGTGTTACTCATATCATAATAATTATAATTTATCGATAACAACTCATTATAATGTCCCCACCGAGGGGCTCGAGCCTAATCTCGAAATCAGGGTTATTATCAATATGCACTCTGCGGTCCAGTGTGGGATGGTAAACTCACACACAACCTTTGAATTACTTCGCAAGTGTGTGCGGGTTTCCCCACGATGTTTTCCTTTACCTTAGGAACGTCAAATCAATGTAGGTATAGGTACTTCATTTCATATAACATTGTAAAAAAGAAGCAGTGACAGTGAACATTTTAAGAGTACTCAGATAGATAGGTAGGTTTTATAACATTTTAAACTTTCGCGATTTTCACACATTTTTTATACAATGCTAATATTCTTTATTGACACCATTAGAATACAAAACAAATGAATATGTAAGTTTGTAGCCCGATAGCCCAAGGATGAACCGGTTTGGATGCGATTTTTTAGTTGAAAGTGGGCTTGCTAGCGGTGGTTCGACATTCAGATAAGTGCGTGCACTGGGGGTTTTTAAAATTTTGAAATGGAAAACATATTATTATACGTGCCGAGGCTTGAACCCGTGAACTTCTTAATGGAAGTCAATGGCCACAGCCACATGGCCACCGATGCATCAATATAACTATCATTTATATCCACCATCATAATATATATTTTGGTCGCCAATAGGTACTCAAAATCGCAATGCTCAGTCGAGAAGAAAGGACAGTCACTTAGTATGAATAAACTGGCCGGAGCTGGAGGTTCTTGCGGTGCAGGTTCTATTATATTTATAAAAAATATATATTATTTTTTTATCTATCTATCTATTTATTGTTACGCCCGTGTTGTTTTTTTACTTTTCCTGTGGGAATGAGATCACTCTGACGCTCAATCTAGCTTTGTGCGAAAAATCAGGTCTAAGTATACGTTGATTAGATTCAGTGTAAAAAAAAAAACAAACAACTAAACACACATTCGCATTTATATGTAGGTAGTATAGTACAGATTAAATCTGAAAGTAACTCTGTCTGTCTGATTGTGTCTAACGCTTTTACGACCAAACGACAGAATGTAATAAATTGGCACGGACGGGGAAAGATACGATTCTGAGAATTTTTATTCCCGTGGGGAATATTACTGACCCAGAAATATAATGAAAAAATAAAATTACCGCTAATTGAATTTATAACTGAATTTTACTATACATCACAAAAGATTAATTTTTTTAGGTTATCAATCATTCAATCAAGCGATAAAAAAAATCCAAGTAGATTTTGTGGAGATAAAGAAGCCTTAAATGGCAACACTAACTTGCGTTTTAAATTAAATCAAAACTTTTGATGTCAATCAGAAGTTGACATATGGATGATGACAAGCAACAACAAAACGCATTTAACAAAACAAAAGTTTGCCATGTGAGTGTGTATCATGCGAGATTATTTTTGCGTTATTCGTTAATGTTTTTTGTTAAAGTGGCATAATTAGTGCATATAAAATGTCTCTTAACCCTCTAAATGGTAAGGTTTTTCCTTCCACGTCCTTTTTCCTACTTATTTTTCATTCTTAAATTATAACCTATAAACTAACTTGTAAACTCTGTATATTTCTAGTTTTCCACTCATTATTGCAAAAGATCGCCGTTATATTACTCAGCTATTTTTAATGGACTAAATAATGAAATTTCAGAGTTAAAACGTCGCTTAGAAGACGACAGCACCCCTTTAGCAAAACGCATTTGTTTAGCTAAAAATGTGGTTTTATCACACCATTTTCCTACGGCTCCTAAAGAGGCAGTAGTGGCTTCTTGGTTTAAATATCTGTCACAGAAGAACGAGTTGAATGGGAAAGAATTAAAGGAGGTTTTGAGTTGGATTGGATGTGAAGATTTGACAAGTGAATTGAGGAGTAAGTTGGTACAGGTATGTATGTAGTATAGTCAGTATCAGTAAGTTCACTGCTGATCTAAGGCACTTACTTTACCCTTACTTTACTTTTACAGACTGTTAAACTGCTCTAGGTACCCAGCAAGATTTCAATTTACACCTTTGAAAAAACTGAGTAAAACCATAAAAGTAATTTGTAAATAAGTTTTTTTTTTTTGCAAATTATGTATCTCTTTCAATCTTTCCTTTAAAATCATATCAGTCTGTGGCAACATTTTGTTGTGAAGCAGAAACAAACAAACATACATTCAGTTTTTATAATAATAATATATAAATTTAAAAATAATGTTATTTTCCATGTTTCAATTTACTATTCCTGTTTAATTCAAGGTGGTTGCTGAGTTTTTACAAAATAATCCAGTCCAAGAAGAGAATGTCCATTGCATCTTAACATTTTTGGAAAATGAAAAAATGTCACCACAAATTACGCAACAAATTGATGATTATCTTAAAATTGTTGTCACCCTCCTACAATTCCTAAAAAACCAAGAGGAAATAAATAATACAGTATGTAATAAGATCTTAAATAATATTTTAAAATACTACAAAGAATGTAAGAAAAAATTAGAATTCATAATAAAACTGCTGGATGAAGAAAATTTGGAAACTGTATTCAGTTATTTGGGGACAGAATGCCATGACACGGTCATTCATGTTTGCCAAAACATTTTATTTCCAATGAACAAGAAATCATTCTTTGTCAGTTTCTTACAAACATTAATACGGAAAGATAATATCGATGAACTGATGGCTGAAAAAGGTGACAACATGCAATCTGTATTGAAAATCATGAGTGCATTTTTCACATTCCCAAAAGGTAGAACTGAGAAAAATCCAAATTTTCTAAGTGATTTCATTGAAGTTTTTGTAAGCAGTTTTAAAAAAGAAAGCCAACTAATTTTCGCTTTCTGCATCATGGTAGTAAACTCACTAAATATGGATCAAAGCTACTTAAATCCTGCAATGGTGATGCCGCCAATTATATTTGAAGAAAATGATGAAAAAGTCAAAAGAAATATGTTCTTAAGGATGCTAGAAGTGTTATTGAAAAATGAAGTTGATATCACCGTGAGATTGACAGATACTTTTGGAGATAAAATATCGAAGGTTGAAGTTAAAAAGAACTTCACATATTTTATCCAATCTGTCATGATGGGCCAGCTAAAACTTCAAGGAAAAGTTGACAAAACTAGCCTTCATATTATAAATGTTGCACTGAAACTAGACCCTGTACTGGTTGATCAGAAAATGGACCAAATCTTACCACCAATAATGACTTCAAAGAAGAATCATTCAACACACCAATCATATGTAGACATGTTAAACTACCTAATAGAAATCCTCTTCAAACTGAGTAGGGGTACAACATTTATAAACCAAATCCTACCTCATATAAAACTTAGTTTAGAGGCAGGCAACACAGAACAATTTGAATTGAAACAAAGAATAAAAGAATCCCAAGATAGTGGTTCAGACTGTAGTAGTATAAAATGTAAACTTATAATAGGAACTGATTTATTTCCTCAAGAATGTGTAGAAACATATGGGAAATGGACATCAGAATTAATGTTTAGACAGAATAAAGAGCTACTTCTTAGCTTACAAAAAGACTTAGAAGAAAATTGCTTGATGATGCTCCAAGAAGGATTTGTCAGTAAGTATCATTATTATAAATGATTTAGATGAGATAAATATAAACCTAGGTGCCTAAATTCAAAGCTTTCCTTTCAATTCTGACGGCCTCGTAGCCTAGTTGGTAGTACATCTACCTTCGAAGCACAAGGTCGCGGGTTCGAATCCCGCCCAGGGCAAACATTCGTGTGATGAGCACTTGTGTTTGCCTTGTGTCTGGATGTTGTATATTTATATATGTATGTATATCAGCTGTCTGACACCCATAGTACAGGCTCTGCCTAGTTTGGGGTCAGATGGCCGTGTGTGAGATGTCCCACATATTTAAAAAAAAAAAAAAACTGATAAAAAGTAATTTAAAAATTAATCGTTTTTCCAGGCCCTTCAATAATAACTCTGGCAGAAATACTGTCGTCCATTTTGTCCAGTTTCCTGCGGTACAACAAGATGGCCGACCATACAGTACCCAAACAAATAGCAGAGGATTTTTGGAATCAGTTCCAAAAGTTTGAAAATGAATGTTTAGGAAAATTTGGTGAATGTGTCCTCAAACTGAACTATGTGAGTATGAATGTATTTTTATTGTTAGTTGCGCGAAATCGGATGTGATCGCGTTATTATTAGTTTTTCTTGCAGAAGTAATGTGGTTTAAAGAAATAATGTGTCATCTAGTCCTGTTTTCTAACACTTAAAATAAAAATTGATAATCAGAGACGGAACCCCTCAGGCGTGTCTCCTTCACGATGTTTTTCAATATCAACGCGCTAGGCCGTGGTCCGAGGCTCCCTCGAGCCGCCCCTAGACGCGTTGGTATATGACTTTTTGGGGTAGAGTCTTCCGCTCCCCCGCAAGTCCGGTGAAGCTGGATCCATCGTACTTTTTCGCTTAATGCATAGGTCAATTTAAAAAAAAATCTAAATCTATTTACCAGTTTCTTTATATTTCATATTTCCAGGACCCACAACTGGCACTTGCGTTTTTGAGCCTGAGTCTAAGTGTAGCCAATCTCAAGCTGCTTAACCTGAAGTATAGCAACACTAAACTTGAAATGTCAATGCCACATTCATCGGGGGTTTTCGACTTCAGCACTTTACTGCCTTGTTTGGACAACAAGCAATGGACAACACTTGTAGCTAAAGTAACGGATTATGAAGCTGTCGTAGTATTGGTGAGTGCAATCAGGCTTGCCTCACTCCTTAGTTTAAACCTTTACAAGGCAGTGTCCACTATGTTGCCACCTTAATTTTAGCCTTATACCCTCAAAGTAAAGTCGAAAACGAATGAATTTTATAAAGTTGTTTTGCCTTATAATGTAAATATGTTTTATTCGAAGTAAGATTTTACAAATCACTTTTCGACGTCGAGGCGGGTTTACAATTTGGCTGTCTTCTGTGGAGAGTTAAGTGAGTGTTAGTTAAGTATGATCGGCCGATACATCTCCCCGGGAGGTGTTAGATAGGGAACTAAAGGTGTTAGTAGAGAGGCGCGATACGCGATAAAAAGAGAGACAGCTACTTCATGTTTTAACTAGTGCTGTGCTATCTAAATTGCACTTTATTGTAATGGAGCTATGCTTGCAATTTATTTGAATTATGTCGCTAACTGAGGATTCTAGGGACTAGCTACTGTTCCGTATTTTGTGGTATAATTTCTAACATAAAAGCTGAACAATCAAAAGTTTATTTGCTGTAAAAACTTGGTTATATAGATTAGTTTACAACATTTATTTCTTAAATTTGTGATAAGTATTTTTTTAAAAGAACACTATCTATTTCAGGACAATCTACTACTTACGAAAACTATTGCTGAGCAATTACTAAATACTGCCAATCATGATGAGGACATTCAACCAATGGCAGATACGAAAACTCATCTGATCAAACAAATAAATTCAAACCCTGATATTTTGAAAGTCAGTGGGTTCACCAATGTACTATTTGCCAATTTAGAAAAATCACATTTGAAACTGCTTTCTAAAACTCTTGTCAAAGCATTTTTAAATAATCCAGACATTGAAATATTCAAATTGGATGCAGTAGTTGACAACAGAGATCTACTAAACGTACTAGTGATGGAAACCGCTAAAAATATGGCCAAATGTTTTGAAAATACTGAAGATTTATCAAAAGCTTTCACTAAAAGTGAACTTGACCTGAGCTTTTTAAAAGATATTGATATTAATAACTATTTTCAACAAGTAACTTTGAAAAAAGATCAAGACACAATGATTACAAATTACATAGACATTTTCCGACAATTACCATTGCCATACTTGGAAGAATCCTACCAATTGGTAGCAATATTGTTATTGTTGAGTTCAAAGAAATGTTGCCACAAGAAAATAAGAAAAAGTGTCGATCACGTACTTTTGAATATCTTTGAAGTGTCTCCAAGATATCCGGACATGTACAAAATATTTTCTGTAGATTCTGTATTTTCTTTGGAAGACCAAACCATTCTGAATCTTCTTACTTTAAAAATAAAAACACCAAATAGTATGTTTATAATCAAGAGTATGCTAGAAGCTGCAGTAAAAAAAGTAAAAACTAACAGTGACATTGTCAAAAACATCGTGGAATTATTATTATCACAACAAAAGACTAAGAAAAACGATATTTCCAGTATAGAATATTTTAGTGATCCTGTGTTCCAAATCACCTGCATTATTTTACCAATAATATCGAAAGAGAAGAGAGCTATAACAGTAAGCACATACAGATCAATTCTGGCAAATCTACAAGAAAAACTACACAAATCTCTGCTTAAGTGCTTTAAAAATATAGATTTTGGTAGTAATAGTAGTTTATTAAACGAAACAAGTGGCAACCTTGACGAAAGTACGGTACTCTCTGAAAATACGCTAGCAACACTGAACGCCATGGGAGCTTACTCGCTCACTCTCGCCAAATATTGTGAGACAATAGATGCCGACGAAATAAAGAATTTGGACTGCCTTTGGTCGGGCTTGGATTTCTTCATGCAAAATGCTGTAAGTATATTTAAATTCGTAATAACAGAAAAACCTGCTCCGGAGGCGCCACGTGTATATTTTTATGTTTATGGCAATAATTTCCATTATAAAATTATTTCCATTAAAATTCCGCAATATGGCGGGGTTTTTTATTTCTGTGGACGTGCTTTATATCATCATTAAGTCGCAGATTAAAAAAAAACCTTTCCTTTTCAAAAAAAAAAAACCTTTCTAGTCTATTCTATTTTCAGATAAATTCTATTCAAAGCCCAGCCACGAAAACTCATCACGTGGACTCTTCCATACAACTTTTGAACATTACTCTGAGGTACATCAAGAAACTGGAAGGCCATACAATTTTCCAAAATAAAGACAAAATTCTCGTGGAAATATGGAAAGCTGTTTTAGAAAGATTGAAGATCAGTTTTGGTCAAAAAAGGAGGGCAGTTTTAGATGATAATTTCGCCGTGACTTTGAAATGTCTTTGTGAACTGACGTCGGTTGAAAGTTTTGTAACGAAATTCGTCGAAGATTTGGCCAATTTGGGAGTTTTCTCTATTGACAAGGTGTGTAGTTTTAAATGACGTATTTATGTGCTTTAATTTCTCTTAAAAATATAATTGTCTGATTTCCCGAGTCAAAAAATACCCGATTAAATAAATACAAGTCTATATGTACTTTTTAATCATTTTCAGAAACCATCAGACATACAAAAAGACCAGTCAATTCTCACATCACACAAAGTATGCAAATATCTTGTGACTCAAATATTAAAGGCTAACTTACTTGGGCCGAAATGCGCAGCGTTGTCTAGACTTTTGTACAAAATCTGCAAAGAGTTGAGATCTTGGATACATGTGTTTTATGAGGATGTTGAGGTAAAGAAGAGGAGACATGAGGAGGACGAAGTTAAAGTGGTTAAAGTTAGTGATGAGGTTTGCGAAATCTTGAAGATTGATCTCGAGGTTATTGCTGAAGCGATTTTAGCTGCAAAGAAGGTACGCAACTGATAGATAATTAATAGAATTATATAAAGAGATTATAAAATAATTCTAAGTCGACGGTACCAACAGTCCATAACGCTTAAACTAGTCTTGTTAGTGTAATTAAGAAATTAAAAAGACTGAATTAAAACTAATCAACTTAAATGACTATATTGAACCAAATGAGAAAAAATATTGAAAATCACATTTCATTCATATTTCACTAGCTTTGAAATCGGCCCAGTAATTTTTGAGTTAATATAAATCTTACCTCTTTATAATATTAGTATCTATGAAGTATGATATGATTCATATTTTGAACATTATTTTTTAATCTTTACTTACACAAATAAGTAACAAAAGACGTTATGAATTCCAGGTGAACTTAGACTACAAACTGCTGGACTCGATCTTCTCCCTGCAACACCAGGTCCAGCACATAGCAAGTTCAAAAGGCGTCAACGGTCCCAGCTGTTGCAGTCTTCTGGAAGGATCCTTAGGAGTCCTCAATGCTTTACAGCTGGCCAGAGAACAACTGCTGGAAGACAGGTCTGAAATGCAATATTTTTGGTGGTATATTGTTTATTGGTCCTCTGTCATCATTCCAGTGTAAAGAATGGCTTATTATGAGATTGAATTTATCCAGCAGTGGATGTTTCACAGAAATATTCTAAATTCTAAGGGCCTGGCCACAGCTTCGCGCGACGCGCGGCGCAATCTGCGACCTACGAAGTGTTGCCAGTGACCCATAGTCAAAATGAACATGAGAGAACTAAAAATTTTCTTTCATTTCTAAATACCTGCTAGAAAAAGCGGCCAAGTGCGAGTCGGAATCGCCCATGAAGGGTTCCGTAGCAGCCAGTAACATAATATAAAAGATTTTGTAGTTCGTTGTGACTTTGATCGATGTTTTAATAATAGTGAAAGGTAAATTGCGGTTTACGATTTATGACGTATTAAAAAAAAACTACTTACTAGATCGCGTTCAAACCAATTTTCGTTGGAAGTTTTTATGGTAATGCACATCATATATTTTTATTAGTTTTATCATTCTCTTATTTTAGAAGTTAGAGGGGGGGGACACACATTTTTCCACTTTGGAAGCGTCTCTCGCGCAAACTATTCAGTTTAGAAAAAAATGATACTAGGAACCTAAACATCATTTTGGAAGACCTATCCATAGATACCCCACACGTATGGGTTTGATGAAAAATTTTTTTTTTAGTTTCAGTTCTATGTATGGGGACCCCCTAAATTTATTGTTTTTTTTTTCTATTTTTCTAAGAAAATCTTAATGCGGTTCACAGAATACATCTACTTACCAAGTTTCAACAGTATAGGTATTATAGCTTCGGAATAAAGTGGCTGTGACATACGGACGGACAGACAGACAGACAGACATGACGAATCTATAAGGGTTCCGTTTTTTGCCATTTGGCTACGGAACCCTAAAAATGTAACACCTAAATTAAGAAATTGATTTAAAGGCGTGAAATTATCCAACTGATGCAAAAAAGTTACATTTACGTGCAAAAAGTAACTTTTATTTTACTTAGAAAACTACTTCACCACTACTGTAATGTAGCAGCAGAAATAAGATTAAAAATACGTAAAAGTAGTATTGTCACTGGGCGGTCACTCCATACAGAAAACGCGTTTTGACGACCTAATTCTTTTTGAATATCAACTACTTGTGAATGGCGCTAGGCGCTATGTATGCACACCCCCTCCACCCCCTCCACAGTCCCTTGCGCCTGCGGGGTGCGGGGCGTGGGGCGCTATATCGGGCGGGGGGAGTGTCCTGCAGTTACGGGTTAGTACTATTATTTTCTGTGGTTCAGGTGGAATTAGTTCCTGCTAATGACCTGCGGCGAGGAACTTGAACGTTAGTATTATAACATTTTTTTTTATTTGTCCACAGATGGCCGAATTACATGCAATGCTACCGCGAGCTTGTGTCTTGCCTGTGCGAGCGAGCCTCTTCGCAAGTTGCCTTGGAGCGACAGGAAGAAGACAAACTGGCTGAAATCTCACATTCCATTGAAAAGTAAGATATTTTTTCTCTTTATTAACTGTTCTTACTGTTGCACTGTTCTTCCTAAATTTATAGACGCGTTTAAGGGACTCCACAAAGCTAAGTGGCGGTGCCATCCTTGCTTACTTACGATAAGCAAGCCGCCATCCTTAAAAAAAATAGCTCGGGAAATAAGCTTTTTTTTTAATTCGGACGACGGAATTGTTATTTTTAGGCGATCAAAACTATCTAAGATATTCACCGGGGATATAAGGTACCACCATGCAAAATTTCATTCAAATCGATCTAACGGTTTCGAAGATTAGCCCGTACAAACAGACAAACAAAGAAACAAAAAAAATAAAAGAAAATAATATCTGGAATTCTGGATATGTTCTATATCACTTTTTACATCCGGTTCTTAGCATTTTTTCCTATGTGCAGTGACTCGGTTCCTTAGCATTTTTTTTCTATGTACAGATTTTCGACCTCTACAGTTTAATCACTACATAGTATAAAACAAAGTCGCTTTCTCTGTATCTATGTCCCTTTGTATGCTTAAATCTTTAAAACTACGCAATGGATTTTGATGCGGTTTCTTTTCATAGATAGAGTGATTCAAGAGGAAGGTTTATATGTATAATACATGCATAATATACTTAAGGATAATCGACAATAACCATTTTCCCGTGCGGAGCCGGGGCGGGTCGCTAGTTATACATATAGATACCACGTTAATTTGTTATTGCAGGCTCACCCAATCGCTGTGCAAGCGCAAGGCACAGCTGTCTCGGATCGCGGCGTACTCGGTGGCGGATACCTGCGCGTGGCTCGAGCGGACCGGCCCCGCCAAAGCAGTGCGGCAACACTTGGAGAACTCTGCCGCTCTCATGCTACAGGTGACGTATCTATTCCGTCATTGATGATGACTTTTGATGGGAAACATCCGTATCCGAGGATTAAAACAGATTATTGGCGTGGTGACCGCTTGGCGTGGCGACCGCTTGTCCTTGCAAACTAAAGCCAACCCTATTCCAACGTCATTAAATAAATATTGCACTGTGTCGTGCATACTTTTTAGAAAACTATACTCTTAACGAAATATTTTCGATATTTCCAAAAATTCATGACTGCAGTTTTAATAGTTTTTTAAATTAAAATAAAGTCTTCTTTCAGTAAAATGTTTTATCTACAATATTTAAGGTTGTTTCCCTCCATGTGGCATAGCCGTGGGACGCCCTGTATATATCTGTAGCACGATAGTACAAGTGATTTTTAAAACTACGAGTGTAATGTTTGAGGTATTTACACTCGGTAAAAGTTAGCTATGTATTCGCTAAGATCTATTCTGTCTCTGTAGCAAGTGTCGTCTAAATCGGTTCAGTAGTTTCGGAGGCTATTCAATTCAAACAAACAAAACAATCAAATTTTTCCTCTTTAGATTTTCCTCTTTAGAATATTATTATAGTATAGAATTATAGATAAAAATGTCCTTATCTACGTTTAACCATCCAGATATAAAAGCAACGTAATCTAAAAAAAAACTAAAATAGCTTTGAATAAAAGATATAGTTAAATAATAATAATATAAATATATGTTTTTTTTTCTTTCAGGTAGCAGATTCGAGTTACGCCGCCGCCTTCCTCCGCAGGGCGCTGGCCTCGTGCCCCGGCCACGTGACTCTCGCCAACATGTACACGCTGTATAAACGATACCACAAATACGTGGGCAATTCTTGAACATCCTCTATATAACTCGATTTTTATGACATTTGCGTCTATACAATTCCGCCAATGTCACATGCCAGAGGATACAAGATATAAATCAAAAACATTTATTAGGTATAGGAAATAAAGGACTCGAAAGGAAATAATTAGAAATTGATGCTGAAAATAAAGGATACATTTAAACAGATAATTAAATAAGCTCGCTGGCTCCCTCACTTCCCACCGCAGCCTAAAATCAAGTGTACCAATATGAAAATATTATTATGATGCTCTGTTGACAGGTGGCGTATTAGGCACCTATTTCACTGGCGACGAAGACAAAAGACGAAAGGGACGCAGTTATGCGTTAGAATGAGATACAAATACACCGCGCTCACTCTAGCGCATAACTGCGTTCCTTTCTTTTTTTGTCGCTGTCGCCAGTGAAATACCTGCCTAGGCTGGTATATCACGGTAGTAAAAGACAGAAGTCGAAAGGGACGCACTTATCATTCTAAAGCATTACTGCGTCCTTTTCGTTGTCTCCCGTGAAATACCAGGCTTACCTAACTAATACATATGTATTTTACACCTGTATTTTTTTAACAAATACGTAGGTACTACTGATATATTGTAATCGATGATAAGTTTGTAAATAATAATAATAATAATAACCTTATTATATTTAGAATAATGTAGATAGATACGATATCAATCTGTTGAGAAATGTCTTTTAGAAATAAAACAATCATAGAATTTTGTGTGTTTTAATTTATAAACAAACCTTTTATATTATACCAGAATAAATCTAAGTCTTTTCACAAGTATTTACAATTTTTATGTAACTAGATTAAGTCTTAATTCTATTTTAAAGTCTGTATGGAGAAGTTTCATATTATAGATTTTTTTACTGAAGCATTTTATCAACCCAATCATTGGTCCAACCTACGTCGGATTTTCTTAATAATATAAATGATCTCCTGACTTAGTCATTAGGTTTAAGTTTTCTTGCCATACCAGAATCAGAATGATGTACTGGCGAACATTTACCCCTTTTAAAAATAAATTATAACTATGGGGGTCTTTTTGGCCTGGCCTTTAAGGTCAAAATATTTTCTAGCAGCATTTCTATGATTAATTATTTCCATCGGTACTTATTTTGTGTAGGTTGGTTGTGGTTGCTACTAGGTAGTATAGCGACATCTTTCGTTTTCTGCTCAGAATAGAAAAGGATAAATCTATTTCCACTCATAGATTTTCAGTGTACCTACTACTACTGCTGCCAGTGCCGACATACGAGGTATCTGAACGGGCGTGTATTATATTGCGACACTTGTAGCTACTTACCTAAGTTAAATAACAAACCATCAGCCGTGCGTGAAATAAATTGTATAGTTAATCCCGCCAAATAATTCAAATTAACACTGACAAATTCCAAATCTACTTCCGTCTGCCCATATAAGGGAATATATGAATACAGTTTCGTGATTGGTTATAATGTTATCGTCATCGCAGTGAGTCATTTCGAGAGGCACATTCAAATGAATAAATAGTGTTATCGCGTAACCACTGTAAATCGTGTACTTCATGCTATCTTATCTAAACTCAGCGTTTCTATAAAATATACTGAAAGTAATAGCTAATCTGATAAAAAACGAAGTGCATCAATAAAGAACAAATTCTTGAACGAAAGCTTTCAAAAGTTGTCATTCCCAGAATTTGATAGAAGAAATTATATAATTTAACAAGTGAATTTCGTGTAATTTTATTACGGAAATATTAAAAACTGATTAAATTGCAGTCTCTTATGGCTGAATAATTTTGAGAAAATTTGTAGAAGAAAAAAAGTACCTTAAAAAGACTGAAGATTGAGCCACGATTACCATTTTGACAAATGCGCTGATTGGCTGCTGTGAAACACGTATAGCCAACATTCCGGCAGTGTCGTTCCGGTCGCCCGCTGTCGTGGAGTCGGTGAAGTGAGTGGTGGAATTTTTACGTGTATAACATCAAAAAATGGTAAGTGAAGAAAATAAATTACAGTGATACATGACCGCGTAGTGTTAATCTATCATGTGAGTGTCAAATTTCTAAATCAAACGTCGCAATTGCAAAGAAATATGCTGTTCTGTGACCGGTGCCGCCATATTTTGCACATCTCTGCTGGGAGTTCGCACGCCTTTTCGTAAAAATAGTTGTTACCGTTCAGTGATTTTTATGCCACGTGTTGTGTTTTCAACGTTAGCAGTCTGCCCGGTAGAATCGTCAAAATGTGAAGGGTGAACTTGGAGAAATGACGGGTCTGTATGTCGGTATTGAATTTCACGTATGTTGGAAAGGTTACGGGCTTACAACGCCTTTTTTGACGTCGCTGACGAAAATTGGTGGCCCACGTAGTGTGGCGGGTGCGTATTTGGTCGTTTTCTTAGAGCATGATCAGGGTTAGCAGGCGGCGAGCGAGGCCATCGAACCGTAAGTGATTGCACCGCCGCGCAATCGCATTTGAGTTTGACCATATAAGGTGTAGTAGTCGCGCCACCGCCTGTCAACCGTTTCGAGTCTATTTCGGGGTGAATAGGGCCCAAAGTTGAATTTGGGCGCGTCCCGTGTCGCTGAGGGGGTAATGCTCCCGCGGACCGCTGAGTCAAGGTCATCGCATTGACACTCACGAAATTCCGACTTGATAGCGAAGCAAATTTCTTATCAGACAGACAGGCAGTACATTTCCCACTGAAGGGTGTTTCAAGTATTGATATTGTACTTACATTATTGCCTTATTTGTTATTGATGATTTAAAATTAACTTTACATCCTTTTATGAACATGAATCATTATGCCTAGTTGCCTACTTTGGAGCGCTATGAATCATAGCACATACTACAAAAGGAAAAATAAGAATAGTTACTGAATTTGTGTAAATCATCATCATCTTTATAATAGAATTCATTTTGCAAGTTTTCCTGTTGAAACATACCTTCTTTTCAGTTGTATGTAGTTAGTTGATAGTTGCAATATGATAAGTATTTATAAAGAAATCTATTGAATTGCAATAGTTGATTATTCAGAGCTATTGACTCAACAAATCTATTCAGACATTTAAGAAGGATTCCTGTATTTCTCTGACTAATCGACAAACATGTATACTTTTCTCGTTCAGAATGTGTGGGTTACAAGGTTTAACCCTGGAGTGTGAATTATTGAGCTGCATAAGAATATTCAGTTGTTTATATTCTGAACCACTTTATTAAACATAAACCTACTGTAATAAAGTTACAAACTACGTGCAGTTGAATCTCCAGATGACACAGTTTTAATTTAATGTAATTTGTACTGAAAGCTGTAATTACAACTGACCTGCCAGCATGTTTAAATAATCCCACAGAATGTGATGAAAACATCATGCAACAGCCAACACCATTAAATCACAGGTTGCATTTATTATGTCAACATGTAACATGCTGGTCCAGCATTGGCCGATCTCTTTAGGTACATTTCTCCATTACTACATGGTTGATTTGAGTCCAGATGAAAATTATTTATAACCAGCTTCTTACTCCTCAACTCTGTATTCGGTACATATTTATTTTTCTCTTAGAAACAAGGTGTATTCCAGATTCCTGCTGCAAGAAGTTTGTTCAAATTTGTTTCTAGTAATAACAAAACAAAAGAATTAATAGTTCTATTTCACTGCTGCCTTTCTCAAATGCACATACATTTCGGTGATTCATTTTTATATATGTACATGCATATCTAAATCTTTATACATATTAAAGATGTACACAGACAGTTATTTAATTAATACCTAGAGTAGCAGTATATTTTAATGTGATAGTAACAACTATTTTCCGCTGTTTTCGGCTGAATTCTGTGTAATTAAACTATGTGTTGTAATGAATAAGCAGTATGGTTACTTCACTTAGCTTGTGGGTTTTGAGGGCATCTACCTTACAAACCCTGGTGTCAGAATCATTGAGCGGCTTCTGACATGGCTGGTGTAACGACTACATCCATAGATAGTTACCAGGACCAATGGCTTTACATGCCTACCAAAGCACAGAATTATCTTCCTTTTCGAACAATCAGGTGATTCAATAAGAAAAAAATATTTTAGATTCAGCCTGGAATGTCCTAACCAAACTGGGGAAATTCTCACAAAGTGATATTTGTTTGACGAGTCCCCATCGGGATCCAAACCCAGAACCTCCGTAACATGAGGCAAGTAGCAATATATTAAAAAACTCTATTTAAAAACTTCCCAGTATTACTTTACCACCACCCTGTGAACAGCAAATTGTCTAAGAAATTAAAACAAAACACAATTAATTTACTATCAATCTATTTGTTTCCAATTAGCAATTTCTTGCGAATTATTAGCTTTGATTTGACCTGCTAGTTCAAACTGCTTGATACTAAAGATGATAATGCTTATGAATTACTCATCTAATTCATGCAATATTTGGTCTGACTAGTCATATTGTGGAATGGTACAGTCATATGGTTGTTTTGATAATTCTAATTATCTACCAACTGTTTAATCACAATAAAATTTGTCAGGTTGCATGGTAGAAATTGCTACCTTGACAATAGGGCAGCCCATTTGTACACTTTTAATGCTGTTGAATTTTTTATGTATCTAGATGTTTAAAATAAGCCAGCTACCCACTGAAGTCACTACTAGCTGAGACATTGCCTACATCATATTTTATTTATATGAACTTAATAAAAATAATTATTCAATTTGGTACAGCACTTCTGAAGTGTGCATCATACCACTCACACATTCTTTTTTATTTTACTAATTTAGATTTGTCGAATTTCATGCCCCCGGCATTCAATAATTATTCAAAAAGTAACAGAATGATTATTTATACTTGGTTCCTAGCCCGGAAAACGATAAACAAAATAAGGATAAAACAAACTGTATTTGTAAACTTTGAAACAAATGTTACCTAACAGTCTGCCATTTTTAGTCATAAATGTCATAATTATTATATAAATGTTGTGATCAATCTTTTTTGTTTTAGTTAATTTTTATTCTCACCAAGTAAAATACATATTAGAATGGTGAAAGTATCACTTGTCTGTTACATACGTAATAAAAAAACAGTATTATGGTGAATAACTAGTGTTAGCTGTTTTTACTGAATTTTGAAATATTGAACTATTACAAATAATTAATTATAGCTAAATTTATACAGTAGCCAACACAGGCAGCTAGACATATTGACTTTGAGAACGCCCGTATTCCGTAGCGGTAGGGGTGAATTTCGTACTGCGACCCAGCCACATTTTCTGTACTTAACTTTTTTCCTGTATATTTTTTTTTCATGCAAAACGTAGCCTATATTCTTCCCCCTGACGTCACTTGTCACTCTAAAACGTATCGTAATCCGTTCAGCTTTTCAGGCTTTAAAGCGATACAAACCGAGAGTTCCTTTAATTTTTTATTGTTTGATGGGTTAAAAACATAACCAAATAAAATACCACAATATTTATTATTATTAGGATACCCCGTTTAGTTTTCACCTGCGCGACTCGTCATAACTAACCAATACCGAGGTCGTTCACCCCTCCCCCGCTGTTCAGTAAAGTGACGAATTCACGATTGTCTTGTCTTGACTCCTGTCTCAGTTAGGGTTGTCTGTCACATGCTTTATTAATTGTATAAAATATACTACTATTGCACTATATCCAGTAATATATTTATACAAAATACCAAATGATTTTGCATACCAAGTATTTTACTGGTTAAGTGTGTGATACTAATAAAATGTAACAACGTTGTACAAACCACATTTATTGCAAATAAAGATTCTATTCTATTCTAGGAATAAATTATACTAATATTATAGAGGAAAGGTTTGTATTTTTGTGTGTGTATGTTTGTAATGAATAAACTCAAAAACTACTGAACTGATTTCAAAAATTCCTTCCAATTATTTCTTATTAGAAAGCTACATTTACCCTGAGTAACATGGACTACCTTTACCGCGGGAAAATGCCTCATTCCCATGGGAAAACCTCTAAACGCGGGCGAAGCCGCAGCTGAAAGCTAGTTCTAAATAAAAACACGTTCCACTACAATACAACTACATATGAGCGGCTTGACTTAGGCAGCAATTTCTTCCAGACGTCAATAGAATAGTTATATACGAAAGTACGGTAGCCGGCACATGCGGCTGGACATGTTGACCTTGAGAGCGCCCGTATTCCGTAGCGGTAGGGGTGAATTTCGTAGTGCGAATGTCCAACAGCATGTGCTGGCTTCTCTACATTTTCCGCTAATTGACATAAAGCGCGCACATGACTTCAAGTATGTATGTGTTTCATAAAATACGTATGTGTAAACTGTAGGTGTCAGCCCTAATCTCAGTCGTAATGACTGTGACTCACTCGCAAATAATGAGACTCGATCATGACGAGTTTTACCATATATGGTAAGGTCTGCGTCGTCATTATCGTTGTACGTAAACAATAATAGGTGCTAGAGAATTAAAGTGCTGTAATTTTTATACGCTTTTGTAAACTTTACCTGCTTGCTAGTTGCTACTTTTTTTTTCTTTTGGTAATATGTAGTTGTGATAATACTTTGTGCCAGTAGTGTGTTTTTTACGTAGTGCAATATTTTGTTTGTTTACTTGCGAGGCTTTGCCTGCGATTATATCGTTTACTGTAGGACCCGCTCACCCCTTCTACTACAGTATGCCAAGTATGCCAAATTACGTATTTTGCTATACTTATTTTCCTATAGTTTTATCGCATCGTTTGACAAAAATGTGTTCATTGTATGCAGGCGTCAATGACCTTTTGTTCGGATTAATATGAAACAAACCATAGTACTATTATATACTTCTGTGCCCAGACGTAAGAGACGAAAAAACCATGGTGGTGATGGTTACAAACAAAATCATGTTACAGACCCACTAGCACTAGCGTCTTGTCGACGGCGACGCTGGAAAGACACTCGGAAGACACTAGTGTGGGTGGGGAGGTTCAGTTAGTTAGAGTATTACTTGAGTATTTATTTAGTACTAGCAACCCGCCCCGGCTTCGCACAGGAAAATGGTTATTGTGGGTTATCCTTAAGTATATTATGCATGTATTATACATAACCTTCCTCTTGAATCACTCTATCTATTAAAAGAAACCGTATCAAAATCCGTCGCGTAGTTTTAAAGATGTAAGCATACATAGGGATATAGGGACAGAGAAAGCGACTTTGTTTTATACTATGTAGTGAAAGAAAGGATTATTTCGCGCGTTGAAGAGAGCAACAAATAGCCATATTACCGTTTTTCAAGTAATTAATTTGTAAACTTGTAACTCTCTTCTTTACATAAGAATCCGATATATTTATTTATCGACATGTCGAAGCTAAACATCTGCAATTAATTCACTAACAGGTCATACATAGGGATATAGGGACAGAGAAAGCGACTTTGTTATACTATGTAGTGAAGAAAGGATTACTTCGCGCGTTGAAGAGAGCAACAAATAGCCATATTACCGTTTTTCAAGTAATTAATTTGTAAACTTGTAACTCTCTTCTTTACATAAGAATCCGATATATTTATTTATCGACATGTCGAAGCTAAACATCTGCAATTAATTCACTAACAGGTTCTTCGACACGCGTTTAATTTATTTTATAACGGCGGCAGTAACTGTATTTAAAACCGAATCTTGCATTTTCGAGAATAATTACATACTTATGTTTTAAAACTAGACATTCCTCTCAATATAGGTCAGATCAAGCAAGATCACCGCGTTTATTTAAAGTATCCAGTAGGATTTTTTCAGCATTATAAAGTTGCCTAAATTCAGTAGGCTTGCATTGCATATTTTTATTGAAATCCATGCAGCAAAAAATAATAATCTGAAGCGGCGTGAAATCGACAAACAACGTTTATTTTGCATTTATAACATTAGTTAGGTAGTGGGACAATTTAATTTAAACATGAAAGGACCACGAATACTATGCTTGTGTTGGAATTTAATTTAACGAACTAAACGTTTTTTTTTTTCAATGTTAGCAATACTTGTTCCGATCCAATGTGAATTGGACTCACACATGTATTATTTATGAAGTTGACTTTCCGGTTGTATGATTCATTGAAAGCATCGGTTGAGAATAAATTGTGAGAAACTAGCTTTACGCCGCGGCCCCGCCCGCGTTAACAGTTTTCCCGCGGTAAAAGAAAGCCTATGTTACTCAGGGTGAATGTAGCTTTCTATTGATGACAGAATTTTTGAAATCGGTTCAGTAGTTTTTGAGTTTATTCATTACAAACATACACACAAAAATACAAATCTTTCCTCTTTAGAATAATAGTATGATTTGATGCAGACACGCTAAACAGACCCTTATTACCATACTAGCTTTCCGCCCAGCGGCTTCTCCCTTCGGAATGAGACATTTTCCCGCGGTAAAAGGTAGCCTATGTCCTTCCCCAAAACCTATTCTATCTCTGTACCAAGTTTCATCAACATTGGTTCATTAGTTTCGGAGCCTATTCAATGCAAACAAACAATCAGATCTTTCCTCTTTGTAATATAAGTATTAGATAAAAAATAGCTTAGCTTTATGAGCTAGTAGTTTTTGTCTAGGACCTAGCTAGATGGTCAAGTTAGATCGAAATTAAATCAACTTAGGTTTATTAAAAACTAAGCCATGACATTAATTAACTATTTCCTATCTAACTTCATAGATGATTGTCGTAAATTCATCACTGAACATATTCTTGGCTTCGATTCCAAAATTCATGGTAAAGTACGAGTATTAATGTAACATCAAAAATAGATCGTATAAGCATCATGTCCAATTTTCACGGAAACGTGCTTTATTGTATGAGGAGAGAAATAGGTCTAGTAGCAAAATGCACTTAATAATATAGTACAACATAAATAGGATCAATGCAATGGTGGACTTATCCCTTGGATATCTTCCACTCAACCTTTCAGGATCCAGAGAAGACATGAGAATGGCTGGCAAAATCGTATAATCATAATCTAATTTTGAATAAACTATAATTTCAATACATACAGACAACTACCTTCTTTATTATTATTATTATTAATATTAGATTATTATTTCAGATTAGATAGAAAAATGACTAATCAATACGCTGAATCATTCATACTTTTTGCATCATTCGCGGGTCTCGTCATGTCTTCATTACATTAGATTAGTGACTAACTTGTATTTAAGAAACCATTCTCATCTGATAATCACATCACTTTTTACTACGGGAAATATTATCTAGGCCGTGGGGCAGAAACTTATAGCTATAAACATTCATCATACTAATATTATAAAGAGGAAAGATTTGTATTATTGTGTGTGTGTGTGTGTGTATGTTTGTAATGAATAAACTCAAAAATTCCTGTGCAATTTCAAAAATTCTTTCACTATTAGAAAGCTACATTCACCCTGAGTAACATAGGCTACCTTTTACCGCGGGAAAATGCCTCACTCCCACGGAAAAAGCTGTTAACGTGGGCGGAGCCGCGGCGGAATGCTAGTTCATAATAAAGATACGTTACTTAATACAGGTTCCTGTCTCAGTCTATGTTGTTTTCATCGAAGTATAAAAACTATACTTCGATAGTTGTTGAAACAGCCTGCGTGGTCGAGTAGTCAAATGCTCGCCTTACGTTACGGCGGTTCCTGGTTCGAATCCCGGTGGGGCATTATCGAAAATAACTTTGTGTAACTTTCCCCAGTTTAGTAAAGAAAATACATTGCAGGCTGAATCACTTGATTGTCCGAAAAAGAAGATGATTTCGTGTTTCACAAGGCATGTTTTAGTCCCGACTTCGGATGTAGCCGTTATATGAGCCATATTTTGTGCCTCAGGTGGCTCATTTACTCTGACACCCCTGACACTAGGGTTTGAGAGGTGGGTTAACCTCGAAATCTACACGATAAGCAACCAAGCAAGATGATGGTTGTTAGAGTATAAAAAGAAAAATTTCTGGAAGGTATAGAGTACGCCTAATCGAGTATGAACCGTAAGCACGGATATGAACAGTCCGAATATCTTTAGCGCGTTCGTTTAGTATCAAACAAATAGTTCTCGGAGCTGATTATTTTTCTCGGTGAAAATAAGAAATTTTAATAGGAGAACATTTTGAAATGTGCAGTGATAACTTGCAAACATGACTCGAGGAACAAATCAAAAAAGAAAAATGTTATTGATTTCACCGCCCACACAAAGTCTGCCAAAATTTGCTTACGCTTGACATAAAGGCAGCGGAGCGATGCGCGTGCTCTATGTATGTATATTATTATAACAATAAACAAATTTGAGCTGTGCAATCCTTTAAATAATATTCGAACCACATCAATGAACAGTCCTTGAATCTGATTAAAAAGTGAGATTTAAAACCGGTCTATTACAATGCCAATCTCCCCTCGATTTTTCAACACAAGGGATATGACTAAACTAGCCTGCCAACAACGCAAAAATGTTCAAACGAATCGCGAACGCACTTCACCGACTGACATCGTTTATCAAAACGGACTGCCTACCTCACTGTGGCAAGTATAAAAGTAAAAAAAGCGTGGGTAGACTAGTCACACACGTCACGACGATATTTAGTAATTTGCAAAACTATGAGCTTTACTCACTAAATCACCAATACAGCCCAGAAATGATCATTTGTCAATGGAAATGGCAGTGCTTGCGTCATTCGTAAATGATTTTACGCAGTTACGATAACACCCCATATATGTATGCACCTCCGAGGGGCTCCGAGTCTACCCCGACTTAACGTATAGTAAATATCTTCATTCAAATGTGATCTAAAGTCTCGTCCCATCATCAATCAATCTCGTAAATACACTAGTGTAGTTGACAACCGCGGAAATCTAAGGATGTTTAATCACTTAAATATTTTTAAATTATTACAACTATCACGGAAAATTACAAAAAATATCTTTGTTTCCTGTTGTGTTCCTATTTACAGCTTTCCTGGATTCCGAGTAAATACTTTATAATATGTGACGTCGAGTGAAATAGTTTTTTTTTTTTTTTTTTCAATTGAATCTTTTACAACGACTATGTCATAATTACACTTACCTACAGAAAATGTTTTACGATTTTTAATGACATATCACTTTTTAATTCGATAGTAGTATTATACATGACGTTAGAGCTACGTACGTATACTTTCCGAAATATAATTTTTTTTCTTTTTTCTTTTTTGTTGCCGTTTTCAAATATTTTCTTTTTAAACTCATTCTACACGTATACGCACGATCTCAGCTCAGTTTGACTCATACAATCGTTGTTGATGATGCGATAGTGTAAATATAAATACGACATAGGCTATCTTTGTAATTCGTTGATGAGATTTGAATCTTCTTGTTCTGAAATCGTTCGTTACATAACAAAGAACCTTGGATGCCGGGAGGAAATCATTTTGCCTATTATTATGTGTTTTGGCGCAGTTGCATATACATAAAATATAAAGATACATAAAACAAGGTACGTTAAGTTTTTGCCGCATCTTATCGTCAGATTTGATTCATCGTGTAATCCAGTGAAATTATTCCATGAAGCAGTTTTTGACTGAAGGGATTTAGATAAAATTATACAGAATGATATATTATGCATTACTGAATGAGAGATTAGCTAACCCTCACTATCCCGGGAAGAGAATTATCTTGGGAATAAAATTAACGCTTTGTAGAAAACTGGCAACAAAATGTAGGTCATCTTAACACACCGGTGTAGCTTTCACTGAACTGATACGAGATCAATAACCGTTGGTCTCTTAGGGCCCATCGCACACGTGCGTCTTGGCTAATTTTAGCGAGGACGGCCAATGTCTCGGCTATTCTCGGCGAGCACGCGGGAGATCTAACGTGCGCCCGCGTTCCTTTCCCGAAAGGTGTGGCTTTGGATCCAAAAATGTGAATAACAATAGCAAAATAAATAACTTAAATCGAAATATATCCAGACCCCCAGCATGACCGTGTGTGTACGCGTGACAGACATAATTTTGTCGTGCATACTTTAATTCTATTGGAGGATATTTCAATATGGCGGGTTTGCTAAGCAAGGGGTTTTTAGTTTGTCACAGTAGTGGTCTTGTTACAGGGCTGAAACAAATCAACTTGAACGCGATTCTACAACTCTTTTTTCTACACATTGTAAACGTGGCACGACAACAATAACAATTTTGCATTACTGTTTTTACTGTATTTGCCATTTAGGACCTTCATACTTCTTGCATTGTTTTTGAATGGGCTTTTGGAGCGGCAAAGTCGCTAACCTTAAAAATGGAAGGAAAGTCTTCAGCCAACTAGCCGTTAGTTCCAAATTCTGAATTTGAGTAACCCATTGCTTTACGATCACGAGACGATGATGTTCACTTATAAAACTTATATGTAACTGCTATTTCATGGTTTACGGCAAATGACGGCAATACGACAATACCTCCCTTTTAGGACAGGTCATACATGAGTTCATCTATGGACTTTTAAAATTACTCTAGTACTTTGTCGGGTACTTCTATTATGTAATTGGCTGCAGAGAAATAAAAAAAGTAATCAATACAATATATTTTCCGTCTGTGAATCAAAAGATCAGCTATGAAAACAATACTGTATTGAATCGTCCATTCATAAATGCAAGTTATTGTATACAAAACTTCACAAATTACATTATACTGCCACCTGTATAAATATTTTCTTTCTTTACGTTCTATAATAAATACGTCTGTGTTATTTTATCAATGTAGAGTTTGTACTACAGAGGAGTTAAAAAATAATTATGTGGGAATTAAGTTGTGACTAATGATCATCCTTCAGTCAGAAAAAAAGACTTTAAGGGGCTCCCCTATGCTAAGTGGCGTCGCCATCCGTTAAAAAATAATAACTCGCGAAGTATACATTTTTTATAAAATCCGGACGGTCATTTTAAAGATTTGGTGCTATAGTATATATAGCGGCCATAAACTGTATTTATTATAGTCCGCTGTAGTTACAGATAGAAAATTTGCTAAAAACGGCCACTTTTGGCAAATTTTCTATCTGTAACTTCATCGAACTCAAACTAACAGAGTTGATGATGGCTTCTATATATCCTAAAACACCAAATCTTTAAAATGACCGTCCGGATTTTATAAAAAATCGCGACTTCGCGAGTTATTATTTTTTAACGGATGGCGGCGCCACTTAGCATAGGGGAGCCCCTTAACTGAAAGAATACTATCACTTCAAATCCCTCTGAAACCTTCCGTCTATTTTACCAAACTATATACACTTATTTTTTGTTTCAAAGTCTATTTCCCAATACGTCTGACTAGTCAGCCAAACATTCATGCCGAGTCATTGACTGGTATTTGACATTTCGTCATCGTTCCCAGCAAGTCGCATTGTCAAAATTTTAATGTCTTATGATTTAACATCTCACGAAGAGGTACATTTTGTCTGTTTATTCGGCTTTTTAATCTTTCAACGGATTTGATATCTGCCAGTTCGTCATAAGGACAATCTTTTATTAAACGTATTATGGTGCACGGTTATGTTAATCCTTATTCTCCTCGAGTCGAATGTTGATTATAAGGACGTCATAACGAATGCACTGCCCGCCGAAACGTCACTAAAATAGACGAGTCGGCAGCAGCTGGACTCCCGTTTTTAGAACAAGCCGCACCGCAATATGTTACTCTGCTCTCTTGGCACTGCTGGGTGCTGGATATGACCTAGTTGAGCGGTGTAAACAACTGGCCGACCAGTTAAAATGTCAGTGGTTACGTCTTTAGCATAGTCTAAGAAAACAAGGTCTTGCATTCGGACCACTTGACTGACACAAGCCTGCGTCATCATGCGCCGTTCATCCTTGCCTATTAACACGCATTCGATGAGTCCACAGAAGACAGCCAAATTGTGAACCCGCCTCGACGTCGAAAAATGATTTGTAAAATCTTACTTTGAATAAAGAATATTTCATTTCATTTCATTTCATTTCATGAGGATGAACAGCGCATGATGACGTAGGCTTGTGTCAGTCACGTAGTCCGAATGCAAGACCTTGTTTTCTTAGACCATGATCTTTACGATGACGTGTGTTTAAGTGCTTGTGTATTAATTCTTGCTTGCTTATCGTGTTGGTTTCGAGGTTTACCTACCTCACAAACCCTGGTGTCGGAATTGTTGAGCCGCCTTAGGCTTCCGACATGCCTCATATAACGACTACATCCGCAGATAGTAGCCGGGACCAACGGCTTTACGGGTCTTCCGAAACACGGAATCATCTTTCTTTTCGGACAATCAGGTGATTCAGCCTGCAATATCCTAACCAAACTGGGGAAAGTCTCACAAAGTGATATTCGCCATATTCGATATACACCGGGATTCGAACCCGGAACCTCCATAACGTCAGACGAACGTTTGACCAGTCGACCACGGAGGTTGTGTGTTTGTATTAATTCTGAGAGAATAACACAGGTATCACTGTATAGTTCTTTTTGGTAATTAATTCGATTCTCAAGTATACATTGGGCGCAGCAAATACAAATAGATTTATAATATTTAAACAAATATCTTATGTCTTCGTTTGGCTTGCCTAGTTTTAGTATTCTGCATACCAGTAGAAATACAGTTGCTTATTCTGATGCCCAAGACTGTTGGTTAGATCTTTGCTATTTCAATATACTTTTTAAAACTTTCACGGCTGGTAAATATCCCTTTTTAAATCTTAATGGTTTTGCTATTTCAATTTCATTTTGTGTAAATTATAGCGGAATCACATTTAAGAAGATGTAACATTTATCACTATCGTTGGTGACCTTGTTTCGAAACAAGACGAAAATATACTAAATCGTTAAACAAGTCATAATACTATGTTTTATGTATCTAGAAATAAATTCCCTTCAATTGTAAATTATATTTTAGAGCCCCTTTGCTGTCTAAGAAGACAATGTAAAAGCTTCTTAGATAGCTACTAAAGATACATTTTCAACCGTCTCAATAATATTCCCAAGTCATTATTAATATTTCCTGTGAAAAATTTGAAATTTATTTATTATAGTTCGCGTGATGGATATGCGTGCTGCGTGCTAGACTGCCAGCGTTCTTTTTACGTGACGCGACTTACACTGTCTAAAATCAAGAGTTTTTTAACCCCCGACGAAAAAGAGAGGTGTTATAAGTTTGACGTGTGTGTCTGTCTGTCTGTCTGTGGCATCGTAGCTCCTAAACGGATGCGACGAGTTTGATCTAGTTTTTTTTGTTTGCAAGGTGTCACAATCGAGAGTGTTCTTAGCTATGATCCAAGAAAATATCTTTAGCTATTTGAAGATTATCAGCTCTTTTTGAGTAGTTTTTTAAAGGATCAAGTAACGGTTTTGTGTCGGGGGGGTTATTAATTTTTTTAATGTTATGTAATGTATTGTTATTAAACTTATGAGCCTCGTAATTTATTTCCAGGCGTCAGGCGTAACAGTGTCGGATGCGTGCAAGACGACGTACGAAGAGATCAAGAAGGATAAGAAGCATCGATACGTGGTGTTCTACATCCGCGACGAGAAGCAAATCGATGTAGAAACCGTGGGGGAACGCAACGCCGAGTACGACGCGTTCCTTGAAGATCTGCAGAAGGGCGGCACTGGGGAATGCAGGTATTTACGTTGATGATATGTTTTTAACTTTCACTAGTTGTCCGCCCGCGGCTACACCCGCGTTGTTTTTTTTTTTACTTTTCCGTGCAGTTTCCCGTAGGAATGAGATATTTTCCCGCGGTAAAAACTGTCTAAGATTCTCAGGATATAAGATAGCACCAAGCAAAATTTCATTCAAATCGGTCCAACATTTTCGGAGATTAGCCCGTACAGACAAACAGAGAAACAAAAATTTGAAAAACATCTTAATATATTCTTACATATATCCCACTGACTCGATTTTTAGTTTTTTTTACTATGTACAGATTTTCGTCCTACACAATTTTATTTTATAGATTGTCCTACGCTTGTGTCGTAAAATTGACCTATCAAGCTTCTCAGTGTTCAGCTTAGCTCGCTTGTTGGTTGTATCTTTAGTCGCATGGTACTATAATAAGCCAGATCAGCCTCCGTAGCATGCAGTGCTATGACAAAAGTTTGTCGCACATTTAACTGTCAAAAAACCCGCCATGTTGAAATATCTTCCAATACGATAAGAGAATACGCACGACAAAATTATGTCTGTCACGCGTGGACCGGGCATGTTAGAGGGGCAGAGAGCTTTAAACATATCAGAAATCAGATTTTTTTTATTTGTTTTGGACATCACAACACAAAAATTACAAACCAAAATACAGACAAAAAAAAACAAATATATACCTATGCATTGATCTCCCTATTCCTAACAGTATTTCAAAAATGCATTTTAGACAGTAAAATTGGTTGATGGGCATATGGATTTACAATACAATTTCCTTATTCCAGATATGGCCTATTCGACTTCGAATACACGCACCAATGCCAAGGCACATCGGAGGCCAGCAAGAAGCAGAAACTGTTCCTGATGTCCTGGTGCCCAGACACCGCCAAGGTCAAGAAGAAGATGTTGTACTCTAGGTGAGGATCTGAACATACACCAAGCCCATGGTCTAAGAAAACAAGGTCACAGAATACCAAATAGTCGTCCCCTACAGAAGCTGCACTAGGCAACATGATTCATATAAATTTACCCTAGCTCCGTTATAATAAAGTGCAATTCAGATCGCACGGCGCTAGGCGAAAATACGAAGCTGCTGCATTTCTCTCTCTCGCGTATTGCGCCACTCTACTAACCCCTTTTAGGGAATGGGGAATTGGGTCCGCGGTCGACCCGAGACCGCTCGGCCGGGCGGTAGGTAGTTATAGCGCGCAAGTACATGGAGTGACGGAGGCCTGACAAAGTCTTCCATTCGAACCACGTGACTGACACAAGCCTACGTCATTGTGCGCTGTTCATCCTTGTCTATTAACCGCATTCGACATGGATGAACAGGCAAAATGACGTAGAAATGACTTATGTCAGTCACGTGGTCCGAATGGAAGATCTTGTTTTCTTAGACCATGATAAAGCCTGACCAAATAAATAAGAAACCT
Source organism: Teleiodes luculella (assembly GCA_948473455.1). NCBI lineage: Eukaryota > Metazoa > Arthropoda > Insecta > Lepidoptera > Gelechiidae > Teleiodes > Teleiodes luculella. Next base: position 7,160,839 of record OX419607.1, read on the forward strand.
GCTCTGGGGGCGCCACGTGTATATTTTTACGACTATGGCAACAAGTTCCCTTATAAAATTAGTTCCATTGAAATTCTGCAATATGGCGAGGTTTCTTTTCTTTCACAGTGTGGCAAAAAATTGGTAAACAGAACTAATCTTACTTCTCAAAAATATCCATAAGTAGTGGCGCCCCTATTGATTTCATGACTTTTTTGCCAGACTGTACATACAGTCACGCCTCTTTCCCGGAGGGGTAGGTAGGGACCACTTCCTTCCACTTGCTCCGGTCTTGGGTCCAGACAGACATACTTCTTTCGTTTCATCCACATTCAATCTGCCTAAAGCCTCATTACGCCGCAATATCGTCCTGTGATCTATTATCATTATCACGCGACTAGGCCCTTTTTTCTGTCGTCGGGAGATAATTGTTTTACCAAAATCCGTCCAGTAGTTTTTGCGTGAATTAGTAACAAACATCCATCCTGTTAGGTCTTGAATATCTTGTATTTACAAAACAAAAGTAATTTTTAGTATGGACTATTTTAACAAGAAAATAATGATAATAAATAACAGATAAGCATTTTATTTAGGAGATAAGCATAAATACCCGTAAAGTTATTCTTTATAGATAACCAAAGATAACAAACACTTGGCAATATCAAGTGATAGCATTTAGTATACAATAAGAAATTGAATTGAAACAAAGATTAAGAGCTATGTTTTTTATTTAATATGAAGGAAATAACAAAATATGCCCTTTGTAAAAGTTTTCATAAGGGACGCTTGATCACTGAAAAGCTAGCTAAGTTGAAATATTGATGAATAAATGAGGACATGTGTTTTTTTTACTCACTGAAGACTAGTGCATTGATTGATTGATTTGGGGGGGAGAGGAAAAGGGACTCATGAACCAAAAACCACTGCGACCCAAGAGGATCCATTGTAGTAGGCCCTCATTGGCCAAACCTACAGCTTTGAAGAAGCTGACTGTTTTGGAGGGGTTTTAGGCAAGTTTGTGCGATCCCAACATCTAGCTCATCTTATTGATAAAAACATCGCATTTATTTATTTAACAGTTTATTGTACACATAAACATACAAAGGACAATCACATGTAGAGAGACAACACAACAGGTCTGCTTATTTCTAGACAAATATCTTTCAGCAGACCGAGGAAAGTGAAAGAACATATATGCAAGTCGCAGATAAACGTGCACATTTACAAAGCATGTGGAGTGGAATGGAGTAGTCCGGTGAAGCTTGATTGGTCGTACCTTTTCGACACAAGCATAGGTCAATAAAAAAAAGGAGTTTCCTCACCGTTCGCACAGTATCTACAGTAAAAGTTTTCCAATAAGTCTAATGCATAGTGTTGTTTCTCCTCAGCTCGTTCGACGCGCTGAAGAAGTCGCTGGTAGGCGTACAGAAGTACATCCAGGCGACCGACCTGTCTGAGGCCTCCCAAGAGGCCGTGGAGGAGAAGCTCCGCGCCACGGACCGCCAATAAGCCGCATTTGTACGACCGCGTGCCGGCCGCGCCCGTCCCAATGCGCGCTGGCCCAACACCGCCAACACAACATGGCGCCCGCTGTCATCGTCTTTTGGCGCCCAAACGTGTCGGCCATTTTGCAAACTTACCATAACCAAAATGGCGACTTAGATTTACTTTCGTCCAACTCGCATTGTGGACGTGTTTTAGAGTGGAACCTCGTCCACTGTTGAAACTTTACTTGCATTTATAGTGTTATTTGATTTTTTGAATGAGATAAAACTACAATGAAGTTTAGAAATCATTATACAGTTGGTATATAATGAGTTGTATGCTGCATGTATCAATGGTGGAAGTTTGTCAGTGGACGGGTCCCGCGGTCTATCAGTCAGTATTGCGTCGCGGCACGCACTCATCGCATCGGTTCTTTTATAATAATTTCATCAGTCCTCAAGCTTTCTTATGCAGTTTTAACGGAGCGGTCTAAGGTCTACTCGTGTACAGATTTAGCTAACTGTATAACGACCGACTCCACTAAATAGCTAATAAGGGATTATGTAATTTAAATTATACTAATTATTATATATTTTCCTATAAAGAGTAAGTTAAGCTCAAATTCAGACGCGTGGTCTTTTCATTTTGGATACAGGATGCATAGTACGTGTTGACAAAGCTTCACTCGAGGGTTTTTGTCGGCGCGTGCGACACCGAACGCCGGTCGGCTTTTTATACTATTTAGATTGTAATATAAAAATGTAACGTACTGTACGGTTTGTACGCCCGTCGGTTTGGTTTGAGTCGCTCACGCTTGCTCGGACTGAATGTGGCAGGCTGTCTGATGAGTATTTTGTAACCAATTTATCCAGAATACACTCGATATAAGTGAATATTAGTGGTTTTATTCATAGTTTTATTTGGCCTTATTGATGTGAACCTTTTTGTAGGCTTTTTTTCTATTCGAGTTATAGTCAAACAGTCATTAACAAGAGATTAACAAGATACAATATCAATTTCAAACTATGTACCTATGTCCCAGGAGACCAACTTGTATGTGGATTGTTGTGTTTTGTTTTTGTTTCCCCGCGCACTCCGCCCGCACCCTGCTCCCGCCATGTTGGCGCAAAATTAGTTCCATTGAAATTCCACAATATGGCGAGGTTCTACTTGTGCAAGATTTTATTACAGACACATGTTTATAGAGATATGTCGGGAAAAATAAAATATAGCTTCAATCTTTAAAACATTTATTTAAATCTATTCAATGGCAACAATTTTGCTATCACTATCAAACTATCACCAGAAGAATCTTAACTAAGTACACAGTTATAAAATGTGAAGGAAATACAAAAAGACCTATTTTGGCAGTAAGTGCTCTATTATAAAGTTTTACCTAAAAAAATGTTTTTCTCACACAAATGGTTCATTAAATTAACACAATCGTACTTAACAGAATGTGAATGTCATGGTTAAGAACAATAAGTGGCAATATGCTAACCGAATAATAATGTGTAAGAACAAGTACCTACCTAGTTATTATTCAAGTTTCATTTCTACATTTAAAACTGATTTGGAAGTTTTGAAGGTGAAACTCTTATATCAAATACTTTTTCGGGTGCTATAGAAAAAAATGCAACCCGCTTTCCAACTTCAAGCAGATATTTTAAAAGGTCCTATACACAAGCCTTATATTTTTTTAAATTATATTTCAAATGATGCGGCATCTTTGCTCTCAATCCTATTGTTGAAACTACAAAATGTTTACCTACGTAATGATGACCTGGTATTCTGTGCCTGAAATATACAAAACTTGATGGATAAATGTTTGTCAATGCGTATCGAAGCTTATAAGTTGATCATTCTTTCTTATTATTCATAATTAGAAGTTAACAGACTCCACCAAAACACAAGTCCGCTGAAGCTTGATGGTCGACTTCGACGGCCATTGAGGAGGATTATAGCTTGAAGCACACATAAAAAAGACACCAAAATAATGGCAACATCGTAAAATGCCTTATCTATCACCATTTTCCTCGTTTCCAATCGTATCTATGACTCGTCAAAATTTAAAGTTTCGTGCATTTTCTTTTATTTTGTGCGATATTATTTAATATACCTATTTTAACTGTACCTACCTATTCAAAGTTTTTAAGTAAGCACTCACTTTGCATAAAATCTTCTCATTATCTCTATGTTATCTTTATATAAGTATTAAAACATTTTTTTAACTTCATTTTGTTTTTGTATATAGTATGCACCTACTACTTTATTTAAAAAAATACTTTTGCAATAGAGAGATATTTTTTTCTCTATATAGTATAGATAGATATTTAATTTCTAAAGATCATTATTAGCACAAGATTTACAGCAAGATTTTGTCATTTTATTATAATTATTTACTCTGATACACTATAATATTCTGCTTTTCAACAAAATACCCCAGAATTAATGATAAATGGTTTGGGCCTCTAGTTTTGGTCGGATTTTCAGCCCACTTAGTGGGTTACCCATTAAGAAGTTTCGTTTATTTAGTTTCTCTTACTGACCAGCATAGCAGATTTCAAGCTTAATAAAAAGCAATTTATTTCGGTCAGAGTAAAAGTTATTTATTAAGGCGGCACCCTTAAAATCGCAGTAGAGGCGTTATTATCTGCGCGGTAAAGTAGACTGACCACTGATGCCAATGCAGGAAAGGAAAGTAATAGCACGTAGCGCTAAGCGGTGCCGTACGAGTACATGTGGAGCAGAGAAAGGTATGCTGTTTGCGCGCTACAAGTAGCCTACAACACTAATACTATACCTATTTAATCTGTGCTACAACTAAACAGCGTAAAAAAGTGCCAGCCAAGTTCTTGTGTGTGTCCATTTATACAAAAAGTACCTACTACATTAAATATAATAAAAATGTTTCTTTACTAGATTTTAGTAAGGTTAATGAATACAATACTTGTGACCAAGTTTCAACGTCATACGTTGCCGTTTACCTACAAGAAGTAATAAAAGATAATAGGTGTTACTTTTCTATCGATAAAATCAGAAAACGTGTTTCCAATCATATGAGTATTTAGATTATATTAGCAAGTTATGTATATCTGAAATTCATAATACCTACTTCATCAAATTACGAGAATCATCGAATAAAAAAACACTAAAATTTAAGGGAGCCCGGTGGCCAAGTGGCAGGGCCCATCCGGAAGGCGCGCGTTTGGGATTTTGCGTATCTGTCCTTCTGCTGCAGAGGGGTTCAAGCCTCGGCAAGTACCAATGTGTTATCGCGAGTTTTGTATTAACTTAACACTACGTAAGTGCGGTCACAGAAGAAAATATTATACTACTAAACGTATGGTATGATATTGGTTATGGTATTAGACGCTGTTGCGGTGAAGGAAAACTTCGTGAGGAAACCTGCACAGCACATACTTGAGAAAAGATTCTAGGATTGTGTGCGAAGTTGACCAGACCGCACTGGGCCAGCGACTAGCATGGTCGACTAAGGCCTGTTCACCCTGATTTATGGTTGACTCGAGCCCCTCGGTGGGGATATTGGGTTGTTAACGAATAGTTATAAATACCTAAATATTGAAAGTGCAATAGTAGCAAAACATTTTTATATTATGTTTCACTGTCTACATTGTCCTTCCCTCCTCTCGTTATCATTTTCATAATATTTCTTATACTTACTATAATAAACCACACATCTTGCGGTAAAATAACAGTGCTATGATGCACTTCAAACCAAATTCCAGTGCTAAGCGAAAAAATTGTCTTCCGCTTTGCGAATTATAGCATTTTTTCATGCTATTTTGAGTCAGGCTTATAAAACCTTGGGGTCAACAGTTGTTGACGGAATGTGAATTAATGTCCGACCGCATTTTGTTGGCTCCGTTTAAATACTGATGGTGCTAATGGTGTCTGCCGGCGCTGGGGTCACGTTGGCCTGCTGTATCGTCGGGTCCAGTAGAGGGATGCTGTCCGTGGTTCTGTATACAAACCATCATGCAATACAATCGGCACTATTCTACCAAGTCACGATGTAAGTCCAATTATCGTCTCCCTGCTGAGAAAATCTCTTAAAGGACAGCTTTTGTCCAATTCTTTTCTTTTTTTTTCAAATTGGGCAGAAACCTCGCAGTATTTGCACTAGGTAGGTATAAATTTACGCAATTGTTTTACGTGGTTTTCTCAGCAGGGTGACGATATGGGAATTGAAAAGGATCGGATTGGAGATGAATAAATCTAATTTGGAATGAATAATATTCAATTAAGAGCGCAGTTTTGAATTGATCTTTTATCGCAAACGGAAATGTCAATGCTGCCATCATTAAGAAGTGAAGAATGATACCAGTTAAAGCCCAACCAAAGAAATAAAAAACCTCGCCATATTGCGGAATTTCAGAGGAACTAATTTTATAAGGGAAATTGTTGCCATAATCGTAAAAATATACACGTGGCGCCCCCAGAGCAGGTGTCATATTTCTTTGGTCAGGCTTTATTACCTATTTTCCCTAAGCGAGCTATCACACTGGCGACAAAGACAAAGTCGTGCAAAAACGAAAAGGGACGCAGTTATGCGTTAGAATGAGATACAAATACATCGCGCTCACTCTTGCGCATAACTGCGTCCCTTTTCGTTTTTGCACGACTTTGTCTTTGTCGCCAGTGTGATAGCTCGCTAAAGTGTTTTTTTAAGGACTCTTCTCTTCTCGCCCACCACCGCGCCGCCGCGCACCCCGCCCGCCCCCCGCTGCCGCCATGTATTCAAGGGTCTTCTCTTGTATACTTGTACTGTATGTACCACAGAATACCAAATAGTAGTCCCTACGCTTGTACGTAATTGCTCAATGGTAAAAGCAATGCACCTTTGTAAATCTGTGACAGTGTGTGACCCAAATCGTGGTCCAGTCTTCACTATTAAATCGTTACTTTTTAAAATGTTTATTTACCTTGTCCGAGAGAGGGTAGTGGACTCAACCGTCACGTCTTCGCAGCATGGTTGCGTGGTATTCTTGTTGCGAACAATTGGCATCGTCGTACAAATGGTCGCAGCGAAATACGCATACTGTAAAAACCAATTAAACGCTTTATTTCATTACTATTTTCTCAAAGACACATTTAAACAGATATTTCTACCATTATAGTATTTTAGTAAAAAATGGCAACATTAAATATAACTTTTAAAAATGTCCCAGAGCCGTTAAGTTTCTGGAACTTTATAAAATGTTCTTACCATCGCAAGGACAAGTATTAGGTAGATTGTTGGAGTTGACCAATGCCCAGCATTTTCAATAGCAACAACTCCCATGACCCAATTGATTGCAAAAAACGGCTCGAGTACCAAACAAAGGTGTAAATAGGTTTTGAGTTCGTTGCCTTCCGTATTCCAACTCCACTTCCAAGAGAGGGTGTCGCTATATATCATTTGGATGAAAGTCTTTTCCGGGGTTGTTTGATATAGGTTGCTTTCCTGTAAAAATAGTTTGAGATAGATAATTATTTTATAATCCATAGTGTTATCCCCTAATACATTGGTCACGTAGGTACAACAAAGATTGGCAGAAAGCCTTAAAAAGTTTTATTTACTGGTTTGTATACCTGAATAGGGTGTATGTAGACCCTTTCAATCGTCACTTGTCTTTTCCTCGGTGACCCAATGCCCCAAGTAGCTACTTAAATTTATAGAACACTATAGCAACCTGCCCCGACTTTGCACGAGAAAATTGTTATTGTGGGCTATCCCTAAGTAGGTATATTATGTCTGTAATATAAATATAAACGTTGTACTTGAATTGCTCTATCTATTAAAAAAAAACCCATTTAAATCCGTTGCGTAGTTTTAAAGATCAAATCATACATAGGGACAGACAACGGGAAGCCACCTTGTTTTATACTATGTAGTGATTTACAAATATTCAATGAGTTAGACTTGTACAGGCGAGCTTGCTCTTCTTGAACCCGTAGGTTACCTAAGTTTTACTTATTTCTAAGATTTCTTAAATGCATATTTGTTTCCATAATTTCACGTTTCTAACATTGGCAATTAGCGCTTTCTTGCTTTGCTTGCTTTCTTTTTTTATCATTCGTTATGGAGATCTTTGGGCAAAGCCTTTGTTCAGCAATGGACGTCTTTCGGCTGGAATGATGATGATGATTCTGTGCACTACGAATACTTAAAATAACTCTTACTTTATTATTATTACTTACAGTTACAATATAATCGTCGTTGTCGCAGTTCGTCACATTCTTCATATATCCACAATCATCTTCATTGAAGTTGAACTCTCTTTCCAATATATCAGAATTGTCTGTGTTCTTCCTACTACTACTTCCCGGTGTATAAACTTCTAAGGTGTCAAGACTTCCCATTTTATTATCATCATTCTTTGGCCAGTTTGCAATATGGTGGTCAACCAGTTCTTGTATTTTAGCGGTCAACATTTCAGCTTGCTTTCTATTTACACTTTGTAAACCTAGTATGATGATGGCAGTGTTAATTAAAATCAATATCATAGCCGGAACCATGAATCCCATGACCATGCCTTTTTCGATGGACATCCAGCAATAGTGCTTAATTTCATAATGTTCCATTGAAAGTGCGTAATTAAACTGAAAGCCGAATAAAAACGTGTTAGTAATAAATAATTTATATAATAGTGTTGGAAGTTCGCGGGCTCAAGTCACGGCAATGTGTTTTCGATTTTGAAATTCATATAGGTACTATAATATATAGGTACGTTTATTCAACGCTCTCACGGTGAAGGAAAACATCGTGAGGAAACCTGCTGCATACATCTGCGAAGTATGCTATATCTGCGAAGTAAAAGTTTATAACATCAAAGGTCATGTGTGAAGTTAACCAACGCAACGGCCAGTGTGGTCGACTAAGGCCTATTCACCCTAATCAGGGTAGCTCGAGCCTTTCGGTGGGGACGTAACGAGCTGTTAACGAACGATACCGTTAAGCGATAAAATCTCTGAAAATAGTACATATATAGATACTTGCCATTACTACAACCGCGGGAACACCGTAAGCGAGTAAATAATTGTATTTCAACGGCAGTAAAGTGTCGCATACACAGTACTCGGCAACAGCCGCCGCAAGAGCCACTATCCACATGGCACAGCACAGGTACGTGTAATGGAGGAGCAGAGCTATACGTTCGCATTGAGATGGAGACGAAACACCCTGTTAACAAAACTCAAAATTAGTACGTTAAAGAAATTAGTGAAAATTCTTTGCCTTTCGGAATAAATCCCGTTGTCATGGTGTAGGTAAGTATAATATATATATTATATTGTGTATTTTCTCATGCAACAAAAGAGATTTTATTTAGATACAAAATTTCGAGGAAATATTATTCTTACAACGAAACCAGGTTTCGAAAGAATTGCTTTCGAATCCCGATTCTGGTTGTGGCCGAAGGGAAAAATATTTTTTTTAAATTATTTTGAGCCTGACCAGAGAAATAAAAAATCTGCTCTGGGGGCGCCACATTAATATTTTTGTGTTTATAGCAACAATTTCCGTTATAAAATTAGTTCCCTTGAAATTCCGCAATATGGCGAGGTTTTTATTTCTCTGGTCGGGTATAGATATAATATAGGGAAGTACAAGTGACGCCCTGCAAGGGTACTGCAAATATGAGAGGGGCAACTATTGTGCCACATTACTTAAATGGGCAGCTATAATTTCTTTAAGACAAGTAAAGCCTGACCAAAGAAGTAAGAAGCCTGCTCTGGGGGCGCCAGTTGTATATTTTTACGACTATGTTAACAAATTCCCTTAAAAATTAGTTCCATTGAAATTCCGCAATATGGCGAGGCTTCTTATTTCTTTGGTCGGGCTTTAAAACACTAGTTATATTTGAGTAAGAGTCTCACCATAGCAGCTTGCACGTAGATCATAGAGCAAGCAGCAAGACAGCAACAAAGATTGATATTGATCGGGTAAAGCTTGCTTCCACGGCGAAATTCCGATGCTGGTTCACTCCACATTAACCACAACATCGCCGCTACAACTAACAGCATCGAGAGCCCGCAAGTTATAAATATCTGTTAATTTAAATTATAGTAATTAATAACAAACCAAAATGCATATTTTGTAAGTAGGTATGTATATAAAATATATTAGGAATTTTGTAAATACCAAAATCATCCATTCGTTTCGAACGTGGCAGTTGTTAAAACCATAAAGGTACGTCACACTGTCTATAATATTGTGTTCCTTAAGATCCGCATCCGCCAATCCATCGTCGGGTAATTCAATTTCTGCTTCTGTTACCTTAGGTTCGACTTTCTCTAAAACAATAAAATTATAAAATTAAAGGTTATCTCTATAAATTATGTAAATATTCCTGTGAAAGTATTATAATGCTCATTTGCAAAACTGACCATACATATACCACGTTTTAAGGAAATAAAATGTATCTTTATCTATGCTAAATAAAGGTACTCATTCATGCAATCGCAGAACGCGCAGCTATACGCTCTGGGCGGCCCCATCCATTCCATTCGGAACGCGCGGGTTCATGTCTTGGCACGTTTTTGATTTTCCAATTCTAACGTACGTAGGTATATTACCGCGACTAGCTGTGGACAGCTTCATACAATTGCCTACGTTTGTTTCCATAGCCGTTCGCGGTCGCCGCCGCCGCCGCGCGAAGCTGTGGCCAGGGGGTTAGGCTTAAAATTAGTAGATTCTTTAGTTTTGTGCAAACGTGCATTAGACTTTCATTAGTTGTTGTACCTACATAACTCTCCTGTGGGTGTGGGTAGTCCCTACGTGCTGTTTACCGAAACGAACGATATCTACTAGTGAAAATGGGCCATAAAGCACAAATCAAATTGATAGTAAATATATTATTATGTATTATTCCACGTATAGTAGGGTATTTAGTGCAAATCAATGTATGGGAACCATGTAAAATTGGACCAGTGGATGAAACTTGGCATGGTGTTAGAATAGGTGGACTTGAGTAGAAATCCACCGGGACCCATGACTGGTACCCTCTCTGAAGCCGGGGGGAGGGGGGTGAAGTTGGATTTTGCCGCCCTTCTTGTTGACACTAATATCTCAAAAACCGTATGTACTATGACAAGTTTGGTATCATTTTCGGATAACTCGTTAACGAAGAATTCATTTTTGGAATTATAAAATAGGGTTGCCATACAAAAAAACTAAATTATAGGACAAAATTCGCAAAACACAAATGAAATTTTTCCACATAAACGTCGTTTACTTTTCCCATGGGAATGGTATCGATACAAAAAAAAAAAGGTCGAGTAGCAACATTCACAGGCTTTACAAATATATTACTTTTATGGCACTTACTTGATAAAAAATGGGTTAAAAAAAATAAAATTGCATGCGCGGCAGACAAAGGTTATATATATGGAACTAGCTGCAAGACCAAATTAGTCCCAAAACAGTGGTATTAAGGGGTGATAATGTATGGAAGAAATGTTTTGGGTGTTACAAAACCTTCCAAACAAATAAGAGATGTAGAAGATCTGGTCATAATGGAAAGTAAGAGCGGCCGGAACAAACAGTAGGAGATTACGAGGTGGCGCCGTAGTGAAACTTGTTGGAAACCTTGGTCAGACTTTGAAAGGTGAAAAAAAAGTCCCAAGATGGCTGACTTCAAGACACTAGCAACCGCTGGCAACACAGCAAATTTAGCAAAGCGGGGCAGATAATATTTCTGTCGATCAGTAATGAACCAAGAAACCATTTCGTTTTCTTGGCTACTGGTTCATTTTAACTCCTGTTTAATTTCTGCTTAGATTCCACGTCTTTGGGGCAAAAGCTCTCTCACTTGCACTGTTGAAACTCAGAAAGCCTTGATATGATCTCAAAAATTACCTGCCGATATCTTTACTGTGTCATACTAACCAATTGCTGCAAATACTGTGCTAGTCAGCATCATCAGGCAGACGGATCAGCCAGCGTAAGGCTAACTAAGCGTAAGCAAGAGTTCGAGGTAGAAGACCATAATAAGAGTTGAAGGTTGGGGGTGAACAGTTGGGAAGCAATCGCATTTCTCCCTTCTAATCGAATTAACTCAGCGACACCAGTACTTTGCCACACATGGAGCGCTATCCGTGATCTCTAGAAAGATCCTTACGAATGCAGGTGGTAGGGTAGGCTCGACAAGTCATAGGAGCGTCATCGTTGAAAAAGACACATCACGCTGGCAAGCCCCATCCGAGCTGTAGCTTCACCGGAACGTGTCTGCTTCGGCTAACTTGGGTCCGGAGTATGTTCAAAGATGTCCATTTGGCCAAGGCAGATCATGTCCAAGCGTATGACACTGACGCTGTGGGGTATCTCGTCTATTCATTCTATATAATCGTCTTACTTACTTACTTCATCTATAGACATTAAATGTGTTGAGGAACCAGCACAGCACGTGGTGGTGTAGGGGATGTTTGCTGTCGGTCTCTTCATTAGCCATGCCCAGAGAGCTGGTCACGTTTTTACGAACCTTCTGATTGAAGCCAGAGAGTTTATTTAGGGCCAAATTTAGCCTCATCGCTGCGCGTGTGCTCACAGAATCCAAACTGAAGCTGCTAGTAAAATTGTCTGCCGTAAAAAAGTGATCCAGCTCGACCAATCGATGAACTGGTGGAAAGTTTTACCATTTGGTGGACGTAGGTTGGCACAGTAGGTTGTTGCGAGTACCCATTTTCTTCTTGGTGTTTAAGCAGCGTAGCCTATAAACGATTTATCCAAGGTGCAACAAAGGATCGTCAAATGTTCCAGCTTCAAGACATTTTGTTAGCAACTAAGGATTTACAGTACCCCTACCATGAGTTGCTAACGTAACTTACGCGCTCGATATCGACTACGTAAACGTGCATTTAGTATGGAATTAAAACTACGCCATCTATTGACAGTTATCTGAAGTAAAATTTCTCCATACTAAATGCACGTTTACGTAGTCGATATCGAGCGCGTAAGTTACGTTAGCAACTCATGGTAGGGGTACTGTACATAAGTTAAATTCCTATCCACAGCTTCAAAAGCCTGCGCTTGGTAAGTTAATACCAAATAATAGTCGCAGACCTCTTTCAATAAGAGGTATGTATTGTGTGAGGTTCCAGATTTGGTTACAGCTAAGCAGGGTTTTTCTGTTCAGATTGCAGCTCATTCAGAGAAGACTTTTGGACTGCGAGGATGTCAGCATCCTTTGTCAGCCAAGCATTATTTCCAGTATTTTTTAAGCATGAATGACAGTACCGACTGGTACCGACCGACAATAGCTTTTGAGGTCATCAAATGGTTGTCTGAGTTTCAGCAGTGCCAAAGTCTTATCCACGCAAAAATTAAAGAGTGGTTAAAGAATACAAAAAATCTTGATTCTATATTTACTGGTCAACAGAAATTTTGTCTGCACCTGCTAAGCTACATATGTTAGATTGCCAGCGTTTGCCAGGTTTTGAAGTCAGCCATCTTGGGACTTTTTTTTCACCTTTAAAAGTCTGACCAAGGTTTCCAACAAGTTTCACTACGGCGCCACCTCGTAATCTTCTACCGTTTGTTCCGGCCGCTCTTACTTTCCATTATGACCAGATCTTCTACATCTCTTATTTGTTTGGAAGGTTTTGTAACACCCAAAACATTTCTTCCATACATTATCACCCCTTAATACCACTGTTTTGGGACTAATTTGGTCTTGCAGCTAGTTCCATGTATAAAACCTTTGTCTGCCGCGCATGCAATTTTATTTTTTTAACCCATTTTTTATCAAGTAAGTGCCATAAAAGTTATATATTTGTAAAGCCTGTGAATGTTGCTACTCGACCATATTTTTTTTGTATCGATACCATTCCCATGGGAAAAGTAAACGACGTTTATGTGGAAAAATTTCATTCGTGTTTTGCGAATTTTGTCCTATAATTTAGTTTTTTTGTATGGCAACCCTATTTTATAATTCCAAAAATGAATTCTACGTTAACGAGTTATCTGAAAATGATATCAAACTTGTCATAGTACATACGGTTTTAGAGATATAAGCGTCAATAAGAAGGGTGGCAAAACCCACCTTCACCCCCCTCCCCCCGGCTTCAGAGGGGGTACCAGTCATGGGTCCCGGTGGATTTCTACTCAGGACTACCTATTCTACAACCATGCCAAGTTTCATTAACTGGTCCAATTTCAACAGTTTTTTGCACTAAATACTCTACTAGTAGGAGCGTCGGTGACTAAGTGGCTAAGGCTGTTAACTTACAATCGGAGGTACGCGGGTTCAAGCCTCGTACCCATGTGTTTTCGATTTTCAAATTCATATTTTATTCGACGCTTTTACGGCGAAGGAAATCATCGTGAGGAAACATGCACACACTTAAAAAGGCGCATCAGTCGTTGAGTTGCGGAAACAGGCCCGCCATACCATACCATACCATACCAACAACCTGCACACACCTGCGAACTTTTGGTGTTTGAAGTTAACCAAACCGCACTGGGCAAGCGTGGTCGCCTAAGCGGCCCACCCATTAACCCTGATTTCAAGATAGGCTCGAGCCCCTCGGTAGGGACATATATCAGCAAAAATTATAAAAGAAATTAATATGTCACGTACCTAGGCTACTCCTCGGAAGAAATTCTGGATTAGGATACAGAGGTGGATTGTCGTCGTAAATGGAAGACGTAAAGTTGGACACCACTCCTCCATACTCAGTATCGTAGGAAGTGATATCGTAGTCAGGTCTATCGTCAGCTCGTGGATACGTAGTCTTATGATACTTTACAGAAACTGGCTGAAAAGATCTGTACGAAGGGGTCTTCTGGTTTTTGAAAAAACTATCGTCTGCACTGGATCGACGCACATGGTGCGAAGTTTTGTTTTGTTGCAGAGCTAAAAAAAATTACATAGGTACCTATATAGGAAGGTAGATACATAAAATTTGCGTAAAGTAGGTATTCAGAAATTGTTATTTGCTTACCGTCAGTTTTTGTGATAATACAATGCTCTATAAGAGCTACTAATATAATGACCTTAAATAAATACACTGGCATCTTTTTATTTTCTAATTGTAGAAAAAATTTAATCCAACACGAATCCACGTAATCTTTACAACATTTAATTCATTACTTTTACATCAGTTTCTAATTATGCGCTGATGCTTCATTGTTTATTTTACATTTTATTGATGGAGGAAAGCTGTTTGCTAAGAAAATTGGAAAAATCAATACAACCAACCATTTCCGTTCCATTGCACGTGCGCTCTTTCAGCTTCCTTTGTTTTCCTACTATTAAGCATGCAAACCAAACTACCTATAAGTATTTAAAAAAATCTATTTATCTGGAATTTGATCAGCGTAAATACCCAATCATTTGTATTAATTTATTTATTTTACCACCTTTAGTAGGAATTGTGTGTAGATTACGTTACAACCCTGACATCGTCTAATTTTACGAGCTTGGGTACAAAGCTCTTTTCAGCCGTCTTCTTTAAAGATTTGCGGAGTTGCCAGATGTATAAATTAAATAGTACTTATACAATTTTTGGAATCATTCACGTGTGTTATATACCTACACCGTGTTTCTTAAAGTACAAAAATAGCTAACATTTTTCATCACAGTGATTGAATATGACATTCCCAACTCTAGTGGTCAGCTGGGGCCCGTTTCACGAAGCTACAAGTTACAATTCCTTGTAAAATTAAATAGCAACACTGACCAAAAGCGGCAACATTTGTAGTTACAAGTGTTTCTCAACGCAACTTTTTAACAATTGTAATTTTTTGCCTACAAGTACTTTACAATCCATAGACTTTTTTTTTGTTTTTATTGTAAAATTTCGTTAAATCGAACAAGTGTTTCACAAAATAACTCAATCTTTTTAACTTTTTAAATTAATATCTATGTTCTCGAGAAAGGTTAAATAATATTATTATTTGAAATAAAAGCTACTTGTCTTTTAAAAACTCTAACTAAACGGTTTAAATAGCTAATAGAATTTGAAACTATGTTTTTCAAACTGTTTAGTTTTTCTTTCACAGGAACAGTCAGTATTATTATCCAAGTTAATTTATGTAAAATAATCTTAGACCATAATACTCTACATTCTACAATATATAAATGACGTGAAACAATAATGTCTACAGAACATTTAGTCTTTAGTTGCCAGTACCAGTGCTCCAGTGAATAAGAGACTGGGATCAAAATAAATTATAACATGTCTACCTACTCATGTGTCATGTCTACACACTCATTTGTTGATATAATTATGAAATTCCTATAGATAGTATTTTCTTTAAATACTTATAGTTTACGGCAAATTAGGCAAAAGATATCTGGCTCTGGCAGCTCTTAGGAGCTGTCTGTCTGTCTGTCATTTCAAAATGTCATGTAATTCATCATTTCTTCAACAATTTCAAAACGCAATAGGTTTTTGCAATGTGATCAAAAATAGACGTAAAAATGAGTGCAATATTGAAATTTATTCGTGAAAACCACATACTAGCTCTAATAGAACAAGCCATACTAAAAAAGAAGTCCAGGTTGAGTTTAAATGCGTTCGAAATCACCGAAATACCAAAATTGTTGTACAACTGCTGTGAAGTTGAACATCTCTATTTACATAGAAACAAAATAACAGTTGTTCCGATGCAAATATGTGATTTATTGAACTTAACGACATTGACTTTGGACTACAATAACATTAGTTCTTTGCCCCCCGAGATAAGAAACTTGAAAAACCTAGTGAACTTGAACATAAGTTATAACCCTTTGAAGGAGTTGATTCCGGAAATTGGTGAGTTGGAGAACTTGGAGGCGTTCTGGTGTAACAGGATAGAGCTACGTGAGATCCCCAAAGAGATCGGGAAACTCACGAAACTGGACACTTTTGGCGCGAGGGGAAACCAGCTCAAAACTATTCCTGAGGAAATGACTAAACTCAATAAACTTAGGTAAGTACTGTTATTGATACTATTTCTACATCATCATAGTTTAAGATATAAATAAGGTCTTCTCTGTCACATGATGCTAGAACCTACATACGCCAACCATTATTAATAAAAAGTAAAATAATTAAATTACTGCACAAGCTAGCATTGTAGGGATATTTTCAGTGACAAAGGATGATGTGTCAAAACGTCCCCTCAAAAAACAAAAACTAATAACATCGACCAACAGATTTGAAATGTATCTCAGTATCAATTAATGTATCAATGTATCTTTTTACTATGGCGACATCTTTCAAAGACGCGGGATATTCCGAGAAAAAAATCGTCTTGCTATTAATATTGGTACCCAAAATAACAGATTGTAAGCATTCAATTGGGCACAATAAACAATAATTATCTGTTTAACTGTAACTACATGGTACTCTTACATAGATAGACATTTTTTGGTGAACATTTAGTATTTTTAGAGTGCATTTATGTACTTAACAT
This sequence comes from Teleiodes luculella, assembly GCA_948473455.1. Classification (NCBI taxonomy): domain Eukaryota; kingdom Metazoa; phylum Arthropoda; class Insecta; order Lepidoptera; family Gelechiidae; genus Teleiodes; species Teleiodes luculella. The sequence continues at coordinate 7,177,706 of OX419607.1, forward strand.
TCTAATAAGAGACTTTGATATTGTTAGTAATTGATAACATGTTTATAAGTGACGAATTATTGAAAAAAAAAAAACTTTTTTTATTTTCAAATCCCATTGATCATGAAGTTAAAACTGGTTACGAGCCTTTCTAAAGATCCATAAGTACCTATTGACACATAAAAAAGATCTATTGGAGGGGGGGACGGGGCTCATATAAAAATGGTCATCGTCCTTTGTTTGATGAAATTGAATGTAGGCTTGTTCTTATAAGAATACCATTGTCCATGATATGCCTGGTGTCCTTCCCTACTATGGCGATATTGCAATGACTGATGTAAATTTGACCGAATAAATTTTATGACTTCATCAAATGTAATGGATAAATTAAAATAAATTATATTATCAAACATTAGATTCAAGAATAGTTTTGTACAGCTTTATCATGATTTTATCAGTTTATCAAAGCATTTTAGTGTTAAAAACGCTGTACATATTTCACAATTACAATCAGCAATATTAAAATGTGTTTTAATAAATATGTCAAGTCATAAACATGGCAAATCCAGAACAAATTATTTATTTTTAAATAATTTGATGTCCTATTTTCTTGATTAATTAGCAAATAACCTGATAATATTATGTACTTAATGCATTGGGTCAGTAAACTCTATATCTTATCCTACTTCACAGAAGTATATTATTAAGGGTCAGTGTCCAAGTGTCTAGGACCGTTGACTTCCTTTCAAAATTTTTTATTTTTTAAGCTTTATACATCCAACACATCTAATAAAGTTATGGTTTGGTTATTTTATTTAATTTTTTTCTTTTTTTTGATGTGTGGTCCCCTTTGGGTAAAAGCTTCCTCCATCTGTTGTCTGCAGTGTTTAACCAATTCTTTCCCGCAATTTCGATTAAGTCATCTGCCCATATTTTTTTCTGTCTTCCTACGCGCCTTTTGCGAATGTGTATACAATTTTCGAATTCATATGTACGATTACATATTATTATTATATTATATTCATAACAAAAACATTGGTAATTAATTATAAAATATACCGGTGAGTCTTATCCCCAGTCATAGTTTCATTGTTGTTTAGCTGTACAGTGCTAGATAGATAAGATATAGAAGTCCAGGATGGGAGTTTAACCTGGACTTAGAATATGTATGTATATTCAATGTTAGGCTTAACTCACATTGACGCAGAGTCGAAACGCGACGCGTCACGTTTTTTCACCCACAGCATATTCATCTCTATTGTTGCATTATTAAAGTACACACTTGTCTTGTATCGAGAGGTTACGCGTCGCCGGGTGTTAGGCAGGTATTTCACGGGTGACAAAAGACGAAAGGGACGCAGTTATGCGTTAAAATGAGAAACTAATACACCGCGGTCGTTCTTACGCATAACTGCGTCCCTTTCGTCTTTTGACTCCCGTGAAATACCTGCCTTAGGCTGCTTTTCCACCAGAGCTGTGCGAGGTAGCTAAACGGTGTGCGAGGAAAATATCCATTAATAGATTCACTTCATTTTCCTAGCCTAGTGATTCTATTGGTGGATTTTTTCCTCGCACACCGCTTAGCTACCTCGCACAGCTCTGGTGGAAAAGCAGCCTTACTCTGGCACAACGACGCGTCAGATGCCGACCACAATGTTCGAAAGTCTGAACTGATTCGGGCACTCGCACGTGCCGCCGCCGCGCAAGACATAATATAGAATACCAAATAGTCCCTGACATAACGCGCCGCGTCGTCGTCGTCGTCGCTTCGACTCTGCGCTAGTGTGAGTTAAGCCTTACAGAGAAAGAAAACATTGTGAAGAAACCTGCACACACCTGCGAAGTAATTCAAAGGTTGTGTGTGAAGTTGACCAATTCACACTGGGCCAACAGCGTGGTCGACTAACGTCTATTTATCTTGATATCAGGGTAGACTTGAGCCCCTCGGTGGGGACATATATGAGTTGTTAACAATATTGTTAGTATTGAAATTAAATCAGACCACTAAATATTCAACTTAGGTAGGTGTTGACTATGATATGCTGACAGACAATAGATGCATAAAAAAGTCAAGGTCATTTCGCCATCTACAAAGAGTAGACAGAATTACTTACAATGTTTTATAGTTATGTGACCTTGTAGTAATTACCAACACCTGTATTTAGACTAGGTAGTTCTTTCAAACTACGTTATGTAAAAGTAGGTACTGTACATGGTCCAAGAAAACAAGTTCTTGCAAATAGACCACGTGACTGACACAAGCCTACGTCATTTTGCGCTGTTCATCCTTGTCTATTACACGCATTCGACAAGGATGAATAGGCAAAATGACGTAGGCTCGTGTCAGTCACGTGGTCTAATTGCAAGACCTTGTTTTCTTGGACCATGGTACTGTAGAAATAGATTGGGGATAATTCTCCTTGTCATTCTCTGCTCCTAAATTTTAAGTCAAAAACTCCTTTTCACGCAAACTAGGACAAATTAGGACAGGGGTTGGTCAAATGATTTTAACCTGTCCAAAGTAGAATATGGTGTCTAAAGTAGAATCTGCCAATAGTATATTCGCGCATAACAAACACTAGCATTCCGCCCCGGAGCTCCGCCCGCTTTAACAGTTTTTCCCGTTGGAATGAGGTATTTTCCCGCGGTAAAAGGTAGTCTATGTGTTAATCCAGGGTGTCAGCTAAATCCATACCAAATTTTATTAAAATCGCTCCAGCTGTTTAGCCACGAAGAAGTAACAAACACACACACGCTCACAAACTTTCAGCTCTTGCCCTTTTCGGTTCCCATGACGAAAAAGTTGGGCGACATGAACTTAGTAACTCTATTTGGCTTGGCAGGAAAATTGGGGGTCGCAGTTGTTGTTGGTTATTCAGTTGAAAGCTGGTGCCCCCACATATGCTTTGTTATTTAATTTTCAAATCCGGAAATCGTGTTCGTATACATTATCGTTAGTATGTGAAGTAGGAAGCATGTTTATCAAGGACTATTTAAAATTATAGCACATTATAGGTATGCATGTACAATATGCCTCTAATCGTCTTATTTAGGACGTAACGATACATACTTTAATTCTATTTATGTTAATCTTATTTTTGACGAGGCTTTGGTCCCACTTGTACCATTCTACCTTTTTTTATTAACTACTAGCGACCCGCCCCGGCTCCGCACGGGAAAATGGTTATTGTGGGTTACCCTTAAGTATATTATGCATGTGTTATACATATAAACCTTCCTCTTGAATCACTCTATCTATTAAAAGAAACCGCATCAAAATCAGTTGCGCAGTTTTAAAGATTTAAGCATACATAGGGATATAGGGACAGAGAAAGCGACTTTGTTTTATACTATGTCACAGTAGGACACTCCATACAGCAAACGCGTTTTGACAACCTACTGCTTTTTGAATAACAACTGAATATCAAGTCAAACACTGAAACGCCCTCAAAACACCCCCGTTAGAGTCCCGCGGCGCCTGCGGGGTGCGGAGCGTGGGGAGCTCGGGCGGGCGGGGAACTCATTTTAGTACGGGGGGGTGAGTGTCCTTTCTGTACGGGTTAGTACTATAATTTTCTTCTGTGACTATGTAGTGATTTGTCCGCAGATGGCTGACTCTGGAGAACAATCAGATAGAATCGCTGCCGACCACGATGGATCAGATGGAAGCCCTGGTGCACTGCAATTTGAGGAACAACAGGGTGCGAGAGTTCCCCAACTCCATCCTCAAATGCACGGACCTCATGTTCCTGCAACTCAATAGTAACCAGGCAAGTCCCCGTCACTATTTACTTATTGCCCGTTTCACTCCGTCAACAAAATCGGTTTAGGTGGGGTCTTTCTGATGGGATGGATCTCCGATGCAAGTGCGGCCTGTCGCGGCAAACCATATCCTGCATGCCCTGAGTCTTGCACGCCGGAGGAGATCATGGAGGCCTCAGAAAGAGCAATCCGGGTGGCAGGATATTGGGCAACAAAAATGTAAAACTAGCTATCGACACGCAGAAAAAGACTCCGTCAACGCCGTTTTTATTCGGCACGACCTTTTCCATTTTGCCCGTCTTACTCCTTCACACTTCCCCGCTTCAGACCGTTACGACTTTTCCTGTTTCAATCCGTCACGATTTACCCCTTTTCAATCCGTTACGTTTGACCCCTTTTCAGTACGTCAGTATACGGCTGGATGCACACTATTGCACACGTTCGGTTTATTCCTGATCCGGAATTCAGATTCGGAAAACTGAATATTATACAAAATGATCAACAAGACGCACACGTTTGCTTTTCCGCCAGAGATGTGGTAGGTCCTAGCTCCTTGTACCTAGAACCTAATAGCAACGAAAATGGGTCGAATTTGGCAGCGAAATTTTAAACTCCGTGATTCGTCCCAAATGAGTCGTAATAGCGTGGGAGTGGGACGCGTCGGGAAAGTAGAGGTAAGCCTATCGCTGTCCGTTGAAACTTGATTCGTTGAATTTTCTAGACTTATTTAATAACTTTTAGACTTTATTTTCATTCATGTCAATAAAAACAAACAAAATTCCTACACTTTTATCTACCACTTTTCATACAAACTGATGTTTTCATATATACCATGTTGTATGAAAATAGGAAGCATTATTAATGCCAGTTTTGATTTAATTTTGCAAAGAAGTTGTTTAGTTGCATGGGTAACTAACATATATATAGTGCGGAGCGCATTTTTTTGCCAACGTTGCTCTAACTTGTTATGATATGACAATTATGTGATGCAAGCAGATAATTAAAAAACTTACCTCTTTCAAGAAACATGAGTTTATCTTGAATAGGACATAGAGAAGCAAAAATGAAACAATGCACCGTAAGGTAAGTTCCTACTTATTGTTTTTGTACCAGTTTTATTCAGTTTAGTAAATGTACGTACAGAGTGTAAGTGACGGCTTAGCAAATACTGAGAGGACATGCTCAGTCAATTGTTTTGAGCAACTTTCACAAACAAAATCCTCTGAAACACATTGCGCGAACCTGCCAGTTCTGTTCAAACTAATGTCGCATCGCATCTTTAAAATTAAAGAGTATATTCTTTATTAGCGTGAAACGAGAGCCAGCCTGTGTTTGAGCAAAACTTAGTAACTTCATTGAAATTTGACGTCGAAAAATGATTTGTAAAATCTCACGATTAACCTTTAGATTTTTTAAAAATCCAAAATTGTCTATTTAATTGTATGAAAAGTCAATTCCTTATTTCGTTTTCCAAAAAAGTTTAATTGGCTTAGTTTCTTAAAACCATTGACCTAAGCAAGCAGGTCTATTCAGTATTTGCTTAGTCTACACCCTGTGTAGTAAGAGAACGCACTATCGCGTCACACCGACAATCGCCCGAACGTCACTCGAAGAAAGTAATTGGTCGGTGGAGCCGTCACCCGTCTCTTTGCATCGCAGGCGCAGGGGAATGTTTCTTATAAAAGCATGCCAATGTATTTGGCGTTCGCTAGTGTTAGAGTACGCGGCGGAAGTTCTACCACAATGGACACTCGGGTTAGTAAACATTGCTTTTACATTACTAAAAAAGCGTATGTCAGTTACATTTTTAAGAAGTTTTTTTTTTTAATAAATAACATTAAATTTAAAAAAATTATAACCCCCGATACAAAACCGTTACTTGATCCTTTCAACAAGTAGAAAAAAGCTGATAATCTTGAAATGTCTGAGGATATTTTCTTGGATAGCTAAGAACTTCGATCAAATATTCGAAGGCTAAGAACACTCGATTGTGTGACTTGCTAATAAAAAAAACTAGATCAAAATTGGCGCATCCGTTAGGAGCTACGATGCCACAGACAGACAGACAGACACACACGTCAAACTTATAACACCCCTCTTTTTCGTGGGGGGTTAAAAAACAGTCATAAAAATTTGGTCGTTAACGCAAAAAATACGCTTACTTAGTACGTCTAAATAGTTGTGATCTAGTAGTACACAGCTGTTACAAAGTTGTTTTTTATTTCTAATATTTTACTGTTGTCATTCATTGCCTTCGCGGCGGCTGCACCGAATGTAGATCAAGTTTTTTTGCCCGTCTATTGCAGGTCATTACGTTCTTATTAGATAATACCTTTTGGCTTGAGTAATAACAGTTTGCCGCCTTGAATTGATGATTACGTATACTTCCACTTACGAACGTTTTAGAAAGATTGTATCCTATACTTTCTTATAATCAATTTATTTTTTTTGTTTTTTTGTAAGCTGTAGTAAAAAAATTTTGTCTACAAAAATTTTAAACCATTCGACGATTCGATGTTTATTAGTACCATGTTTATTAGGATCTGTCTGGGGCAACAGATTGCGCCGTTTCTGTTGCGGAGTACTGGGCAAAACAAATATGATCTCTTGACCATTGACTCGAAGAAGAAGAAGTACCTTAATATAAAATTTGCAATACTTTTTCCAATCGTGAATATATGGCACTCCTTTTTATTAGAATTTAAAATGAAATTTGTTACTTTTTACACATATTTTTCTGGGAAAAATAAGTAGCTAATTGAAATAATATATGTTATTTCTTTCATTTTCAGAAATTATTACTAGTTTTATCATGCATATACTACAGTCTGGCATCGGAACACTCGCACGTAATACCCGTTGAAAACTACGAAACAGAGCTACAAGATCTAGGCTCGCACGTGGTGTCAGACAATACTCCACCGAAGATTATAAAAATAACAAAAACAGTAGCTGTTAAAATACCAGTTCCGTATCCGGTGAAAGTGATCGAAAAGGTCCCGTATCCGGTACACATTTCAAAACCCTACCCAGTTCCGGTACCTCAAGTGGTCCATATCCCACATGAAAAGAAGCAAGAAGAAGGTTACCACAACGAGTCTCCTTACGCGGGCCATTACGAAAACCAGCAGAACTTCGGAGGTAACAATGATGAGCATCAAGATGAAGTTTCCGGAGCATATCAAAGTTCTCCCAACATACATGGTTACAGTGAAGATGGTGATAGCGGCTCGTATGAATCGAACCAACATTATGTACGACACCAACAGCGTCCTAATGTAGCTCAGAACTTTAATGCCTTTAGTTATCATTAGACTGTAGTATAAAGACTATTTATAAAATGAAATGTATGTATGTATGTACTTTAGTATTTAAGAGAATGATGTGACTTTGAAAAGTTCCGTTCAAAGCATGCTCTATTGTTCTAGAATTTGTATTGTAAATAATATTTTTTTAAATAGTACGTATTCTGAGGAATGTTTTGGTTTGATCAAATATAAGATACTTCTAGATTAAGTGTTTAAAAAAACTGTGATGAATAAATGTTTTGTTTTTGAAATTTTGTAACTTTTACTTTAAAACATACCTATTTTAACCCATGGATTTGTACTATTTGGACACTTGTACTCATTAAATCCACAATTCCAGATACGACATCAAACTGTTACTGTTATGAGTATTATGAGTCTGTTACTGTTATCTGTTATTCAGATCACGAAACTGGACAAATTCATCAAGCTCCTTCAAAATTCTAGATTAAAAAAAGAGTAAAAGGAAAACTTTGATGTTCTTTTAAAAACTTAGGTCACGATTTTCATAGTGTTCTTTTTGAACACTTGTTCAGATTATTTATTAACGGTAGTATAGTACGATGAATATGTCTTTTTAGGACGTTTACAACACTAGGTTGTGAATTTATTAAGAACATTATGTAAAATAAATGTACAATAACATATTCTACGTATAATCTTAAAAACTTGTCAGTAAAACCAGTAAAACAGCGGATAACATTTAAGAGTCTTGATGATAATCTACCTATAGATTTTTTACTACGTAAATCCAATTCGATAAATGTTTTTTCTGACTCGACATTGACCTGAAATATTTTCTGTAGTTTCACGGTTTATTTTTAACAAAAAGAGACCTTTGCAGGTAGGACAAGAATGATTTTTTTTTGTATTCTTATAAATATCTATGATCTATCCATTGCAAAGAAATCTAAACTGAGTAGATAGATACTTACTACATATGTGTATAATAACTACTTTTACCAATTTTGTTTTTTTGATGTAATATTAAAGAAAAAAAATATTTTCAACTTTTGCCTTATTTAAACGAAAACAATCTCATTTCTAATTATGATGTCGAGACAGTACTAAGGCAACCAAAACGAATAAAAAATTAAACCGCACTGCAATAAGGGAGTACAGTTGACACCAATTACTACGCAATAAGCCGACTGTACTTGTAACTTGTTTGTAATGGGCGTCGTCGTAGGTAAACTTTTGAAATTTTATATGGCGCAATTTTATTCTCGATTGTCATACTTAATACTTTCATACTATTCATACTAATATTATAAAGAGGAAAGATTTGTATTTTTGTGTGTATGTTTGTAATGAATAAACTCAAAAACTACTAAACTACACTTAGCTCGCGCGCGTACTGAATTAATTGTTTCCGAAAGCAACTTATCTAATTGTTTCCTAATATGTCCACGCGCGGCGCTGTTGTCAAAATAAAAACAATGACGGTGTAAGGCACCTATTTCACTGGCGACAAAGACAAAAGACGAAAGGGACGCAGTTATGCGTTAGAATGAGATACAAATACACCGCGCTCACTCTTGCGCATAACTGCGTCCCTTTCGTTTTTTGTCGCTCTCGCCAGTGAAATACCAGCCTAATCTACAGCTATTTGCGAAGAATAGTTATTTATGATACTAGTGCGGAAAGTATGTGATTTCCGATGAGTGTCATTTTATTCACGAGCGAGCAAAGCGAGCGAGTGTATAAGCCGACACGAGTCGGAAATCATCTTTCGCACGTGTATCATACAAGATTTTACAATGATTGTGCAAGAAAAAAAAACAGTTATATTAAAAAGGCGTATAAAATGACGGGCTTCATAAACAAAACACATTCGCGCTGAAAAAAACATCTACTGCGCATGTGCAAAGCTGTCGAATCGCATTAAGGCAATGAGTAAAATTTATTCAGCCACGTAAATTTTTAATTAATATTTGAACGTAATTTATCAATAAAAATCAATTTCTAAAGTAATTATACTAATTATAAACGCGTTTATTGAATTGTTTTTTTTATTGTTCCCTTTATATTAGTAACAATTGGTAATAAAAATATCTCAAATACTGAAACGTTAGGTTGACTGGCTGAATGACAGCTTGAGCAAAAATTAAAAAAAAACTGAAAAGTAAAAAGCACTAGTGCGGAAAAGTACTACTTTCCGCACTGTTTGGCTGCCTAGAAAACGCTCCTTTTCGAGCACATGCATTGTAAAATTAATAAAACAATTCCAATTCTGCGGAATCAGTGGAGTTAGTGAGTGAATAAAGTGATTTTAATAATAAATTTTTGTTTAAAAATAATATGGCAGACATGTACGTACAGTGACGTCATTGACATTGTACATGTCGGATTTCTCTTTCTATCCTACAACTTAAATCAATAAAACTCATAAAATAATTTGTATTTTTTTGGAAAATAAATTCATAATCAGTTATGAATGTTAATTTAAATTCATATTATTTATTTAAAAACAAAACGCATATTCCTATTGGCTTTAATGTCAACTGCCCGTTTACGTGTGATATACATAATTTTGTCGTCCGTATACTGTTACCTTGAGAGCGCGTATTCCGTAGCGGTAGGGGTGATTTTCGAAGTGCGAATGTCCAACCGCTTGTGCTGGCTTCCGTACCTTTTGTGCAATACTTTTTCTAATTTTGAATGAATCAATTGTATTTTACAGATATCCAGTCTGCCGGACGATTTCGACACGTCACAACTGGCCATGTTGGAAATGATCGACCTCAGACTCAATCCCATCTGCGATACAGTGCATCGGGTAATTAATTATTTTTCTTACTCGAACATAGATAGATCGAAAGATAGAAAAATAAAAATGTTTACAGTTCTAAATTGAAGTTGACAGTCATCTGTTTCGTTCATAACGTGAAAGGGACATATGGTTTTAAAATTTAAGTCAGTGCGTAATATGTAGAATGAGTGATTTTCAATATGGCATTTAAGAAAAAAAAAATGGTTCTATTGACTCAAATAGATGGCGTGCATGTCGTATAAAATGTCAAAAGCGAGCCTGTCAAACCAGTCAGCGCAGATAAAAAACTGGCAACACTGTTGTTGTGACGTCAATCGTCACGTCACGCACTTTATTGTGTTTTAATTTCGTTTCGTGTTTTTGCGTGCTGAGTTGCGTTTAAATTTTTGGTTCGTTTCACTAGTGTCCTTTTTGCGATATGATTTCTTTTCCTACCTTTAAGCTCGTGTATTTTATTTGACGTAAGAGTTAGTGCAGCGCCATCTCTTATGACCATAATGAAACCTTTTTTTGTTTTTAGAACTGTTAAAATGAAAATCCCTCATTGGGTCCATTATATATGTACTATTTTACATTATTCTCACGGGAAAAACTGTTAACGCGGGTGGAGCCGCATCGGAAAGCTATGGGTAAGGCCTGCATCTTAACAAAATATTTTTAAAAATATATAAATCTATAATTTATAATTTTGTAAAAAATATTTTGAAAAGATGCAACGCCTGTGGAGATTCTTCCGGCGAGTTCTTCTCCACAGAAGACAGCCAAAATGAGAACTCGCCTCGACGTCGAAAAGTGATTTGTAAAATCGTAAGATAAATTTTAAAGTTCATATAATAAAAAAAGGTTGTCTGTAAAGTCGGTTTACTGACGATAGTTGAACGTGACAACGATTGTGCCTCTTTGTCGCTCGTTCCGCGCTCTCTCTTGCACTTCAAGCCTTAAATGGAATGCCTCAGCCGCGTGGTAACGCCGCATTGCGTCATGTTTTTTCGTGCGTGCAGCCTGCTCCATCGAATTATAAGACGTTGTCACGTCACAACTTTTTGTCTTTTGTTTGTCAGGACCTCCCTCTGGTCCGTTTCGCGGAGGAGCTGCCATCTGGCGAGGCGTCTCAGGAGCTATCCATGGCGTCGACCAGCTCGCGGCCGCACGCGCAGCTCGCCATCAACGCCACGCAGCTGCGCCTGCCGCCCGCGCCCCCCAGGCCCCCCGACCAGATCGTCGTGGGGAACCTTGGTGAGATACACTACACTACAGAAGACTAACAACAGAGTTTTATCTCCATACCAACTAGTGTTGTAAGAAACTCGAGTCTTTGAGTCCTACTTAACAGAGCTCGAGACTCTTTTTTGAAGACTCGAGTCTTATAAATGATACTTACAGTCAAGTTACAAGTCTTTCCGAATTTGGAGTCTTTTGTTAAAAGGACAAAGGACTCGGACTTATTTGACTAACGAGTCCTAGCCCTAAAACTCGACTTGAGTTCGAAATGAAGACTAAAACAATTATGTTTTTTACAACACTAATACCAACTGGCCGCATCGGTGTGAATGTGAGCGCGCCCTGTAGGCACGCTTCGTCACGCACACGCTTGCATTGATCTCTATCCTTATCCTGTTGTACAGATGTGTTCCCGGAAATGGATCTGGACGCGTCTAGTGTGGAGTCGTCTGAGGACTGGGAGAATAGCGTGAACAGTTCAGAACTAGACGTGCAGTACCAGAGCGACGAGGAGAGAGCTGACAACGAGGTACACACACACACACACACACACACACACACACACACAACAGCGTCAACAGTTCAGAACTAGACGTGCAGTACCAGAGCGACGAGGAGAGAGCTGACAACGAGGTACACACACACACACACACACACACACACAACAGCGTCAACAGTTCAGAACTAGACGTGCAGTACCAGAGCGACGAGGAGAGAGCTGACAACGAGGTACACACACACAACCACACACACACACACACACACACACACACACACACACACACACACACAACAGCGTCAACAGTTCAGAACTAGACGTGCAGAACCAGAGCGACGAGGAGAGAGCTGACAACGAGGTACACACACACACACACACACACACACACATACAAGACACCAAGGTGTAAACACACGCGAAGCGCTCGCCACAAATGGCTCACTCCATACATATTACAGTTACAGTCTACTAACAGATTAAGGTAGGCGGTTTGGGGATCGCAGTTGTTGTTGGATAATGGATATACACCTTAAAATTTAACTGGTTGTTTATCCGCGACATAGTATAGTGATAGTTCTCATGAAACTGAACAACTTTCCCTAAGGAACATAAATTTAAATTTATACGTAATTGCGTAGCCGTAGCAATGGTCTACGGAAGGTCTACGCCGTGGTCATTCTTCCCACTTCGCTTTACAGACCGACAAGGATCTAAATGGATGCAGCCTGTGGCAAAACTAACGGCTTGTGTGTTGCTCGCTATATGTTTGACAGTCTCTTGTAGAGCGAGCAGCGCCCGAGACCACGCTCATTTAAATCCGCCACGGACTGTATAACCAAGTGATGCTACATTTCGTAGCTCCTGCTACGTAATTGCGTAGCCGTAACAATGGTCTACGGAAGGTCTACGTAGCCATTCTTCCTACTTCGCTTTACAGACCGACAAGGATCTAAATGAATGTGGCCTGTGTCGGAACTACCGCCAGTCGCTTGTATAAGGCTTCGCTCATTTAGTTCCTTGGTCTGGCATGATTCATCACCCGGACGGACCCGTTAACTCGCTAACAGATCGCGCAATTCTTCCAGGCAATCGGGATGGTGTTACCAGAGCTCTCCCGGTACGCGTCCACCGCCAGTTAACGCTGGCAACATTGGTAATTTTTGCGCGCTAGAGTTGGCAACATCTGTAGAATTAGTGTTGCTGTTAGATAAAAGCACGCACGTGAAGTGACTGGATCATAAATTTGATCAATTGAGAACTAAAATTAGAAGGTGTACCCAAAAGCGTACATTTATTCATGGTTCTTATCAAAATCCTGTGCTTTTAGGCGTTTCTTTTTTCTGTAGGCCTACTATGTAAGTAGCGACAGACTCGAGAAGCTGTCAAACGCGACATAGTGACATTAGAGCTATAGCACTTCTGTCAATGTGTCACGTTTGACAGCTTCTCGAGCCTGTCGCTACTTACATAGTAGGCCTACTGGTTCACTTTGATCGTGCGTGCCTAAGTAGGTAAATAAGTAACTTAAAACTTTGGTAAAATCAATTGGTCGAAACTACTCGTAGCAATACTAAGTCCCTCCTCACTCGGAGCTACTGAAGTGGGACTGGTTTCAAACTCCGAGGTACTCCTTCGAAAAGGACGGGAGACGAATGGATCTAATTTTAAATTTAGAAATATCATTCATTCAAAATTAGATCCAATCGTCTCCCGTCCTTTTCAATTCTCATATGAACAAAAAAGACAGGGGACTTAAAAATTCAGAAAAAAGGAAGCTAACTACTTAGGTAAAAATGGACGCAACATTTGAGCGGACTTTATGCAGGTCCGCGCGCACACTCGATACGACCGCTACAACTCATACGTTGAGTTTTCAGCGGCAGAAGTAGAGTTTGGGTATTGAAAGTAGACAATGAAAAAACGCAGCAATTTTGAAAAAAATCATCGTGGTAACCCCGATTCTGTGGATTTACCTAATTAGATACTTTTTTTTTCTATGTAACTATGTTGCCAGTACAATGTTTTCCAATTTCATCGATTGTCTACTTTTAATAGCCAAACTCTAGTCGCCGCAGTTGTAACTAGGCGCGTCGTGTGTGAACTTATTGAGAATGTATGATGTACGGGCGGTGAAGCTCTAGTACTATGCGTGCCAAATAAGAATAGGACTGTCAAGACGCCATTTTGACAGTCCCTCCTTTTCTAATTTGCCAAATAAGAAAAGGAAGGACTGACAAGATGGCGTCTTGACAGTCCTATTCTTATTTGGCACGCATAGTACCTCGGAGTTCGAAACCAGTCCCACTTCAGTAGATCCTTATGTTGAATCAATGTTTGACGTCTCTGAATTTAAATTGACAATCACCTGTCCCTTTTTGTTCTTAAAGCACCTATTTCACTGGCGACAAAGACAAAAGCCGAAAGGGACACAGTTATGCGTTAGAATGAGATACAAATACACCGCGCTCACTCTTGCGCATAACTGCGTTCCTTTCGTTTTTTGTCGCTGTCGCCAGTGAAATACCAGCCTAAGAGCGTGAAAAGAATTATTGTTTTTAAATTTAATTTACAGCGTAATATCTATAGTCGACCCTAATGTTGAAGAGTTTGAGACGCTTTCATTTCTGTAGTAGCTCTTTGTGAGGACTATATGAGATAATTTAAATGTTGGTTGTAGTTGGAAACACTCATGACATTGTAAAGCACAAAATTATATTAAAATGAAGGCATATTGTTCTATTCGTATTTCATTATTTCGCTTTTAAGCTTATGTAATTTTGTAAATAGTAAGTATCGGTTACTACAACTCTTGTTACTTGTTGTGTGTAGTTTAGATTTTTCACTTAAAATTATGTATGTATAAATATTATGTATAGTATAGCTATAACATGGCCCCGATTGCGCTAACTCTGACAAAAGTTGGGTAAAGTTTTAGTTTTGGTTACTTAACCAAAACCGCTGTCAAATCCCAAGCGCGCAGTACGGAATAGTGCGTTTGACAGCGGTTTATTTAGTTTTATTTTGGTTAAGTCGTTCGAGTTAGAGCGATTGGAGTTGGGGCTAGTTAGCCAATAAGCATTAGTTCAGAGAGAAAAGAAAATTCCATTTCCACGGGGACTTTCAAAGCCAGCTTCCACAAAAAAATCATAGATGGCGTTCTTTAATAACTAGATTAGAAAAATCCTACGTTTTAAATAAAATAAAGATTTCGAATTGGTTTTCAATATTTCAACCACACAATACTACTTTTTTTCGTTTAGGTGCAGAATGTCCAAGTTGCAAAATTTCCAGCGCTTGCAAAATGTCCAGGTCGCAAAATGTCCAGGTTGTAAAATGGTAATTATAAGACCCGCATTTAACTAAAGGAAATATAACTTATGCTATTAACTTTTTTGTTTCATTTTAGTAGCATAAGTTATATTTCCATTAGATGCAGAATGTCTTATTATTACCATTTTACAAGCTGGACCTTTTGCAACCTGGACCTTTTGCGACCTGGACATTTTGCACCCGCTGGACATTTTTTAACTTGGACATTCTGCACTTAAACGCCTTTTTTCATTAGATACAAGTTTGCATAACAACTAACTATTATCATTTATTGGCATTATGGTCTTATTTGCCATAATGGTCGTCCCGTAATTACGACATTGTTTGGTCCCACGTGTATTTTATCGGCAAATAAAGTTGGTATTTGCATTGTTTTTATTTGAAACGTAGTGCTTAGCGTGTAAAGAACACAATTTTCAAGGCAAAATTGTTGATGATCGCTATCTATTATTCTTCATATTTTGTGACCGTCAGAATGGCCGGTGAAGTCGTATTAAGCTCTTAAAAGAGAAAGTGTCGAGATTTTGCTTCCCACTGCTTCCAAGGACGAGAAGATGTATGCTCTAAGTTTACGAATAACGTAGGAAGCAATTGCCGGTGGCCGGATAGCCGATGAACCTTAAATGTTGTTTTTATCCTAAAATATGAAGGAAGCAATCTTCTCGTCCTTGGAAGCAGTGGGAAGCAACGAGGAAGCAATGTCTCGACACTATTATCGAGCTAAATACGACTGTTCACCGGCCATTCTGACGGTCACCATATTTTATACAAAGGACTAGCGAACGGCTCTCGAACTGGGTCTGTGCTAAGCGGTTTTTGATTTGATCCTAAATCCTATTCAGATAACACTACATCATTATTTGTCCCTTTCTTTTCTTTATGAATCGAAAAAGACAGATTTGCGCTTAGAATCATCCAAAAAAATAAGTTCATATTATATTTAAATCTAATTTTATTTGTCTCCAACAGGTTTATCTCGATAAATTGATTGATTATTTTCCCAATCGTCAAGAAAAGCATCGTTACGACGATTAATGATTGAAAAAATATATAAAAATAAAATAAAAGTGGATGTTGGAGTCCATGGAATTGATATTATTTTTTGTCGTTCATTGTCTCACATAAAACAGTGGGTACTAAAAAAATAACGAAAAAATACTAGAATTACGGATTTATTTTACTTTATAATCAGTACAGTACTATATACGTATCATCTTTCATTCGGCACAAACTGTAAATAAATATGTAATTGTAAATATATTATTTTTAATTTTAGTCCAAATTTTCGCGCACACACTAATTTTGTTTCCGTTATTTCAATCAAAAATGTTTTAGGAAACTAAAATGGGTACAGTATTATTTTGATATTTTTGTCTAAATTTTCTCTATTACTTTACAATATGTACATAGGCAGACATATCTCGATAATGGTGCTAAAAGGTATGCCAGTTTTTGTTAATAACAGTCAACTTCCAGTAATCGTAAATAATATGTTGACCTTTACACTTGTGAAGCTGGTTTAAACCTTCTTGTAAAATTATGTTAACTTGAGAATCTAGGATTCTAGCTAATGCTGCATAACAAAATGACCTAAGCAGCTGAAATATGGGCCAAGTTGTACATTTCTCATATTTACTGTAAAAAGAAATAAACGCATTCAATAACTATTTGCTGTTGTTTATTCTTCATCATAATCCAACATAACTTCCCCTTTAAATTAAGCTACCCCTAAAAATGTCTCTCCGAAGTCTGAATTAAAACAAAGGTAAATATTTAAATTGATTTATTGTTCCCAAGGTAAAAAAGAAATATTTATAAAAAACTATTCAAGTAAAGCCTAGTAATATAGATTGCATCTCATTATTCTATTCATTATACAAACAAACAAAACATTACATAACAATAATATAAGTCATTGTTTTAAGAAATTGTGTCGATAAGCAAGGCGTGGCAAGGACATGTGGTGCCATGTAAGCAGTGATGTTGAATAACGAAACTATCTATTGAAAGTCTTTGAAAACTAGTAAACCTAACTTACTACTTTTAGTAGTATAGTACTATACAAATTCATAAAAGGGCAATACTTTTAAAGTGTGTTGACAAATATTGATCCTATTGCTTAATTTTTTAAGTGTAAATAATCTATCTGTTAAAGTAAGTTCAGCTTTCGTTGTTAAATGTAAAAGTCTCTCGAACCATCTTAAATCGAGCCACGCCTAACACAGCGAACGCACTAAATGCACATTTAAACGAAGAATTGACAATTATTTGCGTATTATTATAAAGTTTCCACAAACATTTATACATTCACATATTTATTTATATCAAAGATTTTGTACAGTTAACCGCATGTCAAGTGTATTTTTAGAATGCATTGTTAAGTTGGTTCACGATTGTTATTTCAAATCTCTATTTTGATCGTTAAAAATAGTTGTAACAGTTTATGTAAAGTCGGGTCTGCAGCGCTATGTCGCCATGTGTGCGACATGTCGTCGTAAAAATGATTTTTATCGACATGTTAACGAAATTCAGTTCAGCAAACATAACCACGACATAATTTTCACGAGTAATCTATTTTGGGCCACGCACGCCCTTAAACATGCCGACATAAAAGTAGACATGGCATGACATGTTAAGATATCTACATATAAATACTTGACATATGGTTGACTGTATTAAATTGTCATGAGGAAATCACTATTATTATAACGTTTTTAAAACAAAACTTAATGGTAACGGCCCTCAGGTATCCAAATTTTAATGCTATACATAATTTATTTTTCAGAAATAAAGCAAGCTTTTAAATGCACGAATATTTAAATTTATGCTGCAGAGAAATTAGATAGAGGCTATAGTTTAGTAAATATAAATCAACCTCAGAATATCAATAATTGGTAGCTTATTTTTTTAATTTGTTGATTTTATTGATTTTTATATCAGATTTTTTTTACAAATAAGTCATAATATTTTTTATACAAAGGCACGATATATTACTCTACAGAATGCTTGAAGCATGATGATTAGAAAACATGATTGTAAAGTATATTATATTTATATAAACTTGAATATCTCGAAAGGTGCAAGCTAAAGCGTACAGGGTGTAAAGCCCAACGTGCACTCCGAAACACTATCACCAATCTCAGTCAATCACATTTCTTATTATCACTTTGTTTTTAATTAAATGTGGATAACATCCTAATCTCTCCAATTTAGTTAATTAATAGGCCAAAGTTTGACGACTTAAAACGTATTAGAGCTAAATAACAGTATTGAAGTTGCTTTCGAAATAAACTATGGCCAGCGCCTTATGATGCTTTTTCACTCGATAATTTGTATGGAAGTAGCTAAAGATTTATCAAATACTAGTATTATGGAATCCGCAAGGAGGCGCCTGAATCAATTAACCAACAGTGATTGGTTGTTTCACAGAAATTGACAATAACTGACTGTTAACTACAAAACGTTGACCTGTACCCCTACCATGAGTTGCTAACGTAACTTACGCGCTCGATATCGACTGCGTAAACGTGCATTTAGTATGGAGAAATTTTACTTCAGATAACTGTCAATAGATGGCGTAGTTTTAATTCCATACTAAATGCACGTTTACGTAGTCGATATCGAGCGCGTAAGTTACGTTAGCAACTCATGGTAGGGGTACAGTATGCTTTTTAAAGCCTTCGCGATTATTAATATTAATTATATAATATAGAAAAAAAATTGGGAGATTGTTGCCAGGATCACAAAAGAAATAAGAAACCACAATGCTCTGTCCTTAGACATACTCATTAATGTTGCCAGTAATCTTCCCCGTTCTGTCATGTTGCTTTCTACTCCTAAATCGCGCTGTATCACTATTACATATGTGCAATACCTACACCCTGTATTTCGTTCAGTCTAATCCAAAGCTAGGTCACAACAGAAGAAAATAATAGTACTAACCCGTACAGAAAGGGCACTCAACCCCCCGCGCCGTCACTCGTTCCCCGCCCGATATAGCGCCCCACGCCCCGCACCCCGCAGGCGCAAGGGACTGTGGAGGGGGTGGAGGGGGTGTGCATACATAGCGCCTAGCCAGGCCTCCGTCACTCGCCTATACCTACCGCGATCCGTACCTACAGCGCGCTGTACGTTCAACGTACAAATCAGCCGGGGCCGCGCCGCGCTGGAGATCACACGCTACCCGACGACTTATTTTCTCTCCGTTACATTTATAAATAGTGATAATGGAGAATCGTAATTATAATCGAAATAACTGTTGCGTGGACGGCTGTCGCAATAAACAAAAGGATTTAAAGTTATCTTTTTTCACTTTACCCAAAGATACTGAAAGGTAAGGAATACTGTTACTTATTTTGTTTATTTACCTACACCATTAAGTTATTATTACTAATAATAGTTCAACGATTTACACGTAGTTTTTATGAGTTTTTTTTTTATAATTAGGTGTAACTATTATATACAGAGGCGACTCGTGACTATATTACATGACTGTTCACTAAAAAAGGGAAGAATGTTTACATTTTATTCTAAGATTTAGGAAACTAGGTACCTTTTTTAAGATAATATATTATTGGTACATATTTATTTTTACTTATCTGACAACCCTTGCGATCGAGCTTATTATATACCAATACTATTACTAGTAAAGGGTAAGTACCTTATAGGTTAATAAATAAGATGTTTTATTTTCTCAAAGACGACAGCCCTAAAGGTATTAGTAGAGTGGCGCAATACGCGAGAGAAAGAGATGCAGCAACTCCGTCTTTTCGCTTAGCGCCGTGCGATCTGAATTGCACTTTATTATAACGGAGCTAGGGTTGCAATTTATTTAAATTATGTCGCCTAGTGCAGCTTCTGTAGGTACTACTATTTGGTATTCTGTGGCCTAGCGCCATTTGCAAGTACTTGATATTCAGTTGTTATTCAAAAAGAAGTGGCTTGTCAAAACGCGTTTTCTGTATGGAGTGACCGACCAGTGGGTAGGTCTAGAATTAAGTGTCGAGCGGGTCCTCCAGACTAGGCAAAGGCTGCAGTTCTTCCAATGGCGGAATTTCCTCCTCGAATATAAAAGACATATCTGCAACAATAATTCATCTGGTTTTTACATCACCTAACATCCCTATTCGAGTGTATCCATTATTAAAGCCCGACCAAAGAAATAAAAATTCTTGCCAAAATGCGGAACTTCAATGAAACTAATTTTATAATGAAAATTCTTGTCATAAACATAAAAATATACAAGTGGCGCCCCCAGCGCAGGTTTTTTATTTCTTTGGTTAGGCTTTAGCCTGAGAAAAAAGTGTATGCAAATGTTGTAACCATGTTTTCTTTACAACATATTTTTAACCCCCGACGAAAGAGGGGTGTTATAAGTTTGACGTGCCTGTCTGTCTGTCCGTCTGTGGCATGGCATCGTAGCTCCTAAACAAATGCGCCGATATTGATAGTTTTTTTTTTTGTTTGCAAGGTGTCATTCACAATAGAGTTTTCTCAGCTATGATCCAAGAAAATATCTTCAACCATTTATAGATTATCAGCGCTTTTCTAGTTGTTGAAAGGATCTAAGTAACGGTTTTATGGCGGGGTTTTTTTATAATTTAATGTTATTTAACAAGTCTTAATAGGAATGTTGACTGTATTAAAAATAATTTATCTTAAACTATGCAGGGTAAAAAATTTCTTCAATTACTCTAATGTAACTTATTTTGGAGCGATTTAGCAATTTTTAGGTGACTTCAATTTTCGAATTCATACGTAACGTGCGTATATTAGACGCTCTTACCGTGAAGGAAAACATCGTGAGGAAATCTGCACACACCTGCGAAGTAATTCAAAGAATGTGTTTGTAACCAACCCGCACTGGGCCAGCGTGGTAGACGAGACCTGTTCACCCTAATGAGGGATTTACAAGATGACATTTAAGAAAAAAAGGTTCTATTGACTCAAATAGATAGCGTGCATGTCGAATAAAATGTCAAAAGCGAGCTTGTCAAACCAATCAGGGCAGATAAATAACTGGCAACACTGTTTTGTGTTTTAATTTCGTTTCGTGTTTTTGCGTGCTGAGTAGCGTTTAAATTTTTGATTCGTTTTACCAGTGACCTTTTTGCGACTAAATTTGGAGACTTCTTTAACTACCTTCAAGCACGTCTATTTTATTTGACGTAGAATTGGTGCAGCGCCATCTCTTAAGCCGGGTCCACAGCTCCGTGTTTTCGTGTTTTGAACACTCTAACATGTTAATTTTAACAAAATAGGGGCGTGGCTTAACAAATTTTGTTCAACCTAAACATAACATTGTTTGCCGAGACGAATGGATAACATCCCCCGGGTTCGCCTGCGCGGGGAGGGGAAGCGTCGAATTTTTTTTTATTTGCTCGCTCGCGCTCATTGAATGAAGGAAGACGTCAGTGCAAAAGTCAAAGAGAATGTAAATAAAACTAGCGTTGCAAAAGTGTTGGTTTGTTTTGTGTGGAACCTTATATATAAATATTGATTAATGGAGTGGAATAAAGAGAGTATTTGGTTGTTAATACAACTTATAAGAGAAAGGCCGATAATTTGGGATGTAACTTTGGAAGAGCACAAAGATAGGTACAAAAAAGTAGATGCCCTGTCGGAAATTGCAAAAATTTTTGGAAAGTCAAAGGAAACTAAATTAACGATAGCAATAACAGCTTCCACGTCTTCATCGTCGGAACTCATTTTTAAAATGAAATGAAACAAAACATTCACATTTAAGGGCGTGGTTTTGTTAGCCAAAACATTAACATTATGCGCAGTGGACGGGCGGTTTTGATAAACAAATTGCACAACATTGTTTTGTTAGAATGTTTTGTTAGAAAATTTGAGCTGTGGACCCGGCTTTATGACCATAATGAAACCTTTAGAACTGTCAAAATGAATATCGCCGATTATGGGTAGGCTCGAGCGAATCGGTGGGGACATATATGAGCTGTTAACGAAATAAATGAAGTATGATAAGCCGTTACCCCTCTCCAGTTTGATCTTGCTAGTAGCCGGCGATTCTTCCTCTTTCTTCACTACTGGCGAATCCGTAAGCTTGCCCTGGAACTAACCAAAACTATTTTAACCACCGAATCGTGTCGTCGAAAGTCGTTGTTGCCTGTAATTAGAGTAGCATTTAGTTAGTTTTTAAGTTTTGTTTGTAAGTATGTCACAATGTATTCTCTGTTGGCGACCTAATAAATAAATAAATAATAAATTCTTAATAAATTACTTAGCTTTTTAGATTTCGGGAAATTAGGCCTAAGAATTTAAAAAAAGACATGTTCGAGATTATCAAGAATATTAAAATAACTTATAAACTAGTGTAATAAAATAAATAAATTACGGAACAACCCGAGAAGCTATATTTTTTCAATCACCATTAATAATTTGTAGTGTTTGTGTAAACACAAAAAAGTGGAACGCCTAGAAACATAACTCTGGATGCCGCGTTCAATATGGAGCAATAGTTTTTGCGTGGTAAAGCCCGACCAAAGAAATAAAAAATCTCGTCATATTGCGGAATTTCAAGGGAACTAATGTTATAAGGGACATTGTTGCCATAAACACAAAAATATACACGTGGCGCCACCAAAGCAGGTTTTTTATTCCTCTGGTCAGGCTTTACCCATGGTCCAAGAAAACAAGGCCTTGCTAATTAGACCACGTGACTGACACGAGCTTACGTCATTTTGCGCTGTTCATCCTTGTCTATTACGCGCATTCGACAAGGATGAATAGGCAAAATGACGTAGGCTCGTGTCAGTCACGTGGTCTAATTGCAAGACCTTGTTTTCTTGGACCATGGGCTTTACCCAAACAAACATCATATAACAAGTGGCGCCGTCTCTTATCGAATAGCAAATAAATAAATAAATAAATAGCGTGTATGATTACCTTAACGAAGTCAGGCAGGCCGTCCTGCAGATGGTACCAGCTCAGGATGAAGATGAGCGACACGAAGAACAGGTTCGTGCTGATGCCTGCCAATATAACAACAACACTTAGAATAGTCACTACCTACAAATTACAATACACAAGTACGAGTACAAGGCCCGGTTTCCACCAAAGAAGAGAGATGATTAAATCTTTTTTTTTTAATTGACTTGTGTCGAAAAGGTAGGACCAATCAAGCTTCACCGGACTTGCGCGGGGAGCAGAAGACTCTACCCCAAAAAAAGTCATATACCAACGCGTCTAGGGGCGGTTCGAGGGAGCCTCGGACCACGGCCTAGCGCGTTGATATTGAAAAACATCGTGAAGGAGACGACCGCCTGAGGGGCTCCGTCTCTGATTTTCAATTTTGATTTTGGTTCTGGCCGCGCCCCCGCCGGCGGGTACGGGCGTTGTTACCTGAAGGGACATCATAATCATCATCTCCACTGCTGGACAAAGGCCTCCCCCAAGGATCTCCACAATAATCGGCGCAGGACCGATCATTGTGGAGATCCTTGATGATTAAATAAGGAAATCTAATTAGTAAATTAAAATAACTATATAAGATAGATAAGTACCTCATAGGATAATGTAAACTGCATCTAAAATCCTACACAGCGAAAGGGAGTCTATCTCGGCTTTTAGCGGAAGCCCTGCGTAGATAATCAATAATAAATAAAATGTGGGGACATCTCACACACGGCTATCTGACCCCAAACTAGGCAGAGCCAGTACTATGGGTTTCAGACAGCTGATATACATACTTAAATAAATATACAACATCCAAACACAAGTGCTCATCACACGAATGTTTGCCCTGGGCGGGATTCGAACCCGCGACCCTGTGCTGAGTAGGCAGACGTACTACCAGTAGGCCTACTATGTAAGTAGCGACAGGCTCGAGAAGCTGTCAAACGCGACATATTGACAGAACTGCTATGGCTCTAATGTCACTGTGTCGCGTTTGACAGCTTCTCGAGCCTGTCGCGACTTACATAGTAGGCCTACAGCACAGGGCGGTCACTCCATACAGAAAACGCATTTTGACAACCTACTAGCAACTGAATATCCGCTACAAGTGAATGGCGCTAGGCGCTATGTATGCACACCCCCTCCCTCCACCACCGGCGGAGTCCCGCGGCGCCTGCGGGGTGCGGGGCGTGGGGCGCTATATCGGGCGGGGAACTCATGACGGCGCAGGGGGGTGAGTGTCTTTTCTGTACGGGTTAGTACTATTATTTTCTTTTGTGGTTGTGTGCACGTACCGATGAGGGCGGAGACCTTGGGCCAGTGGAACATGGCGTAGCGCAGCCCCTGGAAGTGCGCCTCGATGTGCAGCTCGCACGCGTATACCTGCGCCCAGCGCGACTGCAGCTCCACGTACGCGTCCGTCACCGGCACGGTCTACAATGTACAGGGAAAACAACTCTCAGCAAATGGGATGTTGACTGGCTAGTCAAAAGAGCTTCTTTTTATGAAACGGCAAAAACAAAAACAATATTTTATACGAAAAACTAAAGGAGATAAGGAAGTGTCCTAAAAAATCTAATTTGTCAGTTACAGCGTGCCGTGCCGTAGGTACATATAACAACGTCACAACGTAAGTGCCACGAATTTGGCACTTACGATCGATGTTTAGTTGTAGCGCGCAAACAGCATACCTTTCTCTGTTCCATATGTACCTACGGCACGGCACGCTGTAACTAACAAATTAGATTTTTTAGGACACTTCCTTCCTTTCAAAAAAATTTAAAATAATGCCATATCACCTATCCACCAACAAATAAAAAGTAACAAACCCCCACACTACTAGCGTCTTTCCAGCGTCGTCGGCGACGCGATGCCAGGAACAACAATTTGTTGCGAACACACCTTTCTTTTGTTTCACTCGATTTCCTGCTATGATTGTATACGTGACGGCCAGCACTGGCGTCACCTGGCGTTGCGTCATCGTCGCATCGAGGCTGGCGCGATGACGCTAAAAACGCCAGTGTGTGGGGTCTAATAAATAAAAAAGTAGAAAAAATAGTAATTTTCCCGCGCTAAAACATAGCCTATGTTATTTCACAAGGTCTATTCTATCTTTAATTAAACCAAGTTTGAAATAACGATGATGGCTTGATGATGGTGATGGTGTTACCTGGTCGTCCTCGAAGTCGCTGAAGAGTTCCACCTGCAGCTGCTGCTTCTCCTCGTTGAGCCCCGCCAGCAGCAGCGGCGCCAGCACCAGGGTCCGCAGCACCTGGTGCAGGCGGGACCTGCCCAATAGCACAGAATACCAAATAGTAGTCCCTACAGAAGCTGCACTAGGCGACATCATTCATATAAATTGCAACCCTAGCTCCGTTATAATAAAAGATAAAGATAAAGATATTTATTTGCTTACAGTACCACTAACAAAATGTATTTTGTTACATTAATAACTTTGTTAAATTAATAACAGTGCTGCCAGTAACGACTTTTAAAAGTCCCTAATAATCTCCCATGTAAACACATTTATTCGACAGACTATACTAGTTTTCTTACAACGATTATAATTACGACCAAGCAAAGGTGTAATAAGTTTTTAGCAGTGTGTGAATGGAATGAAACCAGGGAAGGATTATACCTTGAAGGACACATTATAAGTGCCCACCGAGGGGCTCTAGTCTACCATATTTTCCCGCAGTAAAAACTATCTAAGATGTTGACCGGGGATATAAGACACCACCATGCAAAATTTTGTTCAAATCGGTCCAAAACTTTCAGAGACTAGCTCGTACAAATATGTCTATTTGCCCAGAAAAACAAACAAAAAATTAAAAATATCTAGATATTTTCTATGTATGTTCTTTGGGGGAGGCCTTTGTTCAGCAGTCGGCGTCTTTCGGCTGAAATGATGATGATGACTAATATTTTTAAACGTAAAAAAGATATACATATAAGTAAAATACTTACCATTAAAAATCCTGAAAGACTAATAAAAGTTTATTAATTTATGAAAAATAACAACGTCCAGTGAATAAACATATTATTTATTTGCTTATCACGGTAGTAAGGCACTAGACATAGAAATCAACATAATCGGCTTAATGTCAAAAAAAACTTCTTAGACATAATTGGAACCTTCCAATGTATAACAAAAACTAATTATAAACTCAAAAATCAACAAAAATAAATCTTTTAAGAATGTTTATCTTAAAAATCACAAATTCTTATTCAACAAAGGTTTTGGATATATTTTACATCCGTCGTATGGACGATAGGAACTTTTAAATATGATTGGGATCACTTTGACTACCTACTAAATAAACCTTACATTTAAAAACTATTACTACAATAATGGCACACCACAATGTCATAGGATTATGACAAAAATGTACAGAGTGGTTTTCTATTAAGTAAACTTATTCATATATCTCTCCCTTTCTATCATATAGAGGCGCGATAAGGCTAAGAAACCTTTGGATATAGAGATCATGATCACTTATTTTTAAATCAGTCGAAATAAAAAAACTAAAAAAGTCAAAATACTTACAAATCAAACTTGAGATAAAACTTTATAAAAAGGTTTACACGAGTATAAAAAGCCATAATAAACAATTAAACGTTAATGAAAATAATACTAGTCAGTACATGTATGAAGTGTACCTAAGTAACTAAATAACATTTACAAATATTTTGTATGTCTTTGCGACTGCAAAGTGTAGAGGTTAATTTTACAAAACTATAACTTACAAGTACGATAAGTGTGTCTGTTAAGTGTGCATGTGTGAGTTAGTTAAAAGTGTGTGCAAGTTAAGTGTGAACATGTGTGAGTTAAATGTATTTGTAAGTGTGTATGTGTGTGAGTGTGTATGTATGTGTGCACATAAGTCAGTTGAGAATTCAGTTCGTGTGAGTTAAATATGTGTGACTTAGCCCTGCTCTTAAATTTTGAATGAATGTGTGTGACTGTGCGTGTGTGTGTGTGTGTGTGGGTGTGTGTGACTACGTGTGTAACAGTGAATTAATAGAATGTGCGAGTTAAGTGTATTTAGAGTTAAGTTCGTGTGTGTGAGAGAGTTAAATCCGTGTGTGTGTGTCAATTAAGGGTGTGTGTGGTCGATGCGCGCGCAGAGTGCGTGTAATGCGTCGGCGATGCTCATGTTGGCGCGAGCGAGCGCGTGAAGAGCACCCGAGAGCTGCGATAGCCCCGTCTCACTCGCACACAGCGGCGGCGGCACTGCCGGCAAACACTTAGTACTGTACTCTCCATGTCAAAGACTCCATTTATTAAGTACTAGCTTTCCGCCGCGGCTCCGCCCGCGTCAACAGTTTTTCCCGTGGGAATGAGGCATTTTCCCGCGGAAAAAGGTAGCCTATGTTACTCGGGGTGAATGTAGCTTTCTAATAGTAAAATAATTTTTGAAATTGGCACAGTAGTTTTGAGTTTATTCATTACAAACACACACACACACACACACAAAAATACAAATCTTTCCTCTATAAAATATTAGTATGAAGTATAATTAGATAGACCAAACATAGAATAGAAAAAAACTCGGGTTTAAAATTACGCTGTTTTTAATTATCGCTTTGACGATTGCAAGTTTCTATCACTGTGAAGAGAGTTGAATAAAAGTGCATATAAAATGAAAAGAAAGATGATTCCGTGCTTCGGAAGGCACGTAAAGCCGTTGGTCCCGGCTGCTATCTACGGATGTAGTCGTTATTGGAGCCATGTCGGAAGCCGAAGGCGGTTCTATAATTCCGACACCAGGGTTTGTGAGGTAGGTTCACATCGAAACCCACACGAATATGCATGTATATTTGTCACCTAACCTGAACAACTAACAACAACTGCGATCCCCAACCCGCCTGCCAAGCTTAGAGATTACAGCAACACTTCAAGGGAGAAGCATTTGTCCAGCAGTGAACTAATTTTTAGTCTTAATATTAGAGTTGTTACCTGCAGTGTGATGCAGCGGCGGTGGGGGAAGCAAATGGCCACCATTTTGCATATTTTGATGGAAATTCATTTGAGGCGTGGCTGTAAAGAACAAAAATTGAATTTAATTCGGTGATTGCGGTAATTTTGACAGTAATGCTCCAAGTAACCTTATAAAGAACAAAAGGATCTCCTTTTCAAACACCTATCTAGGTGTCTGTCGACATATTAATTTTAACTGCCGAGGAACATGAAATATTCTTCGCGAATTTTCTTAGATATTTTATTTAATTTAAAGAACGAAGACACCAAGAAAAGATTTCCGATGAACAGCTCAACAAACTTTTTAAAATTGTAGGTAAAATCCCGAAGTCTTCAAAGAATTTATTGTTTATCTTGTGGATTGCCAGGTCAACTTCGGAATTCGAACCTGGAACCACCGTCCGTAATGAGGCAAGTTCTACCACTCGGTCACTGCGGCAGCTGTTAGCTTAAAAGATAATTAATAATCAAGAAACACTTACGCAAGGGAACATTCTGCAGAGGCGTCAACTTGTAACCGGCTGCTGAAAGGAATAATTTAGCTATGAGTACATTTCAAATTGTTTATTTTTAACTTTTAAAAATATTAATTTGTAGATTTTTATAACCATATGATAAGTCTTTTGTTCTAGCTACCTATCACCTGATTCAGGAAGCGGTGTATAAGCTTCTCACTGATACATTACGCCCCGCACCCCGCAGGCGCCGCGGGACTCTACCAGGGGTGTTCGGGGTTGTCTTACATAGCGCCTAGCGCCATTCACAAGTAGAAGTAGCTTGTCAAAACGCGTTTTCTGTATGGAGTGACCGCCCAGTGGTACGGGTTAGTAAAATTATTTTCTTCTATGGTGCAGGGACTCTTTATAATATTAGTGTGATATGAAGTAGGATGGACAAAGGCCTCCCCTAAAGGATGGATGGATGGATAAAGTACGTAGGATGATTTCTTTCTAATGTACTGTTTATGTAAACTAATTTGAATTAATGGATTGTGATATATTTAAGCGACATATTTAATTTAATCTGACATGGGGCTCAGTTCTGCGTGGCTGCTAAAATATTTAAATTTAAGTTGCTATGTCTCTATCACGTTCTTAAGAACGAAAAGGGACAGGTGATTGCCAACCTACATTTAGACACGTCAAACTTCGATTTTACGCGTAATTTAGCAGGAATTTAAAAACATCCCTTGACAGCTGCGCTGCTTATTTTAGATATCATTCATTCAAAATTAAATTCATTCATCCCCCATCCTTTTCGATTCCCATATGAATGAAAGAGACCAACAACTTGAATTTAGACATTTTAGCGGCCACGCAGAATTGAGCCCATTATATTGTATAGTCGACGCAATATTTAATCTTCTTTGTATTACCTACTTGTTTGTTTTTCTTGTTAAAAATGCTGGTGTTTTGGAATGCTATTTTGTTAACTGCATGTTTGTCTGAATAATTATATCTAAACAAAACACTTTCTCTCAACTTTCACTACCTTTCATAGAAAGTGACAGTTTAGATTTTTTTTGTACTGGACCATAGGCAACTAAAGGTGCTATTATACAGTATCAATAATTCCCTACCATTCATCCATAGACCGTACAAGCGTTTTTTGCATAGTTTAGCCGCAAAACGCGGTTTTCAAACTCGAGGATGTGGATGTATAGATCTATGCGCTAAATAGTCTATGCATAAATGACCTGCGTGCGGGGCGGAGGAGGGTCGTAGCGCCGCGTGGGCTCCGCCGCTAATATACATCATTTGCTCGGCCAGCTGCTGCCCGCTAGACATATCTATCGGCTGGTGTTGTTCTACCAACTGGCTTATATTCGGCGTCGATTCAAACTCTGAAACAAACAATTCGATGCTTAATCGGCTAGTCAAGATGTCTTCGAGGAGATAAGGCTCGAGTAGCAATCCCGCCCATACGCAAAAAAGGCGCATTCGACGTCGAGTTGCGGAAATCAGCCCGTTCTTACCAATACCACAGAAGAAAATAATAGTACTAACCCCTACAGAAAGGACACTCACCCCCCGCGCCAAAGTGAGTCCCCGCTCGATATAGCGCCCCACGCCCCGCACCCCGCAGGCGCCGCGGGACTCCGCCGGTGGTGGAGGGGGTGTTTTACATAGCGCCTAGCGCCATTGACTTGTAGCGGATATTCAGTTGTTAGTAGGTTGTCAAAATGCGTTTTCTGTATGGAGTGACCGCCCGGTGCCATTACCATTGGCTAGTCAAATAAGCAAATAAGCTTTTTATGGAATGTCCAAAGTTCAAAACCAGGAACCGGTAACCCAACCGCTTACCTTAGGTAGGTATTTTAAGGCCTGTATTCATTTTGATTAGTGCGAGTGCAGGTGATTAATAATTTTGCGAGTAAAACAACAGAATTGGACACTACTCGCACTAAACACTTGTGCTAATCACTCGCAATTACTAATCACTTGCACTCGCACTAATCAAAGTGAATACAGGCCTTTACTGGCGAGACAGCGACAAAAGTGACGCAGTTATGCGCAAGAGTGAGCGCGGTGTATGTGTATCTTATTCTAACGCATAACTGCGTCCCTTTCGTCTTTTGTCTTCGTCGCCAGTGAAATAGGTGCCTTATGAAGTGGTGTAAGCGGTAACACCCATTCAACAGTGTTTAGTACAACTTGATCCTTATAGTTAGAGAGCCCACGACCAAGATTTTTGTCTCATAGCAATACGGCTAAAACCGCATCAAATCGATAGATACGATTATCCTGAACTCGAAAATACCAATATCAGACATTTTCCGCGTAGCGTTTGATCTGACCGAATTTTCAAAATTGTCAAAGAATTTTACCGAACTGCATCATAGCAATATGTCTGATTTGCAGACTGTAGTTGAATGATAGTTCTGAGATACCGGAAACATATTTTTCAGACGTTAGTGGTGTAGCGCAAACCCGTAAAATCACTTAAAAAAATTAAAAATGAGACAAAAAAAATGTCTCATAGCAATATGTCTGAAAATCTTTTTTATTAGTAAATTTTGGTTATTTGATGCGAACAAAACAATTTTCAGACGGAAATGTGAACGCATTAAATTTTGAGACCGTTTTGAAAATGTTAACAAATTTTACCGATCGGTATCATAGCAATATGTCTGAAAATTGTTGGACATGATAAAATAAGTTGTCCACATGTGCAAAAAATTTATATCAGACAAATTAAGTGTAGCACCTTCTTTATCAGACTTTTGGTAGAGATTTTTGGGAGTATATGCTACACTTAAAGTGTCTGAAAACAGGTTTTTGGTAATCCTGGCAGCAATACGAAAAGTTTAAAAAAAATATTATCCGTATTGCTATGATACAGGTCGGCTAAATTTGTTGACATTTTCAAAAATGCGCTCAGGCTATATGCTACGCGCAAAATGTCTGAAAACAAACTTTTTCGTAATACAATTATAAATCTATGTACATTTTCACTATCAGACGTATTGCTATAATACCGACTGCCTTTTTTTTTTGACACAGCAGAAATGGCCTCCCACGCAGTTGCTACACTTTCGACCGTTACTACATACCTAGTCGGGTTCAGAATCATACAATCTAACGATTTTATAGGGTTTTTGCCGTATTGCTATGAGACATGGTTTTGGTCGTGGGCTCTCGTACTATTATGTTTAAATTACATTTACATATTATTATAGAATAGTTAGCATATGATATGCAGTAAATCTGAGCGACTGGCGTTGCTTACAATACAAATCATTTTGTCTCTTTCACACGCGCACCAAACGTTAGAAATAACCTTTATTAACCAATATTCACTCGCACACCTAATGAAATGGGTTTTTATTTTTAGCGCTCAATTGATTATGATTAACTGGTTAGGATAGGAAGTCCCGTGTGCTAAAAAAAAAAAATAGTAAGCTTACTGGTAGCCTAGACTAAAATCACTTTCTATTTATAAATCGAAGCTAAAATATCGTGAAGAGCAGTTCAAGCTAAACTAACTATTCATTCGCATTCACACTACGAAATACACCCCTACCGCTACGGAATACGGGCGCTCTACTGAACCACTATTGTGTTGAATAAGGGAGAGAATCGCGAAGCAAAAAACACCCACAATCAATAATAATACAAAAGTAAGAAAATAATAAAAAGAAAACAAGTATTACTTGGTTGAGTCTTCTCATCTGGCAAGGAGAATGTATTGTCCATATCTGAAAATAAATAAAGTGATAGGAAATAATACAGATATAAAGCATAGATAAAAACCATACCAAATAGTATAGAATACTAAACACATAAAAGAAAAGGCAGAGTGAAATAAATAATAGCCTATGAACGTAAACAATAATTTAACAAGAATTCTTTGATCACATAATATTAAAGTAGATCCACGCTCTTATACAAAATCAAACGCAAAACACGGCAACGCATCAGCTATCAACTTATACATGCCTATACAGATATTATACCGTTTAAACCTTTAAGGCAAAACAACTTTACAAAATGCATTCGATTTCTACTTTATGTTGATGGTATAAGGTTAAAATTAAAGTGGAAATATAGATGCCACTGGCCTGTAAAGATTCAAACTATGTACAAAGAAAGAGATAGATAAAAGCAGAGGTGAAGAAACTGCGCTTCTAAAAGGAATATACCACATTTTCATAAAAAAATAATGAATTTGGCTAAGCTGCTGAAAAAAGCGAAAAAAGCTAATCTATAAATAACTACGAACATTTTCTACCCTTTCTAATTCAGTATAGGTAGGTACTTACTTTCATCGTAAGAGCAATCAAGCCGGGGCTCTTTGGCAGCCAGTTCCGCTAGTTCTATTATCCTCTGTTCCCAACAGTTCAGGTTCAACTTCAGGGGAGCCCCGGTAAACTTTGATCTGCGCTTTGCATTGCCCACTTTGCCTTTCGTTCGGTTCTTCAAGTCTGTCCAATACTTGAAAAAAATAAAAAACTATCAACATATTTTACAATCACACTAATACTGAGTGAATGTGTGTGAGTGTGGGAGTGTGTATGTTTGTTACTTTTTTAAGTCTAAATGACTGGAGCGATCTTAATAAAATTTGGTATGGAGTTAGCTGACACCCTGGATCAACACATAGGCTATTTTTTACCACTATGCTATTTTCTTTAATACAGGATGTAAAGAAAAGTCTCATTATTCTTTACACCCAATATTGTGTTAGTCATGTGTAACACATAGAATATATAATATATAAATACTCTTTGGCTTAATTGATACACAAACATTTTAAATACCTATTGGAGTTCTGATAAAATCTTTGAAACTTTTACTTGTGCTTATATCTGCAGATTGGCAATGTGTTAACGGTCTTTCAAAACATTGTGATAAAAACTGCACACATCTGTAAAGAAATTGTGTGCAAAGTTTGTGTGTGAAGTTGACCAACTTGCACTAGGCCAATGTCTACTAAAGCTAATTCACCCTTTTTAGGGTAGGCTTGAGACCCTCAGTGAGGAGGAGACATTATAATGCCTAACTTGATTCTCTGAACACAACTTAACAAGAATATAATAACCGCTAGATAAATACCGCACAATTATCGCCAATCAGAAAATATCTATACCATTATGCACATTTTATCACTCAACAAATAGGAAATCAATTCGTAAGTGCACAATTACTAACCATTTTCCATTCCTTCCCGCTTTTCCATGGCAGGTGGCCGGCGTAGTTCAAATCCCGTGCAAGCTCCTTCCACTCCTTATACGCGATAATATCAGCCTCTTCACCGGTCGGCGGCCTCCCAAAACATAGATGCCTGCATCTATCAGCGAAATCCAGCAAAATAGCCATCTGTTCATCGTTAAGTTGTTCTAAAGGCATCTGAAATTTACCAACCATATGAAAACTTGTAGGGTACTTACCTACATTACAAAAACACACAGTTCTAATAACAATAATTGTTGAAATGCACTTACCTTAATAACCTCTTTGGGAAATTATTGAAAGAGGACGATGCAAGTAATGTTTTTAGGGTTTTTAAGAAAGAAAACGAGATCAAAAACTTTGTAAAGAAAAATTAACCGCCGAGCAGAATCGAAAACTTTTTGACATGACACTTGACATGACAGGAGTAAAAAAATGGTAGGATTGGTAGGTGTTGTCCGGCCTACCGTGCCCGTACCCGATAAAAACATTTATAACTAGAATTTTTCTGCTTGAGTTGCAAAGATGCTGCTCAATTTTATCTATACTTTTCGTGGTTACTCCAATAAAAACGGACGCAATCGAACAAATTATTTTTATGAATGGAAGGGCATGCATACATACATGAGCAAAGGTAGTTAGGTAGATTAGCTGTTATTATAATAAAACTTTTATTATAATAAGTAATAGCTAAATAAAAACTTAACAAAAATGTTTCTCGGAGTTATGATACTACAATGAATAAATATTTTGTGTAGTAAGCGCAAAAGCCTCAAACAAAAATACTGTATAATGCAAAACCCCCTAAGAATGAGTAAGAATGAAATAAAAGTAAAAAATATCCCTCCATGCTCCAGTCAGTCAACCCAGTACATATAAATAACAAACAATGTTCAATGTTGCCAGTTGGTTGGAAGTTCCTAACAATGCGGGATGAAAATATACATAGAAAAAATGCTAAAAACCGAGTCAGGGGGATGTTAGAAGTGAAATACAACATAATATCCAGATACTATTCAATTTTTTTTTCACTGTTTGTATGGGCTAATTTCCGAAACTACTGGATCGATTTAAATGAAATTTTGTATGGTGGTACCTTATAGAATAGAATATACTTTTTACTTTTTATATCCCTGTTCTCTTCTCTTAGATACTTTTTACCAGCTGAAATTATCTCATTCTTACGGGAAACTGCACAAAAGAGTCAAAAATCAACGCGGGCGTAGCCGCGGGCAGAGAGCTGGTTAGAAAATAAATATGAACAACATACCTGTGCCGTAGCATTGCCGACCGACAAGAAGACGACACGAGGACTCCACCTTTCGCACGCATTTGAGCACACACCATGAACATACCTGAAAAAATAAAATTGTAAATAAAAACATAAAGATGCATTGAACACACAATAATTGAACACACCATTTCAATTAGAAGGCCAGTTAATTTTTCTTCTGATGCTTAATACTTGTTTACATACATACTATGTATAGCTAATGTTAATGTTACATCTACTATTTGGTATTCTGTGGTTACATGTTACACAAAGTTTTTTATTATTATAAATTCTTTTTTTTTTTCAAGTGAACTTTGTTGTGTTTATAACAGTTGTAGTAATAAAACTGGCAAACAGAATAGTATATTCCACTACTTTAGTTTGAAAATTTGAACCAGAAAAATAAAAAACTTGCTCTGGGGACTGTTCATACCTTCTTGACAACAATTACCATTATAAAATTAATTATCTGTAATATATTTTTTTATTTTTCATCTTTATTATGAAAATCTGAAGCCAAGCTGAAAGA
The DNA here is from genome assembly GCA_948473455.1 of Teleiodes luculella. NCBI lineage: Eukaryota > Metazoa > Arthropoda > Insecta > Lepidoptera > Gelechiidae > Teleiodes > Teleiodes luculella. The sequence goes on from OX419607.1 coordinate 7,212,950, forward strand.
AGCCACTGAAAGTAGTCATAAAAAAATCTACAAACCCAGATCCTTGTTTATTTGGGACTCAGGCATGTCGAGGATAAGTTTGATGCGGTACGGTTGTGTTGCCATCAGCATGTGGCTGCGTTTCGTCAGCTGGACATGCGCCGATGGAAATGAGCATATGCCCATTTGTTCTTCACATGATCTGAAAGAAATACATTAAGTTTTAATGTTTAAAGATAAAGTGATTGGAGTAAAAATTTAGTTTTTAATTATACCTTTTAATTCAAAGTTCAGGTACATAAACATCATCAGTGTAATGTTTTTAAAATAAATAAACAATATTCTGTCTAAACATCATTGCAAAGATATTGCCTAAGTATTTATTAGAGATACAGACATGTAGATAAATTTTATTATTATTACTTTATAATTTGGCAATAGCTGTTATGCTTGTATACTTTAAATATTTTTTTAATATATTATAGTATGTGCTTACTTGAACTGCAAATGCACAGGTCGGACGTGCGTCACATTAGGCATGTACGTGTAGTAGAACACGACGTACATAAACACGGAGATCCAGAGAATCGCCGTGACGAACAGCGACACTATCCCAGCCCGATACAACAACTCCTTCGCACTGTTTATCCCCTTGCTCGTCCTTATTCTATACTCCAGATACTGTTTACTCACAAACGTTTCTACTGGCACCCTCACGTAACACCGAAACCAGTTAAATGGGTTCAAATAATCTAAAACAGCCATTATACTAACTTAACTGACCCCTTGATAGTCAAACTTGTTTCTTTTTTATCTATTTAACTGTCGAACAACCGGATCTAATATGATTTGTGGGTAGATAATGCGGTGAAAGAGATTATTTTTATGGTTTGTTTCTGATAATATTCAGGTCACGTTCGACATTCACGAAGAGATAATAAGGTCGTTTCTCAAGTTTAACGTCCTCTACTAATTGATAAACTGAAACAAATGTTTTTTTCACAGAAAAACACGACACTCGGAATCAAACTCACGCATTGAGCAATAAATGATAACAAACAACTGTCAAAAGGTCATTTACTGATAATTCCGTTCCATTTTTTTCTGCCATTTAAGCTTGCCACTTCTTTCGTAGTACAAAAAAAAGGAGATATAAATATAACCAAATGATTATAATATAACTTTATTTTCTTGCACATAAAATGTATATTTTATTTATTATTCAATCAAAGTATAATTTTACTTTAGTATTTAACTGTTTTACTAATGAAGAGCCTGCGTGCATAGGAACGTTTGATATAATTAATCTGTGTCATTAGTGTACATGTTCCAATTGACGCAATAGATATTATTATATTTGTAAAGTTAAATTGTTTTTAAAGTTTTTGTAAAGCATTATAATTTATTAATAAAAGATGAACAAAGGTAAATTGTGCAAAAAGTGCAAAAACATTCGAAAAATATGGTCGATGAGTAAGTGACTTATTTATTATATTACTAATCAATATAGGTATAGCGGAACGGAACGTTCAAATAAAAAATAAAAACATAAGAATGTTCTTTTCAGTAAAATTCTAAATTATGTAAAAATGTTCTAATATAAATAAATCACAATACAATACAATATCCGAAATGTTTTCGAAATTTCGCTTCAATACCGCACAATTCATACGTGCTACTAAAAGATCTAGTTCAACAACTAACCATTACTTGAAAGAACAACTGCCAGGAGCCGCTTACAAGCCAGAATTAGTTGAGAAGGATGTGTACGAACGATGGGAGAAAGAAGGACGCTTTGCGATAGACACTGGCACACCATTTAGCATGGTCCTTCCACCTCCAAATGTTACAGGAAAATTGCATTTAGGTTAGTCATATACTTTTGTATTAAAAAAAAAAACAAGAAAATTATATTTAGTCATGAAAGAAAATTTACACTAAATAACTTTCAGTCGCAAGTTAACTAACTACTCAAACTGGAAGTACCCCAATTTGTAACCTCTATTACCTCTAATTTTAAGTTTTTTACTAACTAGTCTTTTACTACTACATGCTATCCACCAGTAAATATATTTTTAGTGAAAAATAAAATTAGGAACAAGTCAGAATTTGTACAATAAAATAGATGTGTCACTTTTTTCAGGATCTATCCATCAAATTACATTTATCTTAATTCTCCTCAATCCACAGGTCATGCATTGGGATCCACAATTCAAGATGTCATTGTACGGAGACATCGTTCAATGGGCAAAAATGTACTTTGGGTTCCAGGTACAGACCATGCAGGCATTGCCACACAGGTAACCAAAACTATGCCCTTCCCTATAATATTATCATCTGTTAACCTGCCAAGTTTTATGGTAATCTGTAAACTTACCATAGAAAGAATTATTTTCTCAGCTTTCCACCTCAAGCTCTGCCCGCTGTAACAGTTTTTCCTGGTAACCTATGTTACTATTCTATCTATATACCAAATTTAATTAAAATCAATTTTTAGTAATTTCCGAGCCTATTCAATGCAAACAAACAAACAACCAAATCTTTGCATATTCAATTAGTATAGATTAATGCTACTTAAGACTAAGTACTAAAAAAGCTGCATTACTTACAGAGCGTTGTTGAAAAATATCTTAAAAACACAAAACACATCCTAAACCGTCACTACCTTGGCCGACAACACTTTATCAAAGAGGTATGGAAATGGAAAGAGCTCCATGGGGACACTATAACTAAACAACTCCGTAACTTAGGCTGCTCTTTAGACTGGTCCCGAGAAGTATTCACGATGGACCCTAAGCATTGCAAAGCTGTCAATGAAGCATTCATTGAACTTTTCTCAAGAGGACTTATTTATAGGAAGAATGCTATAGTTAACTGGTGTACTGCTCTTAATTCTACTGTATCAGATATTGAAGTGGATTTTAAGGATATAGATGGTGTAACAGAATTGAATGTGCCTAGTTGTTCGGTGCCAGTTAAGTTTGGGCAGTTATACAGTTTTGCATATAAAATATTTGGTACCAATGATGAGGTTGTCGTGAGCACTACTAAACCAGAGACTATGTTGGGCGATGTTGCGGTGGCCGTGCATCCTAAGGATGGCAGGTAAAGAATTACGATCTGCCGGATCTGCTGTATGCAATCCGCTTTATATCCGCGCTTACAGTAGTAAAGTAAAAGTTATATGCTAATACCACAAAATACTTAAACACTTGTCTGAAAGTTTTGTGTGGTAAATCCCATAAAAAAATTCTTAAGACACGCGCCTAAAGACCGTTTAATTTTTTTGTGGTAAGTGCTACGTATAGGTCAACGCGTTGGCGGCAAGAGGCGACGGCTGTATGTATTGATGCCTCTTGCTTTCCATTTTTCTAGGCGGGCTTTAAATATTGACGCTTAATACCTAATTGCTATTTTTCTAATTAATTTGGTTTTTGCAGATATATCCACCTGGTGGGCAAAAGGTTACACCATCCATTCAGGCCAGGAACGATACCATTGATTTTCGACGAATTTGTCGACAAAGATTTTGGAACTGGCGCCGTGAAAATTACTCCCGCGCATAGCAAAATTGACTTCGATGTTGCTCGTCGACATGTACTGCCTGTAAAACAAGTTATTGACGAGTCTGGAAAAATGATAGACGCTGGAGAATTCACAGATATGGACCGGTACGAGTGTCGAAACCGTATTCTCGAATCGCTGAATGAAATAGGATTCTTGAGAGAAATCAAACCACATAAAATGACTCTGCCTATTTGCAGTCGAACTGGTGATGTGATTGAATACCTCCCCAAGGAACAATGGTTTCTTTCGTGTAAAGAGATGAATTTAAAAGCTAAATCCGCCGTCAAGAATGGCGAGTTGAAAATAGAGCCTGAGAAATTTGAAAACGTGTGGTTTAATTGGACCAATGATGATAGGGACTGGTGCATATCGAGACAGCTTTGGTGGGGGCACCAAATACCGGCATACAAATGCTGTATTGAGGGCAACCCTCGCACATCGTTGTGGGTGGCTGCGACCAGCGAAGATGATGCGAAAGATCAGGCAGCGAGATCGCTGAAGACATTTCCTCAGTACATCACCGCAGTCAGAGACGACGATGTTTTGGATACTTGGTTCTCATCTGGAATCTACCCATTTGCCAGTTTAGGGTGGCCGCAGGATACATCGGATATGAGAATTTTCTATCCTCTGAGTCTGATGGCCACAGGACATGATATTCTTGGGCTCTGGGTTCACAGAATGGTAATGTTGGGCTTAGAATTGACCGGTCGATTGCCGTTCAGCAAGGTGTTACTACACGGAATCATTTGTGACAACAAAGGCTCTAAAATGTCTAAAAGTAAAGGAAATGTCATAGACCCATTGGATGTTATAGAAGGAATTTCGATGGAGAAGCTCAAAGCGAAATCGGAAGAGATGCGAAGAACAGGGGCTTTGTCCTATGAAGAACTAAATAAAGCTTTAGCTTTTCATAAAGCAAACTTTTCTCACACAAACGGTATTCCTGAGTGCGGCGTGGACGCGCTAAGATTCACGTTACTATCGCAGGATGTCAAGTCGCATTTCGTCAACTTTGACGTCAGCATGTGCCATGCAAATAAGTTGTTCTGCAACAAAATATGGCAGAGTGTCAAATTTACACAAACTGGCTTTAACCGTCTGCCTGTATTTATCGATGAAATTAAACGAAACGATTTAACTTACTTCGATAGATGGATTTTAAGCAGATTAGCTGATATGGTGCAGAAAGTCAACAAATATATAGATGCTTACGACTTCCATTTAGCCACGAAAGCTATTAGAAGCCACATTTATAATGAATTCTGCGATACATATTTAGAAGCGACCAAACCGGGATTTGCTGATAACAATAATGTAAGAGTCAAATACGCTCATGCACATACTCTCACGGCATGTTTAAATACCTCCCTAAGGTGCCTCAACCCGTTCATGGTGTACATGACAGAAGCTGTGATACCTGCTATTCCCTTATTTGAAAAGAACATAATTGTTAATTTCGCCGATCACGATAAGAAATTCCTTATATTTCCGCAGTTCGAAGATTTCCAAATATGGAAGGATAAGGATTTAGAAGCGCGAGTGGAAAAGTTTCTAAAAGTTGCTAGCATAGTTAGGGAGCTGAAAGGTTTGTGTGGAATGTCCAGCAAGCTGAGACCGTCTTTGAGTATAAAAACAAGTGACGAAACTTTAAAAAAAGATTTAACTAATAACTTGCCGATAATTTTGAATTTATCTCGATGTAGTACACTAGATTTCCAGAAGGCGGACACCCAAAAATTCGTACGCGGTCTAATGGACAACGAGTCTGAGGTTTGGGTGGAAACGTTAGGCACCAGTGTTGAAAATTCTGTCCATGCAGCAAAAGAAAAGCTAAAGAAGAAAATAATAAAATTAGAACGAAATATAGATACAATAAAAAAGCACTGTGGCAAAAAACATTTGAAAAGCAAACGGCGAAATTCAATGGCAGTAGAAAAAGAATTAGAACATAGGGAAAAAGAATTACAACAAATCAAAGCAGATTTAGAAAGACTGAATGACGAATTTACGATCAAAGCTTAGTGAATGTGATGTTGTTAAGTTACAGTTACAGAGTGTATTTAGAGTTTAAGAAATTAAAAACATTATTTTACAACAAACAATACTTTATTTAACTTAGATTAAACCTCTTATAATTGACAAACAATGGCGGCGGCCTATTGATAGATTTCTTTTTACAGATAAGGCCACACTTAAGACAAACGAACATAATGAAATATTATGACAAAAATGGCTTATACTTTCTTTAACTCGATAAAATAATGTCTTTTGGTCTGTTTTGGTAGGTATATAAAGTTAAATCTAAACTATATATTTTTTTACTTATCGCAACATTCTAAAACAACAACTTGAAACAGACAAAACACTCGAATACAGCAACAATTGTGAGAAGTGATGTGCAGAAGAATAAGTAAAAAAGTAGGCGCTATGCGCTCTCATTTAGAAATTATAAAAAAGAATCGAAATGCGTCAAAACCGACAAATTTTGATATTTAACGTGAAAAAATATAACTTGGAAAGTTTTAAGTAATAAGAAAAATCACGGAATTGAAAGGAGACGCTTAAAAGGCAACTTTTACTTTTGTTTTAAATATTATTGAAAAATTATGACAAAAATGGGTTATGCTTAGGCTCCGCCTTTTGACTCTTCTGTTTTGTTCTGTATTTCTGTTTGGTGTCAATAAAGCATATTTGTATTGTATTGTATTGAACTAGCCTTTAAATATTTCAAAAGCCTACAGAAAAAGTATTCCGAATATTTGAGTTCGATAAAAAATTGTTGAGTGAAGAAATTGTCCTTCGCATTTCAGTAGTCCAGACACTCGCCATAACATAACACCCGTATAACACATTTAAAATAGTTTCATGTGATACCGTGAATTTTTCCAAGCCATCTCTTAGTCTATAACATTAGTCACACACACGAATTACACAATGAATCAAGGAAGAACTTCGTTTTCTTAATATTATTCTCTTTAACACTCTTATTTCTTATCTTGACATGCACAAAAAGCGTTTTAACATACATATTTCAAGATAGTGTTGATGTAAAGCCAGACCACAAATAATAAACAACTTCACCATAATATTGCAGAAATTCAATTGAACTATTTCTATAATAGTGATTGTATCCAAAAACAAAAAAAGGCGACCCCCAAGTAGGTTTTTTATTTCTGTAGCTTTAATAATTAGTAAAATGTAACTTTGTGAAACAGGATCCTAATTTAAACATAGAATAAGTTCCGTTATGTATGGCCCGATAAGAACGTCACCATATTGCAATAAAATTAATAGAACTAATTTCTTTTCTTTTTTTCATGTCACCATAGAGCCTGTTGTTTATTTTTATAGTCGGGCTTTAGCAGAAGTGTTTAACATTTTCATAATTTGCCACATTCTTAGTCTAATAAAACTTAACTGCCAATCCAGCTGGTTTCTTCACCAACACTCACACTCGCCACTTAAGCTATGACTTCTTTGGTGTCTTTCTCACTCTTGGCTTTTGAATGATTTTTCTCTTCCCTGAATGTAGACAAATGTATTTTTCCTTCAACTTATCTACGGTTTGATTCGTCAATTCTGTAAAAAATATATATACCTATAGGCAAGAAGTTCTATAGTTTTGTAGTAACTACCAGTGCTTTGAATTCTGTGAGCTAAAGCTAAAGGCGTGACAGATATCAGGTTCTTATTTAGTGAGCAAGTCATTTATAAGATAGATTAATGGTGCAACCACATCTACCAAGCAACAAATTTTTCAATTTTTAAACGAAATTAATCCTTGTATACAATATTTAAAGTCTACATTACAAAGTCACGTACAGCAGCTTGACGACCAACCACGTCCGCCCGTCACGCACACACTCGCAGTTGAGCTGCTGTGCGTGACATGGTAATATAGATTTTAAATATTGTATACAAGATTTAATTTCGTTTAAAAATTGTAAAATTCGTTGCGATCCCATGCCGTGCCGTGCCTGCCGGTAGATGTGGTTGCACCATTAATCTATCTTATAAATGACTTGCTCACTAAATAAGAACCTGATATCTGTCACGCCTTTAGCTTTAGCTCATAGAATAAGCAAATCTTAACTTCAGCAAATCTTTAACTTAAGGAATCCTACCAGCTGTACCAAAAATTTCATGTTTTAAGTGTACTTACTTTTTAATGGTTCATTTTGAATTTCTACAATCCTGTAACAATAAAAATTATAAAACATGAGTATTACGACTACAAATTATACCATACCATACAATAAATAGAAAAAAAAAAACAAAAATACCTACCCTCTTTGGTTCCAGATAATCTTATCCATTTCTTCACCTCTCTCTTGCAAATCAGCAATTTTCTTTTCTATCGGAGCTAAAAACAGTTTTTGGAAATGTAATAAAATAACAAGTACAGTATTGGTGAAATACAAAGTACCTATTTCAATCCAGAGTACTTTTTTACAATATAACAGTATATTGGTTACTTTTTTCATTAAATTATGTTCCAAACAGATGAACAAAGTGTGTTCATTAATTCTTGAATAGATTTAAACGGATCACTTACTCAACTTTACAGGAATTTTAAGCTTCTGCGCCTCTACCTCATGCCATCGTACATGTTTCACCAAACAGAATAGATATTTGAATCCTTGGGAGCATTTTGCACAAGCGTAAATCATATTACCAACATTGTTAGAGTCTTTGTCATTTGCTAGAGGATCAGTGTAGTCAGTTTTATCTGCAAGGTTGATGACTCCACCAGGTAAGATCTCCAATGTAGGCCAACTGTCTGTGCCAGGAGGTTTGACGATGTCAATTTTCTGTGTGAGCGTGGATTTAGGTGTTACCTTATGCATGAGCAAAGATTTTGGCAAATCATTTTCCTGGAAATTTAAGAACATAATGATGATAAATGCAATATTCAAGTATTTCATATGCAGATATAAAATTAAAACATTCATAGTTTAACAAAAATATATATTAGATCGAGGTTCACACAATACATAAAACAGAAAAACAAAAGAATACATTGATAAACAAGTTACTGGCAGAAAATAAAACAGTAATTATGTATTAGTAATAAGATAATTAAGTATTTTATATTTAAGACGAAAAACTGTTTTAAAAAGTATTCCAGTGCTATTCATTTATAATTGTATTTACTAAGAAAATCTTAAATATTTATTTTAAAAGGCTACATTACGAAGATACACTATATTGTATTTATGGCAAAAATGGAATAGTTTATTTATGACTAATCAGCTGTACATTAAATTGTACTTGTAAAGTTGTAGCTTTATGTATTGGACACCTTAGTTCTCAATTACCTACAGGCAGCCTAAATGTGTAAATGACTTTCTTATTACTCTACATCTTTCAGTTGAAATTATAACAATAATAATACAGTGTGTAATGATAATGTATAGTACTTACTATAAGAACCTCTTCAACATGTTCAACCAACTGATTAGACTCCAAAACATCTGGTATGATCAGCTCGTTTTCTTCATAATGAGTGTGTACTGACACCATACTGCCTATATTAGAATCATCATTGTCGACAATACAGTGTAACTCTGATCCTCCCACACTAAACGTCTCCAAGTTATCATCCTGATTGCAATGGGTTACACTATCATTATCTTTGTACGCTACAGACACCTTTTCACCACTTCTGTCAGGCTGAACGTCTTCCATACGAACCAGTGGCACATTTTCTAGTTCCTCTGTGTCCAGTGGACTGTCCGAAGACATGATTGATTGATCTCGATGTAGTCTCAGCACAAAGAATAGCAGTAGTGTGTGTACATTTTCGTTCGAGGTTGTCTTCGCATTCACTTGTAATGAATTATATTTCAGATTTTTAGTTTCGAATTTTCATTGAATGAAAAAGAAATAGGTAGGTAGGTTACCTACCCTTTGTTTACAAATTAAACTGCGTATTTAATTATTTTTTCTCTTTGGTTCCAATTCCAAATAAATAAAGGGAACCTCCTCGCTCGCTGGACCCACAGATCAACTATATATACACGCTGGACCTTTCTTTTTTTTTTTTTTTAGTTTCTTTCTCCCTTATGGGAAAGGCAAAGGGATCTAAGCCCATACAGCCTAGTCTTTAGTAGTTTCTTGCATTATCCAAGTTTAATGTCTTCATTTTAGTCATTATTTCTTCAGTTTCATTTCGTCGTCTGTAGTCATGTCTTGCATCCATGTTAAACGTCTTCAGTAGTTTCATTTCTTATTACGTGATCATTGAAATGCAAGGGTGGTTCTTACATTCCAATGATACTGAAGTTTAACGCGGGGTATCAAACCAGAAACAGCTAACCACTCATTATTTCTCACTTTCATTGAATAGTTCTTCTTTAACGGCACATTATCGCACTAATTCCACCATATTAACACCACAATTACCATGAAAAACTAATTTTAAAAAGGACGAAACAATGAACCCGCCACTTCTTCTCGATTCCCGCGTAAAACCCCCGCTGGACCTTTCTTTTCATTTCATAAACTTTTTTTTTTTTTTTTAATTTCTTTCTCCCTTATGGGAAAGGCAAAGGGATCTAAGCCCATACAGCCTAGTCTTTAGTAGTTTCTTGCATTATCCAAGTTTAATGTCTTCATCTTCAGTCATTATTTCTTCAGTTTCATTTCGTCGTCTTTAGTCATTTCTTGCATCTATGTTAAACTTCTTCAGTAGATTCATTTCTTGTTACGGGATCATTGGAATGCAAGGGTGGTTCTTACATTCCAATGATACTGAAGTTTAACGCGGGGTATCAAACCAGAAACAGCTAACCACTCATTATTTCTCACTTTCATTGAATAGTTCTTCTTTAACGGCACATTATCGCACTAATTCCACCATATTAACACCACAATTACCATGAAAAACTATTTTTAAAAAGGACGAAACAATGGACCCGCCATTTCCTCTCGATTCCCGCGTAAAACCTCATTTCATAAACGTCAAAAGTTTTTTTGTTGTTGTTTTTATCTCTTATGAGAAAGGCAAAGGGTTCTAAACCCATACAGCCTATCCTTTAGAAGTTTTTTGCATATCTGAGTTTAATGTCGAGTTTCATTTCATCGTCTTTAGTTTGTCTTTAGTCACATTTCTTGCATCCATTTTGAACGTCTTCAGTAGTTTCATACATTTCTGGTCACGCATGCACGAGCACGAGGCACGAGCACGAGGCACGAGCACGACGACGACGACGGGATCATTGAAATAGGGTGGTCCTTACATTCCAATGATATCGGAGTTTTACGCGGGTAACTAGTATTATATTATCTGTGTCAAAACCACAGCGTCAGCAGTTCAGCAGCAGCAGGCAACGTGCATGCATGATGATGATAATAAAAGTGAAGGCACACCTTTTAAAAGCGGATAAAAAAAAATATCATATGGTTAGGCTGTACGGCTCAGATCAAGCTGCCTACCTATATCTATGCTGCGTTTTCACTCAGGCAGTAGAAAATTATTTCATTCATTCAATCGTCAATGTCCCAAATGCGTGCATGCCATGCATCGTTCGTGCGTGTGGTGTGTGTGGCTAGAGATGGGCAATAGTTTTTGCCCGTTTTATTCCGCCCGGGTTATAACTGGGTTAAAACCCAAAGACCGAGTAATAACCCATTATCTACTTTTTTGGTGGGCAAAAACTCAGAAATATGAAAAATGAAGAAAAAAACAATCGGATTTGTTAATTTATGATAATTAGTCACACATACAAACTCGGCATCAGTTTACCGCCGCTTCAAATTGAAAAGTTCAATGTTAAAAATCGAAATAATTTTCATTGTTTTCGTTTATGGGCTGATATCAATGATACTCAAATCAGGGCTAAGTTACTTTGATGAAACTTGGTATAGAGATAGAATAGACCTTGGGAAAGGACATAGGCTAACTTTTACTGCGGGAAAATATCTAATTCCCACGGGAAAAACGAAGCTGAGGAGCGAAAAAGTTTTTATGAAACTTGGCAATAAGATAGAATATATCCTGGGGATGGAAAGTTACCTTTTACCGCAGGAAAAAAATATTCCCATGGGAAAAATAGTGGCGCACTTCAAAAGTTTTGCTGACACTTGGCACAGAGGTAGCTAGTATAGACCTTCAGGATGTATAAAGGCTACCTTATACCGCTTATAAATTTAATTAACACCTTATTCGCTTTTGAACCGATTGCTTTCAAAATTAATGTCTAGGGTTCTTCCAGTGATGTCCAATGACGAAACTGAGGTCAAAATTAGAATAAAATGGCCGCCGTTTTGAACTTTTTTGTTTCTGAACGGATTGCTTTCAAAATTGATATCTAGGGTCCCCAGTGGTCTCCGATGACGAAACTGAGGACAAAATTGGAAAAAAATTGTCGCTATTTTCAACTTTTTTGTTACTGAACGGATCGCTTACAAAATTGATATCTAGGGTCCCCAGTGGTGTCCGATGACGAATCTGAGAGCAAAGTTGGAAAAAATGGCCGCTATTTTGAACTCTTTCGTTTCTGAACCGATTGCTTCCAAAATAGATATCTAGGGTTCCCAGTGGTGTTTGATGCAGAAACTGAGGTCAAAATTGAAAAAATGGCCACCATTTTGAGCTTTTTTGTTTCTGAATGGATTACTTCCAAAGTTGATATCTAGGGTCCCTAGTAGTGTTCGGTGACGAATCTTCGGTCAAAATTGAAAAAATGGCTGCTTTATTGTACTTTCTTTTCTTAGTGTGGGGGTTGGGAAAATTTTATTCTGACGTCAGATTTGTTAGAGTCTAGAGACTACTGGGAATGAAAATCTAGCAAAAAAGTTTGAAATGGCGGCTATTTTTTCAAGTCTAACGTCAGATTCGTTATTGAATAACTTTGGGGACCTATCGATTTTGAAAGCAATTCGTTCAGAAAAAAAGAAGTTCAAAATGGCAGCCATTTCTCCAATTTTGACCTTAGATTCTTCATCGGTCACACCCTAGATATCAATTTTGAAAACAATTCGTTCAAAAAGAAAAAAGTTCAAAATGGTGGCCATTTTTTCCAATTTCGACCTCAGATATATCATGTGACGCCACTGGGGGACCCTAGATATCGATGGAAAATAATTTTCTGTTAACCAAAAAATCGAAAAACCAAAAAATCGAATCTTACAACAAATATATTATTCGTGCACTAAAAATACTAATCTTGCACCAAATATCCAAGGGCGTGAAACGAAGTGGGGGAACGGGGGGGTTCGGGGGGCGCAGCCCCCCGGTAAAAAAAACCAAATCTACCCAGAATCGAATCGGTTGGTTAGGTTAGGTTAGACTGATGTCAATAACAGAGCGAAGGGAGCCGAGCGAGCGGAGCGAGCGTGCCGGGGCAGCGGCCGGCGACCGCTGTAGTTTTGAATTTTTCAATGTTGATTAACTCAAGAAGTCTCAAGTTTGCATATTATTTTGGTGCACAATTAGTATGTTAGGTGGAACAAGAGTATAATTTGGTGAAGATATTTAGGTGGAACAAGAGAATAATTTGAGGTACGGTTAAATACTATCCGATATCGATTAAGAAAGTATTTAGTTCAGAAAGAAAAAAGTTCAAAATGGCGGCCATTTTTTCCAATTTTGACCTCAGATTCGTCATCGGAGACCACTGGGGACCTTAGATATCAATTTTGAAATCAATCCGTTGAGAAACAAAATAGTTTAAAATGGCAGCCATTTTTACCGACTTTGATCTCAGGTTCGTCATTTGACACCACTGGGGACCGCAGATATCAATTTTGAAATCAATCCATTGAGAAAAAAAAAAGTTCAAAATGGCAGCCATTTTTACCGACTTTGATCTCAGGTTCGTCATGTGACACCACTGGGGGACCCTAGATATCAATTTTGAAAGCAATCCGTTCAGAAACAAAAATGTACATAGGTACTGGCGGGCATTTTTACCATTTTTTACCTCAGATTAATCATTGGACACCACTGGGAGCCTTAGATATCGACTTTCAAAGCAATAATTAAAAAAGCAATAATATCAAAATATCGGCCATTTTTTCCAATTCTGACCTCAAATTATTATTCGTCATTTTTTAGGCTAAAAACAAAAAAGTTCAAAACTACACGAATATATCCTTCCTAAGGTCTATTCTATCTCTGTACCAAGTTTCATCAAAATAATCCGCCCTCTCTACCATTTTTCCCGTGGGAATGATGTATTTTCCCGCGGTAAAAGGCAGCCTATATCCATCCCCTAGTTCCGTTCTATCTCTGTGCCAAGTTTCATCGAGACTTTCCTCCTGCGCTATCATTTTTCCCGTGGGAAAAAGGTATTTTACCGCGGTAAAAGGTAGCCTTTGTCCTTCCCCAAGGTCTATTCTGGTTCTGTACCAAGTTTCATCAAAATCGGTTCAGTGGTTTTGGCGTGGAAGCGTAACAAACAGACTGACACAGTTCCTTTTGCATAAATTTATAATATAAGTAGGGATAATTTAGTGTAAAATCTTCAGTTACCTTTGTTACGAGTGTAGTAGACTATTTTTTAAAATTAAACTATGCTTTTCGTGTATATTCATATGTTTATTGCAATAATAGACACTTGAATTACCATTATTAGTGTATTTGAGTTTTTGCCCACCTGTTTGGGTTTTAACCCGGGCGATAATGGGCAATAATGGGTTATTACTCTCATGAGGGTTATAACCCGGGTCGTTGCCCATCTATATGTGTGGCTTGGCTGGGGTGTGGACGAGTGTTCAGTCAGGTCATGTCAGGCTTAAAGCCTGCACTACACACTCGACAAAACCCGAGAGCCGAAGTTATGCGTTAGAATGAGATGCTCATACATACACCGCGCTCACTCTTGCGCATAACTGCGTCCCTCATATTGGCCATGTCTCGTCTAGTTTTGTGGAGAGTGTAGTGCGGCTTTAAATGCAAACAAAAGGACAGACAGCCATCAGTTTGTTTTATAAATAAGTCACTCGCTTCCCGCCGGCCTCGCGGCTCCGCCTGCGTTAGTAGTTTTTCTCGTGGGAATGAGGATTTTTTATTAATTACTATACTACCCAGACTTCCATATTTATATGTAGGTACCAAGTTTCATTACAATCGATTTAGTTGTTTCGGAGCCTATTTAATGCAAACAAACAACTTCTTTTTTTAACTGTTAACGCGGGCGGAACTGCGGCGGAGAGCTAGTATTAGCACAAAATAAATATAGTCCGGTTCGCTCCAGTACTAAATGAAAAAATTCTATCTGTCATTCCTGTAAATGGCAACGACTCATACCGTTGGATTCGTCTTGGTGTCCTGTACGTGGAACTGTCGGTCGTCAAGTTCTAAAGTGGTGGAGGGAGGAGGGGAGGGGTAATCAAAGTTGGCGAATTTGTACTTTTGTTTTTACGCTGTAATTTGAAAACTAGTGGACCGATTTCTTTGTTACTGGTATTATTTGAAAGTGTATAATATTACCTAAAAGACGTTCTTATACATCGAATACGCCAATTTAGCGGTTACCGCGCAATAATACGAAACATTGAAAAAAGAAATTGTGTATAAATAATATCACAGATTACGCTAAATCTATAACGTTTTCGTGGAAACAATGTTGACTACTTTAATTCTAAAACAAATTACCTAATCAAAAAGGTAACAATAATTACTATATGATTTATGGTGCCTGAGCTAGAGCTAATTTACGAAACGTAGTCGTAGGATCACTATACTACGAGTACGCAAATATAAGTAAATGAATGAGAAGAGATGGGTAAGTAATCACCATATTACTTTAATTATATATTTCAAGCTTACATTTTTCAAATAATACCTTGAAAAAAGACTTTACGTCGAAATAAAGAGGATAATTTTTTTTTGTTTTTCACTATTAGTAGTTTTGAATTTGCCTGTAGCATCTGACCCAAGGTACGTGACAAGATAAAACTTTTGTCAGGGGTAGATATTAGTAATACCTACCCATGATAAAAAAATAAAAGAAATCTACGTCGAAATAACCCGGGAAACATTTTTTTAAGTTTTCACTATAGTATTTTTGACTTTCCCTGTAGCATCTGACCCAAGGTACCTGACGAGATTAAACTTATGTCAGGTGATAGATTTTTGTAATCCCTTTCCATGATAAAAAAATAAATGAAATTTACGTCGAAATGACACGGAAAACAATGTTTTAGTTTTCTCTATAGTTGTTTTAACTTTGCCTGTAGCACCTGACTCAAGGTACCTGACGGGATAAAACCTACATCAGAAGATAGATATTTGTAACACCTACCTATGATAAAGAAATAAAATAAATTTACGTCGAAATAACGCGGAAAACAATCTTTTAGCTTTTCACTATAGTAGTTTTGACTTTGCCTGTAGCACCTGACCCGAGGTACCTGACAGAATAAAAACTATGTCAGGGGATAGATATTAGTAATATCTAACCATGATAAAAAAATAAAAGAAATTTACGTCGAAATAACGCGGAAAACATTTTTTTAGTTTTCACTATAGTAGTTTTTAATTTGCCTGTAGCCCCTGGCCTAAGGTATCGACAGGATAAAAACTATGCCAGGGGATATATATTGGTAATATCTACCCATGATATAAAAATAAAAGAAATTTAGGTCGAAAAAAAATAAAAAAAAATAAAAATAATATTATGTTTATTTTAGACAATTCAGTACATACAATTACATGTTAGTACAGTTTAATTTGTAACAATTAACGCGGAAAACAATTTTTTATTGCGTACTCGTAGTATATTGACCTGCGACTACGTTTAGTTAATTAACTCTAGCTCAGGCACCATAAATCCTATAGTAATTATTGTTACCTTTTTGATTAGGTAATTTGTTGTAGAATTAAAGTAAGCAACATTTTTATCACAAAAACTTTATAGATTTAGCGTAATCTGTGATATTATTTAAACACAATTATTTTTTATTATGTTTCGTATTATTACGCGGTAACCACTGCATTGACGTATTCGATGTATATGAACGTGTTGTAGAAAATGTTATACCCGTTCAAATAATACTAATAATAAAGAAATCGGTCCACTAGCTTTCAAATTACAACGTAAAATCCAGCGATCTTTGATTACCCCCCCCTCATCCCTCCACCACTTTAGCACTTGACGACCGACAGTTTCACGTTCAGGACATCAAGACGAATCCAACGGTAGGAGTCGTTGCCATTTACAGGAGTGACAGATGAAACTCAAGTTCTAGAGCACTTTTAGTCTAAAATGAACCGGACTAATAGTAGTACTAGTTTAGATGACAAGTCTTATTAATTTTGACAGGCACTCATGTCGTGCTCGTGCAATGTGATAGCATGAGATGAGACAGACAACCTTGTGCCTCTAATATAATTTAACGAACGATTATTGCAATCCGTACAGCCGTTTACACGTGAATTGAAAGCTGACGGGCTGCTTTTCCCATTTATCGACATCCCTGAGAGTATCTACAACAAAAATGAATGTTTTTAGGGAAGTCATTGCTATAGCAGTATTTTCATAATAAAAAAAACAATTACCTAACCAATTTTATTTGAAAGATAAAAAATCTTACAAAAAAGAGAAAAGTAGTAGGTATAATTAAATTATGTAAGTAAATGAAGGGTTTTCTGACAAGAGAAAAATAAAAAAAAGCCTCATTAGTCCAACCACATAAAGTTTAAATTAATTAACAGTACCCCTACCATGAGTTGCTAACGTAACTTACGCGCTCGATATCGACTACGTAAACGTGCATTTAGTATGGAATTAAAACTACGCCATCTATTGACAGTTATCTGAAGTAAAATTTCTCCATACTAAATGCACGTTTACGTAGTCGATATCGAGCGCGTAAGTTACGTTAGCAACTCATGGTAGGGGTACTGATTGTATTGACTATATCAATCTCAGTCAATATTACATAGGTTCAATATTAAGAATAGAATAGAACTTTGATTATACAGTGTCGACAACATTTTACTAGCGCCATCTATTGAAATCTTAAATTACACTTTTTATTTCATTATTAGTAGAAAAGAAACTTCTAATAAGATCGTTAGATGACGTTGGAGTAAGTCAAACTGGTGCAAATCCATATGTTGACATTTAGATTTGAGTTAGTAAACCACATTTTATTTATTTATTTTTCGTTAAAATTTACAGTTCCATATACCCGGTCTGTACTAAAGCCATCTATCGGTATATATTTATAATTTTTTTTAATTTTGTGTTTGGGAATTCCTAACAATCAGTGTTCCTACCTTTGATTATGTTCCTACTAATTACAATCAATAATTATGACACAAACAAAGGGCATGAAAACGTGCTCTGTGAGTTACTGAGTGACTGAAGCGCCATCTACATAATTCCAATCATGAAGCGGAAAGTACATTTGCATTAAAGTCTCATATATATCGATATCTATTGGCATGAAAGTGCAAAAGACAATACACTCCATATGTTTATTTTCTTCCTTTTCTAGAAACTGTCTTGCTGTTTGCAAAGCAATATGAGCTGCCAGCCTGTTGGGAAATCCATAGATGCCTGTAGAAATGCAGGGAAAGGCAATAGATTTGATGCCGTACTCCCGACAGTAGTTTAAACTTTTTTCGTAACACGATCGAAGTTTTTGTGGGTTGCCATCTTGAGGCCCAACTGTGTGGATTACGTCTGAAAAGAGTTTGGGAATGAAGAATAAATAAAAAAACAAGGCATAGTCTTGTCTTGATACTCGACAAAATATTTTAGGTAGATGACCAGGTATGCAAAGCTTTTGCGTAAATCTTTTAAATAATTTTCCTGCGATATAAAGGAGGCCTTGTGGAAGTAGACTGTACTAAACTTGTTATTGCAATGCATCGAATAAATTATTATCAGTCAAACATCAAGCCTACCCCGAAATCCGGGTAAATAGGCCTTACTCGACCACGCTGGGTTGATCAACTTCACACACAACCCATGAATTTCTTCGCAGATGTGTGCAGGTTTCCTCACGATGTTTCCCTAAACCGTAAGAGCATCGAATAAACGTACATATAAATTCAAAAATCGAAAACACATTGGTACGTGCCGAGGTTTGAAACCGCGATTTTCTGAATGGAAGTCAACGGCACTAGCCACTAGGCCACCGACGCTCTCATTCAATCCTTAACAAAATATATTTAACAATCAAGAGACTTAGTTTACTTACATTTTGCAGGTAAATTATATCCACCTGTAATCTTGGCCTCACCCGTGGGACATCCATTAAGAGAATGGCACTCTTGCTGTAACAACCGGGTCCAAATTTACTGGCCGTGATATGCACGCGTTAAAATCTGGGTAGCGTAAGTCCTTGCTGTTTCAGTGGCTGGCTAAGGCCGTTGCCATCTGATTGATGATGATGATTGAATGTGTACGTTTATTCGACGCTATCACAGTGAAAGAAAACACCGTGAGGAAACCTGCACACACCTGTGATGAAATTCAAAGGTTGTGTGTTTTTGCACTTGGCCAGCGTGGTTAACTAAGTCCTATTCACCCTGATTCTCAAGGCCTCTCATTGGGGACATATGGGTTGTTATTGTTAACTAAGCCCTTGTCTTGTTTACGTCCTGTTTTCAAGTTTTAAGATATGTGGCGCCCGTTGAAAAAGCGTTTTTTATTAAAACTTAATTAAACTATTCTTCAGAAATCCTTTTTGTGGAATAAAAGTAGCCTAATCGTTAATACAGGGCATTTCAGGGTACAAACTATCTCCATACTTGAGAAATTGATTTCATACATGAGTAAAAGGAAACGACAGTAGATCGACGAACATTTTAACTTACATGCTTAGCTTACATTACTAGCGCCATCTATCAAGTTCTATGTAAACTTAATGGACAATAAGCAGTCTCGTGTTTCAGTTGGGTTGTTTTCATAAAAAAGAAACAACGAAAACAATTTTATTTAACAAAAAGACAAAGTCTAGAACTAAAAGTAAAGCCCAACCATAAAAATAACAAACCTCGCCATATTGCGGAATTTCAATGGAACTAATTTTATAAGAGAAATTGTTGCCTTAGACGTAAAATTATACATAATATGGCACCCCCAGAGCAGGTTCTTTATTTCTTTGGTCAGGCTTTAAAAATAAACTAAGCTTCGAAAAATAAAAATCCTGCTCTAGAGCGCGCCAAATTAAATCTGATGAAACTTCGCAATATGGCGAGGTTTTTTATTTTTCAAACAATGATAAGGGATTCGTGCGATCTTTTAAACCTGCATAAACAAAGGTGTAACTGTTACACGTCTTAAAGTGCAATTTAAAATAAAATAACATAATTCACCTGCAGAAGAGGTCCCGCGGCTCGGTGAATAGCGCCATCTACACCCCCACCAGCGCGTAGTTTTGAGTTAGCAGCGTTCACAATCGCATCTACCTAGAAAGAGAATAATGTTGACACCAAGGTTAAAGACTTTACACCTATAGTACGGCTTGCTAGCTAAAAAATATAAGGATATCGGTCCCATCTGGCAGAAAGTACGAAACTTGGCATGAATGTAGCTGTCATATATGTGCTTCAATATCGATATGGAAACACTTCGATAAATTATTGTTTCCCCCCTTTCCCCCCCCTTTTATCTCCCTCATTCTGGTTTTTTGAATTTTATACTAAAACAGTACGTCTGAGGAGTTTACTTTTCAGAGATCAAATCATCGTCGATAAATTGCCTACAAAACGATACTACATTTTATAGTGCTAAGATTAATATATTTCTATATACAGCCGTCAACGTTTTATGAAATTTTAAAAACAGGCACACTTTTTTCTTCCTTACTTCATTTATAGGAAAACGACAAGAGTGGTGATAAAATGGACTAAAGAAGTCAACTACCTTATACATTAAGCTAAAAAATGTCATTTATTTCATAGTCGTAAAGGCAATACTTCTAGAGTTACAGCTCACCGCGTCTGACTCAAGTACTCTTTTTTTTACCTTTTTAGAATACATCTTTCTGTTAACTTTGTTTAGCGTAGATTAGATTCAGATTTTCCAATTAGAAATAAAACAGTCCATGTACTAATCCAGGCCACAGTCTATTTACATGTAAAACTAGCTTTCTGCCCGCGGCTACGCTTGCGTTGTGTTTCGACATTTCCGTATTAATTTTTAACTATCCCACTTTTTTCCGTGATTTTAAAGTATCCAACATGTTGACCGAGTATATAAGGTACCACCATGCAAAATTTCATTTCAATCGGTCTAACAGTTTCGGAGATAAGCCCGTAGAATGTACTGCGCCGTATGAGTTACTAAAGTTTTTTAACTATCCCACGGGAACTTTTTAATTTTCTGGGATTAAAAGTATTCAAGATGTTGACCGGGATATAAGGTACCACTATACAAAATTTCATTGAAATCGGTCGAATAGTTTCGGAGATTAGCCCGTACAAACAGACAAACAGAGAAACAAAAATATTTAAAAAAAATCTGGGTATGTACTATATCGCTTCTTACATCCCCTTGAATAGGTTTATAGCATTTTTTTTCTATGTACAGATTTTATAGATTTTTTTCTGTTTTTCTTTGCACGGGCTAATCTCCGAAACTATTCGACCGATTTGAATGAAATTTTGTATAGTGGTACCTTATATCCCCTGTCAACATCTTAGATACTTTTAATCCCAGAAAATTAAAATGTTCCCGTGGGATAGTTAAAAAACTTTAGTAACTCATACGGCGCAGTATATTCTACGGGCTTATCTCCGAAACTGTTAGACCGATTGAAACGAAATTTTGCATGGTGGTACCTTATATACTCGGTCAACATGTTGAATACTTTAAAATCACGGAAAAAAGTGGGATAGTTAAAAATTAATACGGAAATGTCGAAACACAACGCAAGCGTAGCCGCGGGCAGAAAGCTAGTTTTACATGTAAATAGACTGTGGCCTGGATTAGTACATGGACTGTTTTATTTCTAATTGGAAAATCTGAATCTAATCTACGCTAAACAAAGTTAACAGAAAGATGTATTCTAAAAAGGTAAAAAAAAGAGTACTTGAGTCAGACGCGGTGAGCTGTAACTCTAGAAGTAATGCCTTTACGACTATGAAATAAATGTCATTTTTTAGCTTAATGTATAAGGTAGTTGACTTCTTTAGTCCATTTTATCACCACTCTTGTCGTTTTCCTATAAATGAAGTAAGGAAGAAAAAAGTGTGCCTGTTTTTAAAATTTCATAATACGTTGATGGCTGTATATAGAAATATATTAATCTTAGCACTATAAAATGTAGTATCATTTTGTAGGTAATTTATCGACAACTATTTGGTTCTTGAAAAGTAAACTCATTAGTCCTACCGTTTTTGTAGAAAATGAATAAAACCAAAATGAGGGAGGTAAAATGAGGGAAAAAGGGGGGGGTAATCATTTCTCAGCGTGTTTCCATATCGACATTGAAGCACATATATAAAAGCTACATGTATGCTAAGTTTCATGCTTTCTGCCAGATGGGACCGTAATTCAGGTTAACAAGCCGTACTACTAACAAAAAATCGTATCTAAAGCCTGACCAAAGAAATAAAAAACTGCTCTGGGGGCGCCACGTGTATAATTTTATCTTTAAGGCTAAAATTTCCATGATAATATCAGTTCCATTGAAATTCCGCAATATGGTGAGGTTTTTATTTTGTTGGTCTAGAGAATAATTTTGACAAGGTTTATTAAGTTACTTTACAACTAGCACAAATAGAATGAATAAGTATAATTAAACATCATATAAGCACAGTCATATGCTTTTTTTTCTGCCTTTCTCAATCATTTGTTTAGTGCAGGCTACTTTATAACTCCCACCATTTTTCCTTTCTTAGAATACAGCCCAGGATCCACTTGCTGCCCACTACATCTCTGATATCATCCTTCCATATAATTTGTGGCCTTTCCATGGTTTCCACTCCAGAACTCTTTTGCATTAATTAAACTGAAATACTTGTGGCAGTTATGCACATTTGTTTATTTTTAAATAACTTCTTTCTATAGGTTCATGAATAAATTATAGGAATAAAACTTTTAGGGGTAGAAAGTGCATAGTTATCGAGATATTTGAGGTTACGTCCAGTATATTACCATTCAGGATTTATTATACTATATTTGGGGAGTAAGATAGTAAGTTCTTAACATGCCTGCGAGCAGTCATGTGGGTCACTAGGTAACCTAACCTGGCTTTACTTGCACCTGCCCAGACTATTTTAATCTAACTCAGCCTAAGTAAAATAAAATTGTTTAGAAAATATATTAAACTTGGCTGTATGAATTAAGAAACAGTACCTACCATGCAAAAAATAAAAAATTGAGTCTTTTTATAATCAAAGTTAATTTCTAATATTAAATTTCTGAAAAACTGGAAGTCTCCTAAACTTGAAACTTTACATAAATGCTTCTTAAAGATAGACCTTTTTGTCAAAAGAATCGTGAACAGCCAAAGCTTGGGATAGTCATGTAAATTACAGCCATCATTTTATAATTTAAACATCATTTTATAATTATTTGGACCATTTACATTTCAGACCTCTTTCTAAGCCTTTGCCATGTCGTTTATCAATTTAGTAATAGTTTTTTGTACCTACCTCTAGCTTCGTTATGTCTCCTTTGTAAATAGCAACTTTTTCGGCAAGTTTCTTATCCATGCTGGGTATAAATAATATCTTTTTGTACTCAGTCAAATCATCTAAAGTATGTTTCTTTGCCTCGACAGCTTTATTCTTTATCACATAGCGATTCCAAGGGTCAACATGGTCCAGTATTACGTAGTCTGATGCTTTGTATAACTTCCTTTTTTCTTCTAATGGTAAATTTAGAATACGGGTTTTCTCTGCACTCCACTTATCTTCTGTCGTCATGTTTGCAATTAATTTATCGTACGAGCGAATTTGCTGCTGTAGAAATTCACAAAAAGGATTAGAAAACACAACGTTTTTGTTAATAACTTGTCTTACCGGCGGTAAACGAAAGTGGGCTAACAATAACATTTTTTTTATCGTGTTCGTTGGTTCGTCAGAAAGTTTTTCTTTTTGATGGTATTTCACGGATAGACAGAAGACGAAAAGGACGCAGTTATGCGCAAGAGTGAGCGCGGTGTATTTGTATCTCATTCTAACGCATAACTGCGTCTCTTTCGTCTTCTGTCTTTTGTCTCCCATGAAATAGGGGCCTTTGACTTTTGTTTGACACCACGATTCACGATACGATATTCATTCATTCAATGGCAATGCCTTGTTTTCACATGCGAATTGCGTATGCGATTGTATACTCTCTGGCACATGTCATTGGCGAAATGCTAGAGTAGAGTCCGCGCCACCGAAGTCCCACAGTAGCGGCGTTGCATTGCAATCGCGCAACGCACCGGAAATTAACACTTATCACTTTCAATATAGGGTAGTTTTCATTATAGTTCTCACGTTTTCCGCGGGACTTTGGTGGCGCAGAGAGGCGAAATGTGGGTGGAGTGGACGTCAAGTGGACGTAATTTTTTTCCACGTAATTCGATTCGAGCGTGCGCTGGAGGATCTAATCAATTTCTTTTCAAATTTATATTTACCAGCCGTCGGTCAACTATGGTTTTGTAGTAATTGCCTATCTTCAAATAGTATAAATTTGGGCAGACTCGTCTCGCTATATTTGTCAAGGTAATTCGAGAAAACAGCTATTTACAACACGCAGTGCCGGTTCTTTGTTAACATCATTTTGTGGTACCAGTTAATTCTTCTAATATCGATATTATTCGCAGGATGAGGACTTTGGGTCTCGTTCTTGTGACCGCTTTGGTCATCAGCGGCAGTTTAGGCGTCGATAGAAACAATTTTAAGACCTGCGAGCAGTCTGGATTTTGCAAGCGTTTGAGGCCGTTAAAACCTGAGAAGTCCCAATTCGCACTGAACTTGGATACCGTCATAGTCCACGGCAATGTCCTGTCTGCAGAAGTGAACACTCTTGATACCGAAGAAGAGAAAAATACTATCTTGGTAAAATATTCTCTGTAAATGCATACTAATCTACATTTCTTTGGATCTGAGCCAAATACAACAGGTTTCGGTCAGAGAGTCAATTTTATCGTGAAGTCAAATATGATGAATGCAGTAATTTGCAGAGTTACCTTCAGACTGGGAGAATCTTACTCATGTTTCTACCCACATAACTTACATATTCTATCTAATGAAGAAAAAATTGTGAAATTATGTCAATAATTTATTCTATGAATCCTGCAAGTACAAAAAAAAGAATAATCTTAGTGATAAATTTAATCTAATAAATACCTTTAAGAATATTAACACTTCCAAAGCCATGCCTATTTAAATGTTTTTTGAAATGCCCAAAGGCATATTATAGTAAAAACTAGTTTTAACTATGGAAAACTAGTTCTAATGAAAAACAGGTTTTAACTGTAACATCTACACCGAGCCCGGTAGCTGGGTCCTTAGCGTGTGGTGAAAATTATAATCATCCCATAGTATGGGCTTAAAATTTAAACTTTATTATGTTGTGTTTTACTAAAGCAAGTAAAATCAAGTATTAATATTAAATAGAAAAAAAAGACATGTCCTAATGGACATCGTCATCTAATCAACATTAATGTTTTTATGAAATTGAATAAAAAATAAAAAACATGCACTATTCATACCCTGACACTAGCAGAATTTTCTTGGACACATTAATATTGAATTGAATGAATTTGTTAATATGTTGTAGTGGCACTATGCTCTCCGGTTGTCCGCGTTGGTAGATGGAACCTTCCGGATTGAAATCGACGAGGCGGATCCCCTCTACCCTCGTTACCGGACACAGTTGGCTCTGGATGGAGAACCTAAGCCTGATAGGTAATAAAACTTAGAATATAAAAAAAGACATACTAATTTATTCCAGCATATTCTATAAATATCCACATCCTTAATTCTACTCTTCTATATTCAAAATTGTTTAAGAAACTCTAATATTTAAGACTATTTGCCCGCCCGCGGGTACGCCCGCGTTGTTTTTTTACTTTTTCATGCGCAGTTTTCCCTAAGAATTAGATATTTTCCCGTAGTTAGGATATCTAAGATGTTGACCAAAGATATAAGCTACAACCATGCTAAATTTCATCTAAATCGGTCCAAGAGTTACAGAGATTAGCCCATACAAACAGATACCTAAACAAAAATATTTAAAAAATCTGGATGTGTTCTATAACACTCTTTACTTAAGACTCTGTTTCTAGCATTTTTTTTCTGTGTACCGATTTACAACCTCTACAGTTTTATTATGTACCTAGATAATAATAGCTTTAATATTTATTTAATTTCTTCAATAGGTTACTGACATTAGTTTTTAATGAACTGATGTAATAATAACAATAATTAACTGCTGTAAGGCTCGGAAAACTATAAAAAAAGTCCACAATTAATAATAATAATAATAATAACTTACTTAACATCTTAAAGCAGTAAGGTTTATTTTGTCTATTACATGGATACAACAAAAATCAAACAAGAATATTATTTTTCCAGTTTGAAGTTGGTCTCCAATGAAAACGGCAAAGTCACTTTGATCAACGCACAAGGTCACAAAGTGGTGATCACAGCTGAGCCGCTCAAGTTTGAGTTCCTCGATAAGAACGGGGACGTGGCAGTTGTTGTGAATGAGAACGCACAGCTACTGGTGGAGCCGCTGAGAGTACGCAAGGAAAGGACTGACGATGAGGAGGGGCAAGCTTTGGAAGTCGTGAGTGTCTGCTTTTTGTGCTGTTTTTCGTTGAATTTCACTTGTCAGTACTAATATTAACAGGTAACTTTCCACGGATTTAAAATGTAATGTAGGTAATTATAGGTTTTGACATGGTCTAAAAAACAAGGTCCATCCAACCACGTGACTTGACACAAGCCTAGGTCATCATCAGTGTCCGGATTATCTTGACGCAGCTGTTGTCAAAAGTATAGATACGACTTTTTTCTCGGGAATCGATTTATTTTTCCGGGAATTTTAATATTTTTTGTTTTTTCACTTAAAATAATCAGAAAAGGTTTGTGTTGCCAGGGTTGACATGTTCTTTTTTTATTTTAATATTTTTGCTGCTTTTGTAACTTTTTTGCTTAATTGACCAAGAAGTTTTGTAAAAGAAACTCTTTGAAAAGTTACAAAAACAGCAAAAATATCAAAATAAAAAAAGAACATGGCAACCCTGGCAACATAAACCTTTTCTGATTATTTTAAGTAAAAAAACAAAAAATATTAAAATTCCCGGAAAAATAAATCGATTCCCGAGAAAAAAGTCTTATCCATACTTTTGACAACAGCTGCATCAAGATAATCCGGACACTGGTCATCATCATGCTGTTCCTCCTTGTCTATTAACATACATTCGACAAGGATGAACAGCATGATGACATAGGCTTGTGTCAAGTCACATGGTCGGAATAGAAAACCTTGTTTTCTTACACTATGTTCTGAGACGTGTTATTTAAGGTAAGTCTCTTGTTTATAGCTTTTTGTCTTAAATGCGCATTTTTATCTATCATCTGTCTCAGTTTTTCTATTATCTTCTTTGTTATGTACGACATATTTGTATTGTCTTGTTATTCCAATCTATTTATAAAAAGTACCAACAGGTGAAGTTTAAACAGATTGCATTGTTGTTTGTTTTGCATGAAGGTGCAATTTACGTTGTATTGTCCCAGTAGTGTGTGTCCATTACATTACAATTGAAAAGCAGTTTTAAAGGACCCCGCCCTTAATGTTTGGAAGTCGGAACGGGAACATTAGTCACAGAAGTATTGCCTTAGGCTCAGCTCACTTTGGCGCAGAGTCATATTCATTTCTATTGCTCTACTATTAAAGTGCAATGTAACGCGAAACTGCCC
Organism: Teleiodes luculella; assembly: GCA_948473455.1. Lineage (NCBI taxonomy): Eukaryota > Metazoa > Arthropoda > Insecta > Lepidoptera > Gelechiidae > Teleiodes > Teleiodes luculella. Next base: position 7,240,329 of record OX419607.1, read on the forward strand.
TGCTCCATCCGAGCGTCGAAGCGCGAATGCGCGCGTCAACGTCCCATATTTGCATAGCACAAATGTGTACTTTAGTAGTGGAACAATAGAGATGAATATGCTATGGGTGGGAAAACATGTGAAGCTTGATTGGTCGTACTTTTTCGACACAAGTATAGGTCAATTAAGAAAAAAAAGTTGAGCCAGTGATCAACCGTGCAAAGTTTATGTCTCTTTATTTAGAGTTTCTGTTATTATTTTTCTTTTAACATTTTTTGCCGATATATAAATTATCGTGTGTGAATGTCCTTTAAATAATTTATACAATGTCGTCGCCGACTATTTACGAGGAATAGTTTTAATGAATGTTGTAAAAATATGTAACATGCATGTAATTCTTTAACTTATTCTTGAACGATAATATTAGAAACCTATCTTAATTTCAAACAAGTCCAAGGTACAAACCTTACAAGCTACAAGTACCTACACGTTGCGTATGCATTGCACGTTGCGTCTATTGCGTATCCAATTAGTTTCTGCTGCACGCTCTTTTAATTTTATTGACTGACTACGTAATACATTTATGATTTTACAAAATTTTACAAATAAATGTTTACTATGGTAGCTTGATACGTCGATATAAAGCAAACGAGAAATTGTTATTTAACCGATATTTCGACGGGTCACACCGAAGCGAACGGGTGGTCTTGAAATCGGTAAGCTAAGCTCGATTTAAAATTGAATCGCATAGGTAAACCACCGTAAAAATCATAGTGTACATAGTTATTTAAAACTTAACATTCTAAGAATGTTCACACAAACAATAGGCCAAATAACTTCAAATTTGCGTCAGTAAATAAGCTTGTTAGGTATTATACATCTGAACTAATGACCTCACGTAGGTAATTAAATACGCGATAATCTGATTTAAATGAGTCAACTTAAACAAACAGTTCCTTATCATTGGTTGATACAAATAATTAGCATTTAATGTAATTATGTAATTTAAATCAAAACAGGAACGGATGTATTGGATTCATATTATAAATTTTTATTTTCATTTATAAATTATTTCCTGTTAACCAGTCTCGCAACACAATTATATATTTCCGGTCTTATTTGAAGAATTTCATTCAATCGCCAATCTTTATTACGTACGGCCTATCTTTGCCGATGCAAAAACCTATGTCTATCTATAATAATAATACTAATTAAATCAAACAGATTTTATTGTACAGGACATGCTGGACATATTGACCTTGAGAGCGCCCGTATTTCGTAGTGGTAGGGGTGAATTTCGTAGTGCGAATGTCCAACCGCATGTGCTGGCTTCTGTACAAACAAAAATAATGATATCTTATTTTGGTCCACATTGACCTAATAGATAAAACCATCAAATGTCAATGCCTCATATTAGGTACAAACAACCACTTTAGTCACGTACAGATAAGAAGATCATTGACTTAACGCGTATTATCTTATCATTTATCTGTGCATTGATAGGAGTTTAAGATAAATGCAAAGGTTAAGTAGTGCCTAGTTTAAGATCATTGTTTAAGGATAAATCTATTCTTAACTCATTTTATGGTGGATGTAGGTGAATTTCCCTTCTATACGAATAGTACTATTTGTATACTTCTGTGCTCACAGGAAAACAATTAATTCCGGCGAACAGCATATAACATAATAAAAAATGTAAAAGTATAAAACTGTGTGTTGCCAGAATATATTGAAGCTAGCTTTCCGCCGCGACAGTTAACAGTTTTCCCGCAATAAAAGGTAGCTTATGTCATTCCCCAAAGTCTATTTTATCTTTGTAGGTACCAAGTTTAATTGAAATCGGTTCTATAGTTTCGGAGCCTACTCAATGTCTTCTATAAAATAAATAGATATGTATTTTTGTGAAGTATACATAGTGGAAGGCTGTAATTGGCTTATGGTGTTAAAGTGACTCTGGCAGGATACAGGTTTATTCCAATAATAAGTTCACTTGGTCACTTTCAATAGTTTATTTGTATAGCACAATTGACTACAAGGCAGGCATAAGCAGGATACAATGAAGAGGGTTCTCACACAAGAAATTATGGGAAATGGTATACAAAATAAAGCGCGCGTAAGCTAGTGAGGGAGGCGAAGCGGCAAGCGTGCGGTCGAGGCAAATGCAGTGTATCGTATCGACTGACGTGGCTGGACCGGTGGCTCGGCGGTGACGTCGCAGGAGTTCTATTGTCTTCACACTACGTAGGGGATTCTTCTAGCGGCTAAAAGAATCCCCTACGTAGTGTGAAGACAGTGGCTAGAATCTAGTCTTAAGACCATCCGACACACACACACATTATATTTATTATATTATGCTCTGTATCATAGCTGTAGATGCAAACAAAACAACAATCAAATATTTCCTCTTTTTACTATTGAGTGTAACTTTTCCTCGTATCCTTCTCGCAGGAGGACGAGACGGCGTGGAGCGAGAATTTCAAGTCCCACCACGACAGCAAGCCGAGGGGGAACGAAGCCGTGTCCATCGACGTGGGATTCCCAGACGCCGACCAAGTTTACGGTACTGCCTATTAAAGCCTGACCATGGCCTAAATAAACAAGGTCTAACAAGAAGACCATCCTTGTCGAATAATACTACAAATAGGCTTGTGTCAAGTTTGACAGTCCGATTGTTAGACCTTGTTTTTTTAGACTACGCTATTAATCCTTTATAAGGCAAAATAACTTTATAAAATTCATTCGTTTTCGATTTTATGTTGAGGGTATAAGGTTAAATTAATGTGGCACTATAGTAAACACTGCCTTGTAAAGAGTTAAAGCCTGGCCAAAGAAATAAAAATCCTGCTCTGGGGGCGCCACGTGTATATTTTTATGTTTAAGGCAACAATTTCCATTATAAAATTAGTTCCATTGAAATGCAATATGGCGAGTATTGGCGAGGTAATTTCTTTGGTCAGGCTTTACATACATTTTAGTTCATTCCCGTCGTCACAAACGTATCCTTAATTTAAACACACAAAACATAAATTTTATTTTTTTGTTTTACGAAGGTTACTTTATAATTGAAAACATGAAAATACTTTTTTAATTTTTTGGCTGATATAAAAAAATATATATTTTAAACAAGTAATTTCAAAATTAGGCGTCACTACATTTAAGCAGGAAAACAAAATTAAATTAAGACAATCACGTCGTGATAAAATAGCTATATATGCAACTGTTGCATAATGAGGGGTATTTAACACGAGTGTGGTTTATGAAACGAGCGCAGCGAGTTTCATAAAAGTACACACGAGTGTTAAATACTAATTATGTACAGTTGCATACAATAGTTTATCTACACTCATACAACAAATTTAAATTAAAGACAAAATAAAGTAATCATTGTTTATTGTAATAATTATTGACATTTTGAGGTACAATTATTAAACAAACGTTAATGGCGCGAAAATAAATTTGCAGTAATATCGCACCGCGCATGCGCGCCGCCAAGGTTGCGTTCCGAAACACGCTAGTGTGCTCAAATAGCAAGCATCTGCGTAAAAATTAAAAAAAAAAACTTCATTTTGTTACAACTTTGCGATAACGAAATGAAATTTGTATGGATCCTTAGTCACGGCTCCATCGAAAGGTATATCATTTGCTTAGCGTTTCTGATAAGTAAATGAAGGATTTACGACATGAGTGTAGATAAAAATATATTTAAGTTTTAGTCTGTGGTTTTAGTTATGAACCCCAGTAACAAGTAAAGCCAAAATAGATTTAAAAGTATAGTTAACATTAAAACAAAAATCTGCCACTTACGCCCATATATTTTATCATCAGGTATCCCAGAACACACGGACCGATTCCACCTAAAGACGACCACCGGCGGCGAACCTTACCGCCTGTACAACTTAGATGTGTTCGAGTATGAGTTGGACAGTCGCATGGCCATATATGGGGCCGTGCCAGTCATGTATGCTCACGGGTGAGATACTGTAACACTCGTTACCAGCTTTTATACTAACGACTGTACAACACAAACACATCAACACACACACACACACACACACACACACACACACACACACACACACACACACACACACACACACACACACACACACCACACACCACACACCACACACCACACACACACACACCACACACCACACACCACACACCACACACACACACACCACACACCACACACCACACACCACACACCACACACCACACACCACACACCACACACCACACACCACACACCACACACCACACACCACACACCACACACCACACACCACACACCACACACCACACACCACACACCACACACCACACACCACACACCACACACCACACACCACACACCACACACCACACACCACACACACACACCACACACCACACACCACACACCACACACCACACACCACACACCACACACCACACACCGCACACCGCACACCACACACCACACACCACACACCACACACCACACACACACACCACACACCACACACCACACACCACACACACACACCACACACCACACACCACACACCACACACCACACACCACACACCACACACCACACACCAAACATCTCACATCTGGTGTTATTCAATAGTGTTTTGATTGTAATTGTAGATCGAAACGTTCGGCGGGTGTGTTCTGGCACAACTCGGCTGAGACTTGGGTGGACGTGGTGAACTATGCGGACGGGAACGTGGTCTCCTCGCTTGTCAACCTCGTCACCGGGGGACAGAAGAGGAGGGTCGATGCCAGGTATACATCTGTCTCACTCACACAACATTCGTTTCATTTGACACCCCTCTAAAAATAATTTGACTCGGGAATTTTTTATGGAAAAGTCAAATTTTGTTATGTTTGTTTTTTATAAATGTTTTTCTTTCGATTCCTCGAGAAGTTTCTTCGGGAAAGTTGATGAAATCCATTGAGTAAGCATGTCCTTAACAAATATAGATCTCTCACCGATATTAACGATTTCAGGTTCATGAGCGAGTCAGGCGTAGTGGACCTATTCGTGTTGCTGGGTCCCTCGCCTGGTGACGTGATGAGACAGTACAGCAGGCTGACTGGCGCAGCGCCCTTGCCGCCGGTGAGTGCAACACTGATACCACACACACACAATACATGATCATCACCCATCAGTCAGGCGTAGTGGATCTGTTGGTGTTGCTGGGTGGGATCGCCTGGTGACGTGATGAGACAGTACAGCAGGCTGACTGGCGCAGCGCCCTTGCCGCCGGTGAGTGCAACACTGATACCACACACACACACATACATGATCATCACCATCAGTCAGGCGTAGTGGATCTGTTGGTGTTGCTGGGTGGGATCGCCTGGTGACGTGATGAGACAGTACAGCAGGCTGACTGGCGCAGCGCCCTTGCCGCCGGTGAGTGCAACACTGATACCACACACACACACACACACATGACCATCATTTATTAGCACTGTTTGCCACACACACGTTTTTAAAATAGTTTCTTTTTTGTTTGCTTTTCTTTCTTATTTTTTTATGTCAAACAATGTTATTTTTATGCTGGCTGGCTTATTTAGGCTGACGGCCCCGTAGCCTACTTGATAGTACGTCTGCCTACTGAGCACAGGGTCGCGGGTTCGAATCCCGCCCAGGGCAAACATTCGTGTGATGAGCACTTGTGTTTGCCCTGTGTGTGGTTCTTGTATATTTATATATGTATGTATATCAGCTGTCTGACACCCATAGTACAGGCTTTGCCTAGTTTGGGGTCAGATTGGCCGTGTGTGAGATGTCCCACAAAATATATACTGGGTGGCGCAAAAGTACTGGCACTAAAGAAAATACTTTTATTTTTTTTATATGACATTTTCTGTCATTCTGTTGTTGAAAATTGTGTAGTGAACAAATGTAAAATACACTGAAAATAAACATGGACCGTTTTACTCCCCAAGAACGTGGAATAAAACTTTGGACTTAGTGAGGGACGCTTTTCCAAGCCGAGTTATCTCTCGTTTTGGCGATTTGCCTTGGCCTGCAAGATCACCCGATCTGACCAGTCCAGACTTCTTTCTTTGGGGTTTTTTGAAATCTCGGGTGTATGTGAACAAGCCACAGACTCTCGCAGCTCTAAAAGAAAACATTCGTCAAGAAATAACGAACATATCGCAGGAAGTGTTACGGCAAGTTATGCAAAATGTCATAAATAGGGCTCAAATGTGTATCAACTCTGGAGGTCACCATTTAAAAGACATCATCTTTAAATCCTAATGGTACGAAATTTAATGGCACAAATATACATTTAAAAAAACCTAAATCTAGTTTTCTAATTTAGAAAAAATGTTATAGCTGAACCAAATAGGGTCTTTACTTTTGCGCCACCCAGTATTATTATTATTAACGCCCGACGAAATAAAAAAGCCTGCACTCGCACTAATCAAAGTGAATACAGGCCTTTAAGGTGGGCTAGCGGCAACTTTGCTGATAGTGCCGTCTCTTTTACTTTTGGTACTGGCCGCATGTTTGTTCAAAATTTAAATCATTTTCGAGTAGATTGATTTTGATAGTTTGAGTCAGTTGTAACGCGATTATTCCCTGGAGCTGTTATAAAACGCTCCAAAATTTGTTCCTCAGGGAATTATAAAGTAAATTGGTTTTTAAAAGGTGTAGAGTAGACGTTTTTGTGTGAAATATATGTTCTAGTGTAAATTACGTGTCTTTAATTTACGGAGTAGACCGCGTCGGTCTTACAGTATGTATGTGTTGTTTCAGAAATTCTCTCTGGCGTACCACCAGTCGCGCTGGAACTACGTGGACGAGGCGGACGTGCGCTCCGTGGACGACAACTTCGACACGCACGACATCCCCGCCGACGTCATCTGGCTCGACATCGAGTACACGCAGGGCAAGAAGTACGTATATATACTGCGGCACACTGTTTTAAAAAAATATATATATTTATTGCACACAAACATCACATCACACATAGCCACAGAAGAAAATAGTAGTAGTAATTTTCAAATCCGTCAAGTTGTTTCGGAGCCTATTCAATTCAAACAAAAAATCAAACCTTTACTCTTTATAATATTGATATAGATAGACTAGGAGTTGCGTTATACAAACATAAGCAAACGCAATAGAAGGAGGATAAACAGATAAGTTTGCCCATAGCACAGAAGAAAATAATAGTACTAACCCTACCCTGCAGGACACTCCCCCCCCGCCCGATATAGCGCCCCACGCCCCGCACCCCGCAGGCGCAAGGGACTGTGGAGGGGGTGTGCATACATAGCGCCTAGCGCCATTCACAAGTAGTTGATATTTAAAAAGAAGTAGCTTGTCAAACGCATTTTCTGTATGGAGTGACGACGAAGTCGCTTTCTCTGTCCCTGTGTCCCTATGTATGCTTAAATCTTCAAAACTACGTAACGGATTTTGATGCGGATTTTTTAATATATAGAGTGATTCAAGAGGTAGGTTTATATGTATGATACATGCATAATATACTTAACTTAAGGATAACTCACAATAACCATTTTCCCGTGCGGAGCCGTGGCAAGTCACTAGTTTTACAAATCGAAATGTCTTCCAGCTGGCCTAAACTAAATACTGTACACCGTCAAAGGGAGTGCCTAGAGTGCCCAGTTCCTCATTAATCATCACTATTATTAAAGTATTTTCCAAAAACAATCTGTATTAAAAAATCTGGTTTTTTTTTTCGAAATTGGTATCAAACTGTTAGAGTAAGACAATGGTGTCGATTCAATGTTGGCCAATGCACTAATCTTAATAAAATTTAACTAAAATTTAGTTAAGATGTGTCAGATGACGCTGTTTACGCACGACAAAAGTATGTCACGCGTCGTGCTAGTTGCACTGGCAATAAAGCAGGGATCGGAACCGGTTTTTCATACACTTGTTAAATCACGCTAGTTCAAACCCTAGCCGACTATAGCTCTAACTAAGATCACTAAGGGTAGGTTTAGTCCTGGGGGAACATAATATGCAAAGCAACCGGCAGCCCTGGCCTTCGCCTGCCGCAAAATCAATTACTTTAATAATTACAAAACCGATTGAAACCGGTTTTTAACCCCCGACGAAAAAGAGGGGTGTTATAAATTTGACGTGTGTGTCTGTCTGTCTGTCTGTCTGTCTGTGGCATCGTAGCTCCTAAACGGATGCGCCGATTTTGATCTAGTTTTTTTTGTTTGCAAGGTGTGACAATCGAGAGTGTTCTTAGCTATGATCCAAGAAAATATCTTCAGCCATTTGAAGATTATCAGCTCTTTTCTAGTTGTTGAAAGGATCAAGTAACGGTTTTGTGTCGGGTGTTATAATGTTTTTTAATTTAGTGTTCCAGCTCCGTGTTATTCCGTTCTTTATCAAAAACCGGGTAACCAGAATATTTTTGGTTTGTTTCATTAAGTTCCATCTATAGCCGGTTAATTGGGGAACGGAATTATATCTGTTTTTCGAACGATATTAACAGGGATTTCAAAACCGGTTTTGATTCCTGCAATAAAGTATATTATATTCTATTTTCGCAGATACTTCACCTGGGACGCCGAAAAATTCCCCCACCCTTCAGAAATGGTGGCCAACCTCACGGCCAAGGGCCGCAAGCTGGTGGTGATCATCGACCCGCACATCAAGCGGGAGGCCGGCTACTTCCTGCACGAAGACGCTACGGACAACGGATACTACGTTAAAGACAAGGATGGCAAGGACTATGAGGGTTAGTAACTAGAGTTGTCACGCCCGCGGCGCGCCAAAGCTCCTGTAGGTCTACTATGTAAGTAGCGACAGGCTTGAGAAGCTGTCAAACGCGACGTAGTGACATTAGAGCCATAGCAGTTCTGTCAATATGAGCTACTGAGCGAGCCAGCGAGGGCGTGAACGCAGAGATTGAAGTTAAGATGAATTATTAACGTGTAGAACTCGACGCAGCATTAGGGAAGAAAACGCAACTGGCAAGTTCAGTTTTATAATATTCACTCAAAACAATTCAATTAATAATAATCACTATCCGCACATTACGGATTTTACTGTTAAATTATAAAAGATACATAACGAGAAAATGGCCGTGTAGGTTGAGGCCTCAAGGGAAAGTGAGTGAAAAATGAATGAAAATGACATATGAATGAAGAATAAATTCCAAAATTAAATATTCAATTTTAGAGGAAAAAGAAATGGTAAATGCGATGAAAACCGAGGTAGGAACGAGGTGACATGCATGCGTTATGATAGTTTTGTCGCACCCGAGGCTCACCAGATCCTGGGACGCGATAACAATTAGGAGCTCGGAAGAACGGGAAACTGCACGTACTTGAATGAAACACTGTTTTCTTTTACTTAGCACTGTACTGTATAATTTTAAATTGGTTCTGGACAAAAACTTGATAAAATTATACATTAAAACATTGCCATTGATTACTATGTAAGGGACTTGTTGAAATGATCGTAAATCGTAATTATTAGTTATCATAATAGTTATAGTGTGTTGTCACCGGCAGGATGGTGTTGGCCGGGCTCGTCCTCCTACCTGGACTTCTTTAACCCGGTGGTGAGCCAGTACTACGCGGACCGGTACCGCTACGAGAACTTCCCCGGGACATCCAAGGACGTACACTTCTGGAACGACATGAACGAACCCAGCGTCAGTATCACACCACATTCTTTTTTAATAATAATAAACAAATGTTTACTATTATTATTATCTTATATATAAAAACGGATTGCTGTTCGTTAGTCTGCTTAAAACTCGAGAACGGCTGAACCGATTTAGCTAATTTTGGTCTTGAAATATTCATGAAAGTCCAGCGAAGGTTTAAAAGGTAAGAAAAAAAACTAAAAAAAAAACAACGCGGGCGATTAGCCGCGGGCGGACAGCTAGTTATTGAATAAATATTCATGGTAACAGTACACCCTATGAAAATTTTACATGTTCCGCCAAACTGTTAAGCAGTTTGTTGGCAGAAATGGCTCCCTACGTCCTTTTACGTCATAGTTTGATAGAAAACAAGCAAGAACGAATTTCGGCGCTACCACTAATGCCCTCCGTGGTGTAGTTGGTAAGCACGTTGGCTGCCTATAGGCCGAAGGTCGTCGGCTTAAGTCCCGCCGGAAGGTTTACGTTTTTGGTTGTTTTTTACGGCGCATCCACACATGCCGGCGGCACGGCCGGCGGCAAGGCCGGCGGCTCACCCGCCGGCCGGGCGGCCGTGCCGCCGGCAGGTTTACGTGTCCTGCGGCACGCGCGGCTTTGGTTGCACAAGGCAGTCTGAGATGAGATAGAGAGAGATGAGAAGCAAACCCGGCGGCATAAGCCGGCGGCAAAGCCGGCGGCATGTGTGGATGCGCCAAAGAATCTAAAAATACTTAACATTATTTTTTTTTTATTGACCTATGCTTGAGTCGAAAAAGTACGACGGATTAAGCTTCACCGGACTTGCGGGGGAGCGGAAGACTACCCCAAAAAAAGTCATATACCAACGCGTCTAGGGGCGGCTCAAGGGAGCCTCGGACCACGGCCTAGCGCAACGATACTGAAAAACATCGTGAGCTTCTTTTTTTGAGTTTATTCATCACAAACATACACACAAAAATACAAATCTTTCCTCTTTATAATATTAGTATGAAGTACTAGCGACCCGCCCCGGCTCCGCACGGGAAAATGGTTATTGTGGGTTATCCTTAAGTATATTATGCAAGATTATGCATGTATTATACATATAAACCTTCCTCTTGAGTCACTCTATCTATTCAAAAAAACCGCATCAAAATCCGTTGCGTAGTTTTAAAGATTTAAGCATACATAGGGACATAGGGACAGAGAAAGCGACTTTGTTTTATACTATGTAGTGATGACTTATGACAACGCTCCCCAGGTATTCAACGGCCCCGAGATCACGATGCCGAAGGACTGCCGCCACTACAAGCCCCCCGCGGACGGGCAGGAAGGCCTGGCGTCCTACTGGGAGCACAGACACGTACACAACGAGTACGGGCTGTGGCACATCCGGGCCACCAACCAGGGGGCCAAAGACAGGGAGGGGGGGCGGTACAGGCCCTTCATACTGACTAGATCCACCTTCGCGGGCACACAGAGGTGAGTCGTAACGATACAATGGTTAGCTGTTGACTAACAGGTGGATAGCGAGTTAAAAAGGTACACAATGAGTGAATCATACTTATATTTAGGTACACAATGAGCTATCATACTTAAATCTAGGTACACTGTGAACTATCGTACTTGTAATTAGGTACACAACGAACTGTCATACTTCAGTTGTACACTGAACTATGATACTTGTATTTAGATACACAACGAGCTATAAAGGTACACAACGAACTGTCATACGTCAATTTAGGTACACAACGAGCTATTATACTTAAAGTAAACAGCAGTAGACATACATAATATAAGTACGTGTTGGAAAATCATGTACGTCACTAGAAACGGTGAAAAGAAAAATATTTATTGTGGCGCAGCTGGGTAGCAATCTCTGCAGCTGACTGTACGCGAGCTATATGATTTATATTCAATTTTAGTGCATGATGTTTGGTGATGACTCCGGCGGTCGGTAACGGAAGATTTTCTGACAGCTTGAAATTAAAAAATAAAGGAGCGTTCTTTAAAATTTCCATAGATGACGCTAGCAAAATAATGAGAACAGAGAGATTTATTGTAGACTTTTTGACTTTTTTTTGGCGGACTGTACATTGTTCTGAATGAGATTAATTTTAGGATAATTAGTTTTAATTTGAATGTTATTTTTTTCTTATTTTCTACTGGAAAGCTTCCCATTCCTACTCGGAATGAATTAGATGGCTCTAGTATGCATGTTCAATAATCCATTGTAACATTACTTACTATATCCATCAGATACGCGGCAGTATGGACCGGCGATAACACGGCGGAGTGGGGCCACCTAGCCGCCACTGTTCCGATGTGTCTATCGCTAGCCGCGGCCGGAGTGTCGCACTGCGGGGCCGACGTGGGCGGCTTCTTCAAATACCCCGAGGCACAGCTCATGACCAGGTGGTACCAGGTCAGAACACATTACACTACTACTATCCTAGCCGCCACTGTTCCGATGTGTCTATCGCTAGCCGCGGCCGGAGTGTCGCACTGCGGGGCCGACGTGGGCGGCTTCTTCAAATACCCCGAGGCACAGCTCATGACCAGGTGGTACCAGGTCAGAACACATTACACTACTACTACCACAAAATAAAAAGTTTCCAGAAAGTCCACTCCCGCCGTCCTTGATATTAACTACCTAAACTTGGTTGACTCCTTGAAAAACGTGTATCGTCATTTTTGTATTGTGTTTAAACAGTCAAATACACTACAACAGTTAATAAGAACACTTATTTTTAGCACATCTAATATCAATACGTTGTAAATGTTGTAATCCTCGCGAGAGCGACGACTGCACGTGGTCCGAGCGGCCTGTAAACGCAATGATCAATGTGTGCGTGAGAATATGGCGCTTAGTTCCGAGTGGGCCTTCTGTCTAGGCGCGCCGCGCGCCGCCGCTATACGTAATTTGTGCGGGAGCCTGTTGTATTTCCTAATGTTTATAGTCCTAAAGACGATTATCCGAACATCATTTTCCTAATATTCGATTGTCCTAATGTTCGATCATCCTAAATATTGATTATCCTACCGTAATTCTTGTCCTAATATTCTTTAGTCCTAATATTAATGTCACTAAAGTTTGAAATTCCTAATTTTGATTCTCCTCTCTTATATATCTAAAAAATCCTCGGTACGTTTGAATAGTAGGTAAGAAAAATCTTATTGTATCTCAGTTCACACGCCCAGTAGACATTACCGTTATGTATGAGTTCTATTTTTCTCGTATAGGTACATTACCGTTCACGTTGAACTATAATTATAATTGTCCTTTAATTGTTTTGAACACTTGATAATAATTATTATTCGACATTACGAGCAACCAACCAAAATTTTAACAGCGAGACCTGCGAGCGAGACTGGCACGACTGACTGACACATACTATTTTGTAATTTTGTACTTTAGTAAACCAATTAATTCTTCCTACAATACAGTTTTATCTTTGTGGCTGGCCAAAATAACGCCAAAAGTTATCGTGTATAATTTGCTAACCTGTTTTTGCTAAGTTTTTTTTTATTTATTTATTTAGGACTATACATTTTAGGAATATAAAGGATTATAACTATGGACATTAGGACTTACCATAATTAGGATGAAAAAAAATAGGGCAATGAACAGTAGGAGTTAAAAAAATAGGACTAGGATCATTAGGACAATCGATATTTAGGACTAAAATGCTAAGGAAAATAAAAAATAGGATAACAAATTTTAGGGAATACAATAGAGAACCAATTTGTGCTACTACCTACAACCTACAAATGTTTGATTTGTACAAATTGCATTTCCTAAAAATGCTTTCGTCTGTCACTCCGTTATTGTGTTTTTTCCACAGATCGCAATTCTTTAAAGTTTGGTGAGCAAAATTGCGTTAGTTTTATATAATTTTTATGCTATATACTTTTTAAAACTTTCACGGTTGTTTTCATAAATATTAAGATTTAAAACCACGGTAAATATCCCGTTTTAAATCTTAATATTTATAATTTTTATGCTGTCAACTTCTTCGTTAACGGCGCATTATCGCACTAATTCCACCATATTAACACAACAATTACCATGAAAAACTAATTTTAAAAAGGACGAAACATCGAACCCGCCATTTCTCGATTCCCGCGTAAAACTCATAAAATTGGTATTGTATTGTGTGTATTGTGTTGTTCCCAGGCGGGCGCGTTCCAGCCGTTCTTCCGCGCGCACTCGCACATCGAGACGAAGCGGCGCGAGCCCTGGCTGTACGAGCCCGCCACCACTGCCTTGCTCCGCGACGCCACGCGCAGGAGATACGCGCTCATCGACTACTGGTATACCCCACGGACACGGTCTCTTTCATTCATATGGGAATCGAAAAGGATGGGAAGATGAATTAATTAAGAAAAGCAGCGCAGCTGTCAAATTCAGCTTAATTTAGTCGGGATGTTTTTAAATTCCTGCTAAATTACGCGTAAAATCGAAGTTTGATGTGTCTAAACTTTCATTCATTCATTCTAAATGTAGGTTGGCAATCACCTGTCCCTTTTCGTTCTTAAGAACGTGAAAGAGACATAACAACTTAAATGAAAACAAAACATGTTCAGGTGGGGACTCTCTAATGATCCAAACTTGGAGTGTACAGTCTCCCTGCAGAGAAACTGTCATAGACGTGACTACCCGCCGCTTACGATAGAGGCGTCCGTTTTCCATGCAGGAGACCGTACATGCGGAGCAGCAGTTCAAACCACGGCCCACTTGGTGTCCTGTCCTGCCTGTCCTGTCACCTGTTCTCAGCAGGACCTGATGGACGCCACGGATGGTGCAGTACAGATGGCTAGATTCTGGGCCGCAAACATATAGTTCGATTTGTCATCGATTCGCAAAGAAGAAGAAGAACAAGTTAAATTTAGATATTTTAGCGGCCACACGGAATTGAGTCCACTGTTATAATTATAACATAGTGTTGTGTTGCAGGTACACGTTGTTCTACGAGCACTCGGTGGACGGTCTGCCGGTGATGCGCGCGCTGCTCCAGGAGTTCCCCAAGGAAGAGGATACTTACACCATCGACGACCACTACTTACTCGGTGAGACCACTTTTCATCACCTTATAGATATTTTTAAGGATATTATGCATGTATTATACCAGATTAGCTTTCCGCAAATTAATGTACAGTGAGCTGACGACGCCATCTACCGCTCCAAGGGGGCAGAAAATAACGAATTAATGGCTAATAATACTTTATCGCGAAAGTAGCGTGGCGTGTCGGGGGAGGGGATCACCTTATTCGTCAGCTCACTGTACACGCCGATTCTTCAGTTTTATTATGGTATGGCGATCCCCCCGGCTCCGCACGGGAAAATGGTTACTGCGGGTTATTTTTAAGTATATTATGCATGTATTTTACACATAAACCTTCCTCTTGAATCACTCTTTATATTTAAAAAAACCGCATCAAATTCCGTTGCGTAGTTTTAAAGATTTAAGCATACATAGGGACAGAGAAAGCGACTTTGCTTTATACTATGTAGTGATATGTTTTGTCAAAATGTGTATATTATATTGCAGGCTCGTCGCTCCTGGTCCGTCCGGTGACGGAGCCGGATGTGAGCAGCGTGAAGGTATACCTGCCGGGCAGGCTCGCTAACACGCTGTGGTATGACGTCGACTCCTACAGGTGAGTGAGACAGGCACAGAAGAAAATAATAGTTGTAACCCGTACCCGCAGGACTCTCCTTTTGCTATTATTTATCTAACTAATTTCAATATGGCGGGTTTATCTGCCAGTTGAATGTGAGATAATCGTTTGTCACAGTGCATAAAAGTACGACGGATCAAGCTTCACTGGACTTGCGGGGGAGCGGAAGACTACCCAAAAAAAAGTCATACCAACGCGTCTAGGGGCGGCTCAAGGGAGCCTCGGACCACGGCCTAGCGCGTTGATATTGAAAAACATCGTGAAGGAGACGACGCCTGAGGGGCTCCGTCTCTGATTATCAATTTTGATTTTGGTTCTGGCCGCGCCCCCGCCGGCAGGTACGGGCGTTGTTACCTGAAGGGTATCATAGTGAGCGTGTTGTTTATCGCAGGGCGTACCCCGCGCAGGGCTACTTCAGCCAGGAGGTGACTCTGTCCAAGATCCCCGTGTACCAGCGCGGCGGCACCATCATACCGCGCAAGGTATTTAATTATTACTAGCTTTCAACTTTTTCCTGTGGGAATGAGGAATTTTCCCGCGGAAAAAGGTAGCCTATGTTATTCCTCAGATCTATTCTATCTTTGTACCAAGTATAATTAAAATCGATTCAGTAGTTTCAAAGCCCATTATTAAGAATATTTTAAGATCTTTTTTTTCAACCCTGTTTAGTAAGGAACCCTATTTTTTTTTAATAGAATTTAGCCTATGTTCTACACAGGATTTCAATTATACATGCTACTATGATCCTACATCATCTTGTTTTCATCTATTTAGTTCGGGTTTTAGATTTTTTTAATTTACTTTTTTTAACTTTAATCCCCTAAACATAAAGTCGAATGCATTTTGTAAAGTTGTTTTGCCTTATAAAGGGTTTAACTACATAGAGGCCAATAATACCTTGGTCTACCCAATATTGTTTCAATGAATATATTGTTATTATTGCTTGCAGGAGCGCGCGCGGCGATCGTCGGCCCTCATGAGCGACGACCCCTACACGCTCGTGGTCGCGCTCGATGCCAACGTGAGTGTTGCTAACAGACACTATAATACTTCTCTCTCTTAAGGTTGCCTGGTAGAAATTGCTACTCAGCAATAAGGCCGCCTACATGTACACTTTCGTTCTTTTTTTGTGAATTTACTGATGCTATTGTTTCTAAAGTCGATTATATTCTATTCTACTTCGCTAACACTATAGTAAACTCTGAAATAAGTGTATATGGAATATGGGAATTACCCACTTATTTGAAGGAAACACCCTTCGGTTCTTCAAACTAATAGAATGAGAAAATTAAAAGCTAAAGTTTTTAACATGTAAACTTTGCTATGGATTAAAAAAATCCTATAAAATAGTAAAAAATATTTTATAGTAATATTCCTTTTGCGGGCCAAGCAGGACTGATTGTGGAGATCTTTGGGCCTTTGTCCAGCAGTGGACGTCTTTTGGCTGATGATGATTTCTTTTCCCAATTATAACACTTGATTTGTACCTTTTGTATTTTTTCTATTCTATTATTTATTGCTATGAAATTAAAATATAATTAAGCTTTACAGATTTTTTAAAAGAAATTTCGATTTATTTTTTTTGATTGACCTATGCTTGAGTCGAAAAAGTACGACGGATCAAGCTAAGAAATTTCGAAGCACTAATGTTTGTATTGGAAGCCAAACCCACTTTGGGTCGCTGAATCACTTTGATATGAGTAAATAAGTCGATAATTGTGTAATTAGAATAGAATAATATATATTTTTTTAATAATTTATTGTAATTTTACGCATATAAATGTGATCTTTTTCGTATTTCCAGAACACAGCTACCGGTACTCTGTACATTGACGACGGCGAGACGTATGAATACCGCCACAACAAATACATATACGCGCAGATCACTTACACGCGCAGCGGCATCTCCTACAGGTAACACACACTGCACACTACCGCACCATGTACAGAAGACAGCACATGCGGTTGGACATTCGCACTGCAAATTCACCCCTACCGCGACGAACGGACTAGAGCAGCCGTTCTCAAGGTCAACATGTTCAGCCGCATGTGTTTATTTTTATGAAATATGAGAAACAATATGTTATATTAAAAAAAGAAAAACTTATTAAAGCTTGACCAAAGAAATAAGAAACCTCGCCATATTGCGGAATTTTAATGTAACTAATTTTATAAGATAAATTGTGGTCATAGTCGTAAAAATATACACGTGGCGCCCCAGAGCAGGTTTCTTATTTCTTTGGTCAGGATTTACGTCATATTTTCCATTAAATGTTTTTGTACGATATTCACTTTGATTTGCAGATTTGCAATAATAAATATCCTAAATAGTTCAAAATGTCTCTAAGTCCAAGCTAGTTTGTAAGATAATTTATTTTAAAGACACAATACAACGGTATGCGAAATTACGTATTTTGCGATAATTTCCTATAGTTTTATCGTATCGTCAATGACCTTTTGTCCGGATTAATATGAAACAAACCAAAACATGCCGCTAACTGCGCCTTGTGTTGCAGCTTCGTGCACCCGTCAGCGCACTACCCGACGCGCGCATGGCTGGAGCGCATCGTGGTGGCCGGGGTCAATGCCCCGCCCAAGGCCGCGCGGCTGACGCAGGCTGGCAACACCACGCCGCTGCAGATGACGCTGCACAAGGGCAACGACGTGCTGGTAGTCCGGAAACCCGGCGCCAACATGGCCAAGCCGTGGACCATCTCCTTCACTTATTAGGAGGATGTACGTGACCGTGTATGTCTATTAGTTTAACGGAGTCCCTATAATGTACGTACACAAACTTGTTACCAAAAAGCTTTTTGATCTTTGGTTTCGGGTTTTTACTCAGGAATCAAGAGGAAATGGCGGGTTCATTGTTTCGTCCATTTAAAATTAGTTTTTTATGGTAATTTTTGTGTTAATATGGTAGAAATAGTGCGATAATGTGCCATTAACGAAGAACTATTCAATGAAAGTGAGAAATAATGGGCGGTTAGCTGTTTCTGGTTTGATACCCCGCGTTAAACTCCGATATCATTGGAATGTAAGGACCACCTTTGTTTTTTAATTATCCCGTGACAACAAATGGAACTACTGAAGACGTTCAAAATGGATGCAAGAAATGACTAAAAACTACAAAATAAAACAAATAATGACTGGAAGACATTAAACTCGGATACGCAAGAAACTACTAAAGACTAGGCTGTATGGGCTTAGAACCCTTTGCCTTTCCCATAAGGAATAAAAAGACCTAAAAAAAAGCAAGTGTCTTTTTTTTTTTTGAATAAACCTGCTATAAATTTTAGATTGAGAAAAATATATATATATATATATATATAAAATTACTCTTTTAGCGTATCTTTATTTTAATATTATTTGGGTTGGTACTAAATTTATGTCCTTTTATTCAGGTTATTCTACCGATCATTAAGCAAAACGAAACAATATTATTTTTATAAAGTATGACATGTATTCTCAGCAAGATTATCACCACTGACAGAAGCCATATTTACAAAATGGGGGAAATAGCTACCATAGATAATTATTAGTGTGACAAAACATTGTTTGAATGTTTGCTCGCTCGCTCCTCAATTATTAAGTCATTATGAGTTTGAATAATAAATACCTACCTATTTATTACTTAATCACTAGATTTTAGTCGTGACAATAGGTTATTTATTTTACATAATAGGGACTCCGTTAAATGAATAGCGTTTAATGCTCTAAATTTAAAGGAGTGTTACTTTTATAATAGTAGAAAATGTTTTTTCGTCGTTTTTCCTTACAGCCCTAGTTGACGAAATCCAATCTTTTGTATTCTGTAGTAAAATTACTGTAGGAAAAAAAGGACTAACAACATCTAGGAACTACAAAATAAAATAAAACTACTATCATCATGACACCTGCGTGTTTTATAACATGTCACTCAATTTTACTATAATATTCTACTCCACGAACCTAAGTATAAATAAAAAACTATGTCTACAAACATTTTCGGATGTCGGTCAAGTAAATTGTAACTCTACGACTCAACTCTTCGCTTCCCAAAAATTTCGCGATTGTGATTCAAGATTAACCCAAAAAACTAATAATAACAAATGGCTCAGTCAAATTCTTACCTCAAGACGATACAATAATAAATAGGTCTGTTTTACTTACCACCTAATAAAACAAGTTTACATGGTGGTACCGCTACATATAATTTATTTTACGTTATCTTTCATTACATTATATATTAATCCAACTTTGTAAACCATGTAAAACGATCAGAGCCATTTCAATTTATTTTCATACATCACCAGTCTTTACCCGATGGCGACTTTATTTAGGAAGCGATGAGTTTTTAAATTATAAATGTTTATGGTTTCTAGAAATTTGTTGCACGATTTAGGTCTGTTCGTATAGAACTAATCCTTAGTGTAATAATTATTTATGCAACTTTCGTAACATCTTATAATCGTTTGCTAAACATTTCTAGAAACTATGATTATAGTTTTAAGAAAAGTCCCTGTAGTGTAAGGTATAGACAATTTGTAGTGCGTCTGCCTTTGTCGTACCAAATCATGACTACTGGTAGCATTTCATTAGTACCTATTAATGTACCTTAAAATATCTCCGATGCCAGTTTTTAGCCAAGCAACAGCGCTTGGTAATTTAAATATCTTGATGTCCTTATAGGTATAATCCTCCCCTATCAAACCTTAACGAAATTCCATTCTGACAATGCTAAAACTTGCTATTCCCTTGGTACTAGTTGGTATCGTTGTAAAAAAGTTGCTATCATTATAATTCCGGAGATATTGCTATAGTTTAGGGAGGATTATAGCTTGAACATCAAGCT